>OY776679.1:82690668-83106875 GCA_963675555.1 Leptura quadrifasciata | reverse complement strand
AACCTAAACTTGGGTAGTCTTAATTTTGTTTTACTCCTAGTGTCATGGCAGTGTATGTCCCCCTGTTTAGTCACTTTGTTCTCATCGGTTAGTTTTTTTATACAGGATAAACATTCATAAATAAAACAAGATGGTAGGGGTAGTATATTCAGGCGTTTAAAAATTGGTTTGCAATGGTCATCATATTTAGCTTGTGCCATAATTCTAACAGCTTTTTTTTGTAATTTAAAATTTGTTATTGTATGACTTGATCCACTCCATAGAATTACTCCATACGTCATTATGCTGTGAAAAATAGCAAAGTAAACAATTCTTAAGCAGTTCAATGTAGTTTTGTGACTAAGTTGTCTTATTATATATATGCCGGTCGATAGTCGTTTAGATAGCTGCTCAATGTGTAGCTGAAAATTTAAAGTAGTGTCTAAGTACACTCCAAGTAGTTTTACTGGTTCATTGCTGGTATTATTTTTTTTTGTTGAAAAATTTAAAGTGTTAATCTTATCCTCATTTATGGTGAGATAATTACTTTCCGACCAGTCTACTATTAAATTATTCGATTCTGTGATGTTTTGGTGTAGATTTTGTGATAATTCGTTGCTAAGTAGAAATGTGGCATCATCAGCATACAGTATTGGAACCACTTCGGAAGCTAAGTTGAAAGACATCTCGTTAATATAAATAATAAATAACACCGGGCCAAGGACAGATCCCTGTGGCACCCCATAATCGAGTTTAGAGAATTGTGACACGTTACCATTAAACTTGACACATTGTTGACGGCCACCAAGGTAAGATTTTAATAAATTTAAGGCGTTTCCTCTTATACCATAGTATTCTAATTTTTGCATAAGTACCTCGTGGTTCACAGTATCAAAAGCCTTAGACATGTCATAAAATTTAGCAGTGCAAAATTTGCGTTCTTCAAAAGCTTCTATAACAATTTCATACATTTCACAGATCGCATCAATAGTAGACCTTGCCGGTCTGTACCCAAATATATATATATACTGAAAAAACGCATTGTTTTTGATTTTTTTAGGATCATATAAATCCGCTACAAAAAGACTAACGATTTCTAGGACAGTATCGATCGGTAAATCATTTATTCAAGCTAAATCTAATAAATCTTCGTTAGACATGCTTTTCATAGCCGTATAAACAGTCTTTTTGCGAATATAAAATAATGCTGAAGTTGTATCACAACCGGTCAAAGCATGCGCAGTTAACAAAGATGAGCATATACTATTACCTAAATAGGGTTGAGGTTCATTCTCAAAATGTTGGAAATGCGAAAATAATAATAAAAAACATCTGTGTCAGGAGATTCGACGATAATGAGTTGTTTACTGTTCATTTTACGTTGAATACATTGCACATGAAAAACTATACTGCATCTATATGATTGCAATGATAATTCTCATCAACTTTGCTTTCACAACTCTTGCGCGCTCCGAGCAAGCGCGCGCGCTCGGTCTCGACGCTGAACTTTGAACGTGCATGTCTTTTTTTTAATTTAAATATGAAAGACTAAAACTTTGCACAAAACATCGTGATGTATGATATTTTAATGTTGGATAATTAGTTATGTAAAATTCGAAACTCAACTTTTGTGATGGTTTGTAAAAATTTGCAAACCCTAGCAGTGCAACTTTGAAAGTTCGTCGCAAAATAAATAAATGTCGCGGGAATTTCATACAAGTCTTGTTTTATTATTTTATTTATATTTTTAGAAATAGATGCTTAAAATTTCAAAATGAAATAATTAAAATTGTCGGGGATATCGCGAGATGAATGTGAAAAAGTACGACATTTTTTCTTTCATTTGTCACAAAAATACGATTTTATACATAGATGCAAAAATAATATTAGATTCATATTCAGCGACTTCGAAAACATGAAAAAAAAACTGGATTCAGCCATTACAACTACGTGGTCACTTACTATTTTTAAGCGACTTTCAGGGGGTGTCCCGCTCGCCTAATAAGCAAAACATATCTGACACCTCAAGAAATAAGTTTAAAAAAAATCTTAAAGATCATATATTTCAAACCTTTTCATTATCTCACTGAAAAACTATTTGTAGAATTTGATGTATTAGATTTGAGGCAACTTTATGCTAAGGGCATTCTGTTATTTTTGTTTCATAACAAACAGTACATTATTGAAATAAAGCATGAACATAATACTAGGGGAAAAGAAGACGAACACTTGCTTATACCCAAAACCGATAAAAGTATTGGTCACAGATATTTTGTTTACTTTGGACCGAAATTACTAAACATCTTACCAAACTCACCTATATATATAAAAACAAAACAACTTTTAAAAAACTAAGAGCCATGGATCATTATCTTCAATTGATGGAAATGTACTTTACAATATTATTGATCTCATATGATTATTAAATTATCCATATTTCCATTATATCAAAAAAAAAATTGTTTTTGTTTTTATGACTATACTTCATCCTTCATGTTAATTATGACGTTTCTATTTAGTAATTTAATCTTTTGTTTAGTTTAGTAGCTAGAGGAATATTCACAATTATATGTGTAGGTACCAATTCTTCTGTTTTCAGCCGTGTTTTATCCGCATTAGTTTTTTCTGATTTATAGGTTCATTAAATACCAAAGCTTTTTTTATATTTCATTTTACTTTTTATACTTTAATTTTCATAAGGTGCTACTCATAGATAGGCTCTGATTGAGACTAAATGGGTTTTCCATATTTATTTACAAATTAAATATGTTCTAAATCGTATAATATTGTATAATATAGGTACTTAAATCCAAATGCATGACACATTATACTAAAATATACCTTTCTTTAGTTAAGGCACATTGTAAATAATATTATTATGACCACCTCGAAACGTTTAGTTAATAAAATAAAGTTTAGTTTTATTTGTAATTTTCTCTATAACATAATTAAATAAAAACGTAATACCTAAGGATGATATTTATTAGAAGAAATTAAATGAAATTATCAGATCTACGGTTATTGTTTTAATGACGAAATTGCAAAAAACTGACAATAATCTGACCAAAAATCGTGTTTAAGAAAGTGCCGATTCAGCTGTTATATTTTCATAGGATTGCAACAATAATTTGTTGCAGAAAGTTTTTAACTTTTAAAATAAGCTTGTAAGTAAATATGCAACAAAAAACCAACCAACTCATGAGCCAACTCTGAAATGACACAACTTTTGCATACTAAAAGCTTTCCACTACCTATAAATGTTTTATTATCATGCGGTCTACATCTATTTAGGACTTTTATACTCTTACAATAACAATTATCAACCTAATACTTTTAAAACGCTCATTAAAACTTCTAGCACATTGTTTTTACGTAATTAATATTGACTTTAATATCAGCTGACAGTTTAGATAGTGTTATTATTTATTTTTAAGGCCTCACTCAGCTATGATTTTTTGAAATTATTCAACTGGCAAAAAGATGCTGTGACTGATGATACAATGGCAATATTGTCATATTTTTTTTTTTGTTATTTCATCAAAACGGGTTATACAGAATTTCTTCACATCTAATCTAACTCAGGTAGAATATAAATATTGGCTGAACCGTGGTTATTGGTATTGATCGGATCAATATAAATACAACATTTTTTGATAATATTGTACAACAAATATCGATTGATAATAGACCAGGGCCAAACCGTTTAAAATATCCGTAATAGACGATAAATTCTTAGCAGTATACGAATGGTCGGAAAATGTAGTTAATGGTGTAAATAATTAAGGAAAAATCGTCCTGGCTGAGTAAAAGTTCTGAAAGGGAGGTTGGTGTGGTAATATATACGTTTATAGGGGTTGGTACTCGTTTTTTGCGATTTGCGGCTAAACTAGGCATCCTATCGAAAAATGTTGAATGTAAAAGTTGTAGATAATAAAAAAATTTAAAACTTTCTGATTGATCATTATTGACCATAACCTCAAAATTATCGAAAAAAATGCAAAAAACTGTTTTTTTGGTTTTTAATTTATAACTATCGCAAAAATGTTTATATTTTCATGAAAATGTTATTTTTTGTATTTCAAATAAGCCCAAATTTTTTCAAAGCGAAATAGTTAATTTTCGATGTTTTATGAAGAAAATAAAATAAAAAACCTAATTTTCAATCGAAAAATTTGGTTAGCAAATTTTCGATTAATGAACTTTACTAGTGCTCACTTTTTTCGTTGAAATCTCAACTTTAATATAGAATTAAAATATAATATTTTTTATATACAAAAATATCGTTAAAAAAGCGAAAAACCGACAAAACTACTTTTTAAAAATCGAGTTTTCGGTGAAAATCATGAATTTATTTTTCTTTATTGTAAATAAACGTTTACATTCATAAAAAGCGTTAATTCTCATACAATACTATGTTATACAAGTAATTTACATGTACCTAACTATTCTCGGCTTTCAAAGTCTCGAAATTGTTTAAACTGCAATGGGAATGTTAAACAATTTTATCTGCAAACAAGCCGAAGAAGATGCAGATTTCCTAATTATCAATACATCCCTTGAAGTAGCAAAAACTCCGATAAAATAGTGGTAGTTGTTGGTCAAGACATAGACCTTTTAGTTCTTTTAAATCAATTCAGTTCACATGAATTGAATATCTATTTCCACAAACCTGATGCAGGAAATATTAATGATACTTATTACACCTCTAATAGTTTTAAACATAAATCACATAAACATATTGTAGCATTTTTGCATTGTTTTTCTGGTTGCGATACAACTTCCGTTTTGCTGGGAAAGGAAAAAAAAACAACGTCAAGTTTGTCTCGGTATTTGTACATAAGTAAGGAATTTCCAATATAACGGATAATTAAATTTCTCAGATCACAAGCCTTTTGACAACCACCAATGACGATTACCAACAATTCGATGACATGCAAACCTTGCTTTGATGGGCAGAAGTAAAAATATCAAAGACTACATATTACAATAGCTGAATAGTTCATTGCAGCAATAAGAGTTTAATAGAATTCTAACTGGGTGGCGCGGTGTATAAATTATTTCTACATATCAATTCAATCGCTATAAGTTGGTTAAGTTGACATTCATCATCGATCATATGGCACTGTTTCCAGCATTGTGACAAGGTGCTGGTTACAGGAGCACGCGCTTGCTTACTGGATAGCACACGGATTCAATGAATCTACTTAGTTCAACGGATCTGTGGGGTAGGGTGATCAAGATTTACCCAGCGCAATAATTTTTGCAACGTCGGGGCTGTTTCTTGGCATTGTTTCAGAGACGCCCCCTTAATTCAATTAAAGCATAAAGCATTCAGATTTGTTTATTTACTTAAACACTATAGTAGGATAGCTCAGTCGGTCAGCTAGAGCACGTTAAACAGGGTGAGACAATAGTGCCTCGGACCTCGATATCTCGAGTTCTGCGATAGCTAGAAATTTCCTTCATGTATCCTCATAAAAAGAAATCCATTTTTGTAAGATCTGGGGATCTACTAGCAGGCCATTTAGTGGGTCCATTTCCTCCAATCCATTGATTAGGGTAGGTATATTTAAGTGGCCTCTAACTGCATTTAAATACTGTGGTGGAACAACATCTTGCTGAAACCACATCCTATTTCGAATTCTTTCAGGGAGGTTTATCAATAATTATGGCCGATAGTTTTCAAAAAAATGAAAATAAATAGTTCCAGTCAATGTACCATCAAAGAAATGTGGCTCTATTACATGTTCTCCAATAATTCCTCCCCAAATGTTTATAGACCGTCTGTGTTGGTTATCAACTTGCATAAAAAAGTGAGGATTTTCCGAAGCATAATAATGGAAATTGTGCCTATTAACAAATACATTTTTATGAAAAGTTGCCTCATCTCTGAATAAAACAGTATTGTAGAAGTTGACATGTTGCATTTCACTTCTGCTCCCATTACAAAATTGTAGGCTCTTTTGAAAATCGTCATCCGATAATTCCTGGTGCATTTAAATATGACATGCATGCAACTTATTTGTTTTTAAGACTCGACCCACAGACCGTCTACTTATTCCTACTAATGAGCTCACTTTTCTTTGACTAACATGGGGATTCTCAACCGTTGCCAGCACCACAGAAAACTCATTTTCTTCGTTCACAACACGTTTTATTCTTTCACTTTTTTATATTCGACAGTTCCAGTTTCCAGAAATCTATCGAGAAGGTTTTGGAAGCTGCTAACATCAAGAATCCTTCTTTCAGGATAACGTTGGTCATAAATTCTATTGGCAAGTAAACAATTACTGTCTGACTCGCCGAAAACAAAAGTCATGTCTACAAGTTCCGCTTTATTAAAATTCATATTGTAAAATTCCAAATATTTTAAATTCATTACAAATTGTAACGACCGATAAGTGTGAGAAATGCTTCTTTATACACGACAATTTATTCCAAACTGAGGTTTTATTGCCTGTCAAATAACGAAAATAGCAAAAAAATGTACCAAAAAATATTACAGTAAAGGACCGGTTAAATACTATTTACTCATTTCAATGGATTTGAAGAAATGGTCCCACTAAATCCCCTCATTTCAAAATTGCATAAAGACGTGTGTCAATCAAAATGAGAAACACGTCGAACACCTATCATACATTTTTCAAATGAATTATTTGAGGGAACCTCTTTTTTTAAGTTTATTCTTGAATTTGACACTTATTTATTTATAAAACGAAAATGGTTGCAATTAGCCATAGGGAAGTACTTAAAAAAAATGTTCGTTTTTCATTTCTACATCACATCATCGAAAAATATACAGGGTGTTCCATTTGAGAAAATTCAATTTAAAATGTTCTTAATTGAAAAATAATTGTTGGCCACCCTGTACATGTTTAGGAAATTCACTGGTAATACTCGCCTAGTTTTGTATTAACAAAGGCCCAAGATATCTTTAATAATTATTAAAGATGAGGTGTAGTGTACCTCCGATATAGGTTAAATATTTCTACTGGGGTTTTACTGCAATCGTTTAGTTGTCGAAGGTTTTAAATTAATATTCATGATTCAATTGTACTTTATGAAAACTATTAGATATAGCTTTACCATGTTTGGGCATTAGGCTAAATTTGTATTAAATATTAGGCCAATATATTATTTAAAATAATTTATATATTGGAATAAAATATACGATATGATTTTTTAATATTTGTTAAATATATCTTAACCAATATTGAACTTATATAGAAAAATTTTCTCATTTTGTGTTTTTTACTTTGAGCCAACGTTTTTGTATCATTAAACCAATACTGGTTTAATATTAGTGTTCTACCTGGGAAACCTATTTAAATTTTTCATTTTATTATAATTACTGTATCAAATTGCGAAAAAAGTTACATATCTGAAAAGTGACATAATCCTTAAATGTATATCTATTACTCTGAAAAGCTCTGGTAAAATTACCCAAATTACAATCGAATCTTCTTTTGGAAGAAAAACACATCCACAATGTTAAAAACGCGCCCCAGTTTTAAATATTACATCGATTACCGCTCTCATATTACAGTTTCGATATTTCTACTAATGACACTGTTTCCTACATATTCGCCCTCTCCCTCGTTTTCGTCTGACTTGAGTTTTCTAGTAGTAGTTGATGTTAGCACATGTTAAGTTGCTCTGAATAGAAATAAATCTTGGTAGTCTCTCGAAAGCCGTAATCTGATAAATGAATGGTAATTTAGTGACTAGAGCTCGAGTAGCAATATTAGGGTGGTGGTTTGCGTCTAAAAGTTCCTTAATTACCAAATATAGGGGCTGGTGAACAAGGATGTTGTAAATAACATTACATAGAAGCCTTATAGACATACAATAAACGAATTAAATGTGAATTGATTTAAATGATAGGCTTAATAAGGTTCTATTATCGCTCCAGAAATGGCCTTTGTAATTCCAATTTCGGGCCCTTTAGCTAAATAAATTTAATTTCGGGAAATACGCGCACTATTAATTGGAACGAACCACGTTAAAGCAATACTTTTGCAACTATTTTAATTACGCATTTAACATGTTAAAACGGGTACAAAAGTGAATATTAGATCGTTTTACTCTTAAAATATTCTATAATTGAAAGAAGCTCGATTTTAAAAACGATATTATTATATGAAATACTATAGATTCTCTTTATTCAGAAAACAAAAATATTACTTAAAGCGAATAATTTGAAATTAATATATTGAGACAATGTAGCGGACTATAACATGTTGTATGGTGAGCATGCTTGACTAGCTGCCTTTCGAATATCAGGTTCGATCGCCAACTCCGACACTGACACTGACATCGTAGGTGGATAATGAATGTGTGTGTGTGTGTGTGTTATATTTTTCATAAGCGTAACCTCGGACTTTTTTGTATGAGACCGATTTTACACAAGTCAATATATTTAATATCTGGAGGCAGCACTTTTTTATATAAAGTTGTAGGTTTCGACGTGCCGGACATGGTGATAGATGACGGCAAAATTTTAGTCGGAGGAAGTTGGTTAAATATGTATATATGTATGTTTTTTAGACAATTTTAGCCGATAATTTATTTTTCCAACCGCTTTTCCGCAAACGAAAAACGAATACATACGAACGAACTGCGGCGATCGATATCTCGAAAAGTAGACATCGGAAATTTTGAAAATTTGGTAGTAAACTAATGTCGATGAGGGCAATTCGGCTAAAATATTTTCAAGATGGTGGCACTTCCGGTTATACCGGAAGTTGATACCAACTTGCTTATTTTAAATGGGACATCCTATATATTATTACATTTTTGGATTGTACGAAAAATTCTAGTCCGATTTTGTGTTTCATGTCATATACCTAGGTCTCTCCGTTTTTGAGATATTTCAATTTTTATGTCAAAAATGACGTCTGCGGGCCCTAAAAGAATTATCAATTTTTCCTATAAGGAAGCCTTTATTATCTAATTTGGGTTCGATTCTTTGTTGAAAAAGACCTACTTTAATAGAGTTTTTATAATATTTTGATAAGTATTAATACAGAGTGTTCAAAAAATAAGAATAAAGATGAAATTGAGAAAACTGTCAAAAATCAATTTTTTCAAATGGAAACCCCCAATTTTTATAATCTTATCTTATTCACCATTAAAAATAACGGTAAGTTTGTATATGGATGTCTATTCCGAAAATTTTTAGTTTTCGAGATATTCCCAATTCAATATTTCTATATGGGTATTTTGTTATGAATATTAAGTTAAATTACTCTTAGTTGGCTATGACGGCGTTGGGTGCTAAACAAATGTATGTAGCTGTCACTTACCAATTGACACAAGTATTAATTATCATGCCGGGGCGCTTAAATTATGCACACGAGGATTACTTAAATTTGTTTATAATCTATGGAGAATGTTACAAAGTTTTATCAAAAACATGTGAAATATTTGCTGAACATAGGCAAATATTTTACCAACACGATGGCGCGCCACCACACAGCAGCTTCATAGTTAACAACTTCTTGGAAGAAACCCCATCGACATTAGTTTACTACCAAATTTTCAAAATTTTCCGATGTCTACTTTTCGAGATATCGATCGCCGCAGTTCGTCGTGGAACACTCTGTATAAGAATTGTATTAAAATCGCTTAATTCACGAAAACTACGCATTTTTTGGAAAAATGCCAAAGAGCAAAAAATGCTCAGATCGATGTTGTCAAAAAATCCGTGATTTTTCATCCGTTGCTTAATACAGAAAACCCGTAAATGCATAAATTAAAAATCGATATCTCGAAAACAATGCACTATATCAAAATATGTAAAAGAACAGATAATAATTTAAAAAACGAATAAATTTTCCACTTGCTTTCCGTATTCGGGAAAAGCGCGTAAAATTTTATAAATTTGATTATAATATGATAAGCGTTTTTCGAAAAATGACATGGAACATCATCGCAGTCAATGAGTTTAAATGTACTATCTCTGGTGTTCTAATTTCGCTGATAAAATCAATTTGGTTACTTATATAGATAAAACATAATATTTCAGTAGCAAACTCCTCTATAAAGTCCTTAGTTTACTATAAGGAACGCAACCAACAGCTACTCTCCGGGCTATGTGCTCCGCCGAGCGCCGAATTACAAGTTACAAGCCTCGAAGCATTAGCGTTCTGTTGGTAATGTGTAATTACTTGTAACTCATAATTCAGCGCTCGGCAGGGCACATAGCCCGGAGAGTAGCTGTTTTTTATCTACAAGCCTTTTCTACCGTTTTAGACAAGTTTTCAAGTGAAAATTTCCTAACCCTAAAAAATGGAAAAAATACCAATGACTTAAAAGTTAATTGTTTTTTACCGTGGATACTTTAGAGCATAAAAGTTAATCTTATATTGAAGTTTAAGGTATAAACAAGCTATATATCTACATTTTCAGATTTTTTAAAAAGTAGTATTTCATTTAATATTTTGTTTTAATATAGAGTGCAAAAAATGATAGCTTAACTTCCACGCGCAATTTATGAGAAATAAAAATTAAAGTAAGTATACCACTGGAAGCTGAATTCTTCCTCTTTAAAATACTATCTTTTTTTTCGTTTTTAATGGGTATAAATCGTCTTTATTATGTAGCGGCGATCGAGAAATGCTTCATTTCCCTGTGCGACGCGCTGGAAATATTGAGCGAACTGTAATAATTTCTGATGCTAAGGGAAAAATTTATTTTTCTAAAGTTCCTCGCTCGTTCACGTGGTGCCATGCGCTTTTTTTTCATTATTTTTCAAGATATTAGCAAAAAACTGAATTTTTCCGTTTCAGAGGGTTTTTTATAAGGGTTCGCGTGGTAAATTTTGGTAAACTTTTTTGAGTCACTTTCAACCAGCAAAAAACTAGCCTTTCACGAAACAATTAGCGAGGTAACAATTAATTCTAACTTTTTATCAAAATTGGTCTCTAACAACTGGGCTATATATACATGTTTGAAAGAATGTTATTTATACTGTTAATGTAAAGAGAATTTGATTTATTGCTCATTTCCGTTGGTTCTGACACTTTTTCGTCGTCAATTTTCTTTAAAATCATAACTCTTTCTCCTCGCTGTTGAAGGTTTCCACATTTTTTTGACTCGTTTTTGCAATGGTCAATTTCACATTCATAATATTTTTTCTATTCACGTATTGTTTTTTGTGCAATATTATGTTTATGTATTCCCTATTTAATTGTGTTTCATTTCGTTTATAAATTCTATAACTAACTTTTTATAACTTTTCATTTCACCATTTCTGAAACCAAGCTCTAATAACTACTTCTTCTCTTACTTTTAATTGTAGAAATGAAAGAATTATATATGTCGTCGATGTTACTGACTATATAGTGGTCAGTTCTTTTAGGTGAGCAGTGAATAATATGGGTTTCTAGACTTCCACCCCCCACTCTTATGCAATTTTAATGAAAATGTTTTCGGATTGATAAATACCCACTTATTTTCAGCTGCCATTTCATTAAAGTCAAATTCTATTAATATATAGATATAACCATTGATAATTACAATGTTTTGAAAATTTTTATATGGATAACGATACAATTTAAACCTAATAACTATTAAGAAAAATGTCAACCCACTTTTTCTTTAATTGTTTATCAAATTAAAATCAAATACAATTTACATATGTACTCAATACAATTTAAGCTAGAAACTCATTCATTTTCAGTAATAGAATTAAAATATTAAGCCATTTAAAAATATTCATTTTTTCAGTTGCTTCAAAACCAAATTGAATAATATCAAAAGAAGTGAAGTGACAATATACTAACAGAGAAGTACATACACAAAGAGAAAACACTCTTTAAAACTTAATGATTCATCATACTATAATTGGAGACCCATATTTAACCGTTTTGAAGATTTTGATATCACATAAATATTCCTAGATGGCATAATATGAATTGTTTTAAACTTCTCTGCAGGAATTGATTCTAAGATCAATTTTTTCTGCTGATAATATGGCCTAAATAGAAAACTTGTGAAATAACTATGTTTAAAATCGCAATGAAATCGCTCTTATTTGTAGTTCCAAAATAATTTGCATTTCATCTACAAGTACCATTCAACAATATAAATGTGGGCGCCTTATAGAACGTAGAAACGTACAATATTTTAACCACTGACGCTATTTCAATTAATTAATAAATGATTAAATAAAGTACCATGATTCACACAAAGCTCTTTTATTTACCAAAGCCTTGGAAAATAACAGGCATTGTTCTTCTTCGTTTTCTTAATGAGAAATATGTAAAATTGTGTTAAATACACTGTAGTACAATAATTATTGTATGGCGGTCCTCAAATATTTGTAGGTAATATGTGAATAATGTGAAAAGGGACTCGCGTGTATGGATAGTATTTTGCCCCTTTTATTCTGAAATTGCTATAAAAAGTTTTGGTTTGAATTTTTTAAAATAATTTTCTACAATATGGACATGTAGGACATGTAAATATTCGATCTTTATATCCCAGCTTTAATGAAATAAAAGATATTATAATTAATGAAAAATTTTCTATATTAGGTATAACTGAGACATGGTTAACACCTTTAATTGCGCCAAATGTTTTAGATGTTGATGGTTATAAACTTATTAGGAATGATCGTAATGGAAGAGGTGGAGGGGTGGCTATCTATTATGATTCTAGATTAAATATAAAAATTTTCAGCTGCGAGAATACACCTGAATTAGAGCAGATCTGGATTACTACTAGAATCAAACAAATTAACTATGGCATTGGTGTTGTATATAGACCTCCAAAGCAAAATTTAAATGAGTCCTTAAAAATTTTTGAAAACAGCATAGCTGATATTTTGCCGGTTGTTGACAAGCTGATTGTGATGGGTGACCTAAACATTAATATGCTTAATTTAAATAGTAATGCCACGGTGCAGTTGTTGGAACTAATGGGTACGTATAATCTTTCACAACTAGTTAATGAGCCAACCCGTATAAATAACATTAGCAGTACTCTTATCGATCTTATAATAACTAATGATAGTTATCTAGTTAGTGATATAAGTTGCTCTGATTTGCATGATTTAACTGACCATCGGCTAGTTTTTTGTAATTTAAAAGTAAATATTACGGATGGTAATATTAAATTATTTACTTTCAGAGACTTTAAGAATTTTAATTATGAAGTGTTTTTAAATGATTTGCAACTTGTTAACTGGGACCACATTTACAATCTACCAGACATTAATGATAAGCTTTCTTTTCTAACCACTAATATTTTAAATTTATTTAATACACATGCACCTATAAGAACTATAAGGGTTAGTAAACCGAAAGCTCCTTGGGTTACTGATGTGATCAAAACTATGATTAAACTAAGAGACAAATTATTATCTAAATATCATAAAACGAGAGATAATGCACATTGGGTTGACTATAAAAACATGAGAAATTATGTAACTAATGCAATTAAGCGTGAAAAAAAAGCTTATCTTGAATTTTGCTGTAAGAAAGGTAGTCGTGAAACTTGGAGGGCTTTGGAGACCTTAAATATAAATAATAAATCGAAAAATAGCCTACCTGTAGACTTAAAACAACCTGATGATATCAATAATAATTTTATACAGGTTGCGGCTAATGCTCCACCCCCCTGTCATGAACTCTTACAATTTCTTGAAACTAATAATTTCTCTAATTCTGATAAATTCAAATTTGTAAATATTACTAATACGCAAGTTAGAAAAATAATTTTTAAAATAAAATCTAATGCTAAAGGAGCTGATGATATCAGTATCACTATGATCAAATATTGCATTCCATATATTACTGATCATATCACTCATATACTCAATACTATTTTAGAAACTAACTCATTTCCTAGAGATTGGAAAAAAGCTTTAATTATACCGGTACCCAAAATATCTAATCCTACTTCTTATTCTGATCTACGCCCAATTAGCATTTTGCCTACTTTATCCAAAATACTTGAGCGGATCTTATATGATCAAATGAATGCTTTTCTCAACGCAAATAAAATACTACCTTTGCAACAGTCAGGTTTCAGACAAGGCTACAGTACGGTTACAGCTCTTCTTGATGTAACTGACGACATTGCCAGGGGTGTTGACGATAGAAAGACTACCGCTTTAGTGTTACTTGACTACAGCAAGGCTTTTGACACTGTTAATCATGATCTCCTGTGTGCTAAGTTAAAATATTATGGGTTTCACACTTCTGCTTTAAACCTTATTAAAGATTATCTTGCTAATCGTACCCAGAGTGTTATCTTAGACAATACAATATCATCTGCCTTGCAAGTTACTTCCGGTGTCCCACAGGGTTCTATCATTGGACCTCTTCTGTTTATTTTATACACTTCTGACATATGTCGTCAACTACAGTACTCTTATAGTCATCAGTATGCCGATGACACTAATGTTTACTTGTCTTTCACAAAAAATGATGCATTACAGGCTCAATCTAAGCTTAATACGGACCTAAAAAATTTACAGACCTATTCTGTGCGTAATAGTCTGATTTTAAATCCACAGAAGTCAGTCATGATATACATTGGAAATGATTCTGAATGGGCTGCTAATAACTTAAATATCACCTTGGCTGACGTTCGATTGCCTGTTGCAACTAGTGTCAGAAGTTTAGGTCTAACTATTGACAATAAACTCAGATATCGTGAGCATGTTAATAAACTCCTACAAAAATGTTACCTTGCGTTGAGAAACTTGTACAGAAATAAAGCCTTTTGAATAGAGATTTGAGAAAGAAATTATCTGATACGTTGGTGCTGTCATTATTGAATTATGCGGATATCGTATATGGTCCATGTCTTGATGTTAGAACAGCTGACAGGTTGCAAAAAATCCAAAATAGCTGTATTAGGTTAATTTACAATTTGCACAGGCGTGATCATGTAAGCAATAAAATCAATGAGACTGGTTGGCTCAATATGCGTTACCGCCGGCAACTGCACTTGGTTTGCTTCGTACACAAACTTATATTAACTAAATGCCCGAATTATCTGTTGAAAAAAATTAATTTTCGTCACTTGTCTCATAATGTTAACGTTAGGAACCAGCTTCTTTTAAATATCCCTAGACACCGAACTACTTTTTTCAGGCGTTCATTTACTTATTGTTCTTCAAAAATATATAATGCTGTACCAGCTGAATTTAAAAGTTATAACCATCAACGTTTTAAAACATCTATGTATAATATTTTACTTTCTAGGCAAACTCAGGCATAATTAATTGATTATTATTTAATTTTATGAATTACTGTTTTATTTTTTTAATGTTATTTCTTTACCTACTGCCATATTGTGTACATACTGTGCTGTTCATACTGTGTTCACTGCATATTGTAACAAACTGTATTGTTATTATATTATTTTGTATTTTCTAAACTCGGTTAAGTAGAACAGGGTGACCTGGACTTCGCCGAGTATAAAATAAAGACCATTTATTATTATTATTATTATTATTATAATATTTAAACAGATGCAAATTAATTTTAATTTAAAGGAATTTTTAAATAATTTTAAAAATAAATGTAAGAAAATTTTAAATAATTTTCTCTAGTCTACAGCAAACACACCACATATAGTAGACAACCCCCAAAGCCAAAGGATGTCCGGAAAGGGATTACACATTTTAGAAAACGCAGACAACATCCATTACTTAAATATTGTCGAATGTTTAAAAACAAAGAGTGTGTTTATTTAATATTATTTATGTCATAATGTTTTTGTTATGGTATGCATTTGAACTAGCCTGGGGTAGTTTGCACTGCGTATTTGAGATGAAGTTCCAGAATACACAGGCGTATGTTAATATGGTTCTGAAAATCACTTTATAAAGCGTCAGTCTGTTGTGCATTATTAGCTTGCTGCGTCTATGAGTCTAATGAGGGGATAAAGATTGTTTAACGTCACCTAGGTCCTGTCTGTGTTATATGGAGACCGAAACTCAACCTCTTATCTAGGGGTACTCCTATCTGGGAGTACCCCTAGATAAGAGGTTGATATCTATTTGGTCGAGTTCCGCTCCTCAGTCCCTTTATCATTAATTCTGAGTTTAGTGATAGTAATAATTAGTAAGCTTTCTATTTAACGTCACAGTCTCCATCTTATCTTCGCTTATTCTGATTTTCCAGTCCAAGTTAAAGTCTAGGAGTTTTGCGAGGTGATACCGCATCTTATGGATAGCAGTCTGAGCATAAAGAGACTGCCCATAGATAAAGACATCATCTGCGCAGAGGAGGATGTTGGTATTAGGATAGGAAAGAATGTCTGAGGTATATAAATTAAGGAGGACAGGGAATAGTGTCGCCCCTTGGGGACGCCTGCCTATAGCCTAGTTTTAGTGGAAAATGAATTATTTAATTTCACGGTAATATAACAGCCTCTAACGAAGCTTCGAATTAAGTCTACGGTGCAGTCTGGTAGTTTACATATCTCTTTTAGCTTATGGATAAGTCCGTTTTGCCAGACTGCATCGTAGGCTTTCTCTATGTCTATTAAGAGCATAACCGTGCATTGTGTCTATTGTATCCGTTTAATACATGCTGTACTGCCTAGCACGTGTTCTACACACTGAGCTGCACGAAGACAGCACTTCTACTATAAAACGTGTAATATGTGAGTACTAGAAAATTGTAATGCGTTTACTGACTCGATGTCCGTTTGTCGGATGATTACCCACTATTTAACACTGAAAATAACTTGTATATTTCATATTTCCGTCTCTCTTTAAATGAGAGAGAGGTTTAATAGACACACGTGAACAATGTATTTGGGCTATTGCCTTTACTTCGTGTACAAGAGAAATAAAGACGCACGCGTAGCGTCAGTTCATACACATGACATGTTAAAGTTTACTAGACTTTATTTATGTTAACACTTGAGTATAATTGGTTTAAAAAATGTGCGTTATTATTCATATACACCAATTTAAAGCCATTTGTACCACTTCTGGTCCATTTGTTGATTTAATGTGATTAAAACTAATTACCTTAGGTATTACAGGAGTGGTTGTCTTTGGAATTACACATCTTATATTGATTATTTCAATTCAGTGAATTTTGAAACCGATAACTGCACAATTTTTTTACGATTATTATTAAAGATGTGCTTATTTGATAAAATGAAATAGGTATATTAAGCGAGATATTTATAAAATTAACAGAGAAATATCTACTATTAAAACATTTATATATAGAAATATGTCATATAACTAAGATATTTTATTTTATTGCAGTGTAAGAAGCATATATCTGGAGAATTTAGACATGGGCGAAGTGCGACGTGTCATATCAAAAGCTTTAGCAGTGTGGTCCAAGCACTCGCAGCTGAGTTTCACGGAGGTTAACAGTGATAATGCCGACATCCTCATATATTTTTACAGGTATTTACTCACTTACTTTGATATGCTGTGACAGTAATCCGTTCAAGTACACTCCGCAGGGCTTAGTGTGAAGGATAGGCTAAATACATTGCTCAAAATTAAGTTCAAATGTAAGATCTGACTTTAATGAAAGTAGCAACAATAATAGTTATGAAGTGACATTCGCGTATAAAAATTAAGATTCAACGGTAACAAGGTTGGTATAATCGAATATACATTTACTGGGCTCTCAAAAAACGCAACAAAAACTTTATGACCTCAATATTATCGTCGTTGGACCATGCGGCATGTTGTCATCAAACAAGCCGATGCACATTAAAAAACCTATAAAGGTAAGCGAATCTGCAAACGAAAGAGTACAGAGCCGAACTTAAAATTCATATGTATTAGAATGTATATATTAATAATGTAGACCATAACCCGCTGTTAAAATTGACCGATTGAGTTACTGATCTAAATATTTCAAGTGCGTGCCTTTACGCAATTACTTTTGCTACTAGTTTAACGGTATATTAATGAAGTCGAAAAGTTTTTGTTGCGTTTTTTGATTGCCCAATAAATGTGTACTCGATTATAACAAACAAACTTTAAGGTGGGCGGAGCCGTGGATCCTAATCCAAACACAGAGTGAGTTGTGGCCTTGTGGAGACAATTGTTTAAATTCTAATCTGAGAAAAGAATTGTTAAATTGAATTGGTCACTCTGCGCGTTGTCCCCCTGAGATCACGCATAACTTTTTTTATTCGTTTCTTCACATGCCGAGAGATGGCGAGAGGATATGCTGAATATAGATACAACAAGACTAAAAATTACTAAGGAGGGAATAACAATCTTTGACATTAGGCAACATTATTTCTGTACAGTTTGCATCTATATCTATAAGAATAAACATCTATTACGATTACTAGAACACGAATTACAATACAAGGCAAAAAACAACTGGAAAACGAAGCTAGGACCTAAAATTTTCAATTCATTACCTAACGAAATAAGAGCTCAAAATAGAATGTAAAAGATGCTACTACTGAAACGGTATTGTCCACGTTGCTCGCAGTTTTATTTATTAAAAATATATATACGAATGTATGTTTGTTTGTACGTGTACATGCATATATTTATATTAGTTGTTATTAGTTGCTGTTATTGTACTGCATATGTCTATTTTTAAATATAATAAGTTCTCCCATTGTACTATCCCATGCGGAAGTATCTTTTATATTTTGTGGAGTATTATGTTCATTCATATATCAATAAGGAACACGCATATATTTTAATATTAGTATTATTTGAGAGTCCATACGGTAAAACGGGTTTGACGTCACTATTGAATTTTGACGGTTGACATATACCGCGGTGGCGTTATATCATTTGTTTACTTTTGACGGAGCCGTGAATATCGTGATAAAGTAAGTTTTCAGTCTTTATTTGGTCGTAAATTTGTGTAACATAATTTTTAAGATGAATAAATCTGTATATATTCGTTGAAACACCTCATAATAATCACAAAAGGTCACATTCGCTTAAAACAACTAGTAGATATGGACAGCCAAAATGAAATAAACAAGGGATCATACGTCACGCGCGAATCGGATGAGCTCGTCAAAACTCGGCAGTTGCTCGTAAATATTTAAATAACTTGAATTTCAATTATTATTTATTAATTATCGGATGTCTAAACAATTTATATTATGATATACTTAGACATTTTCAAACATAAACTATCTGATAAAAATACTTTTGGCTGTAAAACTGATATTCGCGTGTACCCTATTCATGTTTCTACTAAAATGTAGCTGAATTTTATTATACTAAATAAACATTATTATTATTATTAGAATAAAAGGAGAAATAAATGTATTGTAAGCTCTACTTGGAAAAGGCAGAGTGTAGTAAAAGTTCAATATAGATGCAATTTCTGTAAAAACATAGTCCTAGTTTCCAGAGCTTTTAAGTTATAAGTCTTAAACTTGGCGGAGGTAACAGAAGTGTTTAAACGTTTAGAAAAGCTAACCTCAAAATTTAGTCAGACAAGTGCGAATTTCTTAGCAAAAAAGTCGCCTATTTAGGACACCTTATCATCACCTTATGATGATGTAAAACCAAACCCCGCTAAAGTCGAAGCAATTTTAAATTTCCCACAACCCAAGAACCAGAAGAAAATTAAATCTTTCCTAGGCCTAGCAGGCTACAATAGACGTTTCATCCCGAATTTTTCTAAAAATTACTACAAAAAGACATACCTTGCAATTTCGACAATGACTGTACGATTTTATTCAAAAATCTAAAACATACCTTGACAACTACCCCGTTACTGATCTACCCCAACTTCGATGAACCTTTTGTCCTAACTACATGCCCTAGCGCATTTGCAATAGGTACTGTACTCTCACAAGGAAGCAGGTAAAGATTTGCCAATAGCATACGCGTCTCGAACCTTATGCGGTGCTGGAACCAAGTACTCTGCAATAGAATACGAGCTTTTAGCTATCGGTTGGTCTGTAAAGCACTTCAGGCTATATCTATTCGGCAGAAAATTTAAACACGTCACCGATCATAGACCCCTCACTTGGCTATTTTCCATAAAAGACCGGGATAATGGACTAGCCCGTAGTATACAAACCCGAAAAAATTAATAAAAATGCGGACGCGTTGTCCAGAATAAAAATTAATCACTTTTCAGAATGTTCTAAATTTTATTCAAAAATTCTAGCAACAAACGAAGACTCAGACGAGGGTGAAACTTCAGGCAGCGGCGACGAGATCATTAACGAACAAATTGCCCAAGAATTTGACACATTTTCTAGACTTTACTTACAAAACTAAATCTGTAATAGATTATTCAAAAATTCAATTACAAATAAACAACTATTAGACCGATGAAATAAAAATATCATAACGTTCTTCCAACAAAACAACCTGACAGACATTCACCATCAAATTATCGAAGATATTTTCGAGGAAAACCCCGAATTTTATAACAACACAATCAATATCATTTCCAGTAAATTCACCTGACAATATTACATTGTCGCTCTACCATTCGACCCAGAGTCTATGGTAGAATATATATTTTTAACATTCTATAAACACCGAAACAAATTAGATCTTTCCAAAACGTACCACGTTGAAAATAATTTAAACTTTCCAATTCTTGAAATCCCATCATTCATCTTTATAGAGAAAGACTTAAAATTAATAATTTGTCAAAATTTAGTACAATCTCCCGACGAAGACCAACGCCCGATTATTCTCGATCAACATTACCCGAGAAAAAATAATTTACATCGCGGAATAAACAAAGCAATGCGCAGAATCAAAAAGAAGTACAATTGACAAGGATTAACAGAAGGTATAAAAAACAAACGGACAGTTTTTCATTAATTAAAATAGAACACCCCTATATATTTTTATATTTTTGGATTCCGGAGACGATTTTAAGTACGATTGCATAGTTTTAAAAGCATTCCTGAGACTACTTGATTTTTAGGGCTATTTTATGTGTGCATCTAAAGTGCAGTGAATGCACTCAAATCAAGCAAATGGACCAATTCGATAAGAGAAAAAATGCAAACGTGAGATTTTTCGAATTGGTTTAGTACCTATGACTACCCAACATTTTCTAAGTCACTAATTTGTAATTAAGTCAACTTTTTCAAATGGCAACATATTTTAGACACCCAGTAGTTTAATACTAATTTTCACGACAAGTCCATTGATAACCTCAAATCAAAAATCGGTTTGATATTAACCCAAATACAAAAGTTCTTGGGTGGATAATAATTAAAATATCAAGAAAATACACTTAGCCGCGGAAATTGAATAAAACTATGTAGATTCAAAACATTCATTTTGTCAACAAAACAACGTTGCAAATAACAATTAATTGTTCTATCCCAAATGATTTATTTTAACAAAAAAACATAATATAAGGTTAATTAAAATGAAGTAAATGTATGTATCCTCCCCCGTCTACTTGACATTTTCTGGCTCGATCAATGTTATTTAGCATTTGGAACATAGCAAGAGTTATATTTTCAAAAATAAATCAGTGGCTAGTGACAATTCGTGTTGAAATTATTACAATTGTATACAATGTAATTCAAGTTCAAAGAGAAGCTATTAACATTAACAATATTTTTATTCCTTTACCCTAAAATAGAGGGATGTTTATTGTCCAGATTAATTTTATCCACATTTATTGTTCATTATTGACAATAACCTATTTATGAACACATTTATTTTTATACGGTGTTATTTCCTTTCATCACTGTTTATAGAATAAAAATATATTTACGACTAGTTATGAAAGTTATCTTTCCATAACTTTACGAATTAACACCACAAAATCGAAAGCTTCTACTGGTTTTGCTTCGAGATTAGATTATAGTGGATAATAAAATAATTAATAATCAACACAAAGCAACCACCAAATAAATAGATTTTAAAATAGGTAGTTAATTTTATCATTTTCAGCAGGATTCGAATTATTTTTTAATACCCTAGATTAAGATGAATAAATAATGTATTACTTAACTTTCATCCATAAGAAATTATAACTTTTACTTACAAAAACGTAAAATATTAATCTCATAACTGGTTTATTGAAGCTTTTATATACATTTTTATATAATATCTTCTATCTTTTTCAAAATACTAGAAAATGCATGCTTTACTAGACTGTCTTCTTTTTTTTGTCAGTTGTAATCTCCTCTCTGATAGGGAGTATGGTTTCACAAAAAATCGTTCAACCTAAGATGCAATCTTATCAATCATTCTGTGATAGACTGCTAAACAACTTTGATAAAAAATTAGTTTCTGGCGGCATTTTTTATGACTTGTAGCATGCTTTTGACACTATCGATCATCATCTTCTGCTGCAGAAATTATACTCACGGCGTTAGATAACTTGCACTTGGAATGGACGAAACCATATTAGAGTGGAAGATATCAGTTTGTTCGAATATTTCATGAAAACAAGTTTAGTTATTCAAAAAGTGTACTTATTCACACCGGAGTTCCACAAGGAAGTGTTTTGGGACCCTTTTGTTTAATATTTTTATTAATGATATAGCCACCTCAATGGAATCATGTTTGCTTACCTTATTTGCTGATGATACATCCGCCCTCATCACCTCTGGAAAAGTCTCAACACTAAACACAGTTGCCAACTCCTGTGTTCAAACTAGGTCATCTTGGTGTTAATCAAATGGGCTTGTATTAAATAGTTCTAAAACAAATTGTCATTATAGCCCACCTCAAAGCGATATTCACTTATTCCTTTACAACTACACGACCATTGACTCACAGACAGAGGTCCGCAATTGACTATCCATTTTTATTAAAATTATTAAAATAGCTTAATTTTTTCCAAAGTGTTCCTAGATAAAAACATTATATAGCTTTTTCGTTTGCCTGGTTGTTTCCCATTACCTGTTTTTTAATCACTCATCACAGTCGAAGTTCATTTTTTAGGCATAATTGCTATCTCCTGGTGGTACCTACTTGGTTGATCAAACGCTTAGGAACATTTTTATAGAACGGTTGTAGTTCTCATCTCTCTTTTTTTAAACTTTTCATAATTTTTATATTACTAAATCAATTCTTTAAAAAACAGTAGGGTCGTTCTTTCACTGTTCAGTACATTCGGATTTTTATTTCGCCAGTGTATCGTACTCACAAGAAACATAGCAAACCAATGGATAAATAGGCACACGCACATTTTGAACTATTGTGAATTCAATGACATGGCTTTTTCTGTACACGCGATATTTACGATTTTAGAAGTAGTAAGTACTCTACAAAGAGTGTGTAAAGTTTTGTTAAATTTTTGAAACTTAAAATGATATATGAATATAATTCCTTGCTAACTGGGTCAATATTAAATTTTACAAATCTAGCTTGCTAGAGGCTCGTGGAGACCTGCTGATCTGTTCGGTATCTATAAAATTTTATATAACTTTATACTACCTAACATAGCACTTTTTAATGGTTACTTGCAATCTCTTCCTTGGTTCTTAAGTCATTTCCTCATTTTTATGCTTATCGATTTACCTTCAAACAGATTTTTACTCTAACTTAATTCAAGATGTTCCAATATTCGATTATTTGGAAGATGTGTCGCTATTTTTAGATGAGTTCGTTGAGTAGGGTTCTTTTATACGAGGCTCTTAAAGCAGCCTAGCTGTTCTCCGTATATTAGGGTCATAAACAATTTCTCGATTAAAATCTATTAATAAACGCACTCATTTGAAAATACCTTTTTTTTTATTATTTTGAGATGGAATTTATAATTTATGCCTAGACATAGTAAAGCTTCATAAGAATGTATACAGTACGGGGATCGCTATTAGCCGTATATGGAAATTCTATACACTTATGTACATGTGCAATATGGGAGAATGTCATCTAATGGAGTATGATTTTGTGATCCAATGCGCTGTACGCTGGCGCTGCTGTGATTGTCGATGTTATGGATTTATTTATTATTTACTAGATTCCGTTGGACTTGGGTCACAGGTAACCTTACGAAGTTAAAGTATTATTGCACTCAAAATAATATTAACCTATTAAATTTTTCTAAATTCGATTCTTTTCTTAACCAGGTAAAGTTTTAATTTCAAACTGATTGCAATAGTTTAAGCCGCGAGGGTTGTTTAAATTAGTTAACACTCGAAATTAACAATATAAACCGGCTTCAAAAATAACAATTTAATTTAGAATGATAATTATTAATATGGGGCTATTAAATTCATTCTTTCTCCGAAATAATATTAGTAATTTATTTGCAATCGATCCCAGTCATCTAAACTGTCCAGAAATTGTTATATAAATAACAAATATAAATGTTTATAACCATTTTGCTACACCGCCGATTGATGACTGTCTGGCTGATATGTGACGCGCAATGTGCGCTAGACAGGATGAATTCTAGCCCAGCAAGGGGATATCATGAAACGGCCCGCTGCTAAAGTTCTCTTTTGTTTCCCACGCCCGACCTGACCAGTCGACTATTTGTTAAGAATTCACTGTTCTGAATTCATATACATTTTTATGGTAATTTTGGACTTGGAATATTTTCGGTATTTTCTTCAAATAATTTTAATTGGTCTTTGTTATATTTTGACAAATTTTCCCTTCAGCGACTTGTAGTATCTTTCAATTAACCGATCGTTTCTAGTAAATCCGGGAAAACATTTTACCGCGAGTAATACTCTCTGGGATGCTGCCTTTAAGTGGGACACTCCAGAGACTGTTACTTTCTTTCCCTTATTATATATTTTTGGGAAAGAATTGAGGCAACATATGCTGACAACTAGCAGGTTTAAGCTGGAGCAAAGAGTCGTAGACCCGGAGTATTCGTAAGAGTGGGGAAACTTACACTTTTCGAATGTACAGCATAAATGACAGATTTCTGTTTAGTTAGAGAAAAGGAGACAAAGAGAAATTGATGTTAATTGGGCACCGTCTATAGTAAAAATCAGTAGAGTTGTCTCTTTTTCTCGAATAACCAGTCTCCTATAGATTAGACTGAAATTGTTGGTAAGATAAATAAAAAGATTGTGTAAAATTAATGATAAAATATGTTAAAGTAAATAAATTGTATAATATGAAATATTTTCTTAAAAATGTTTTCTTAACCGCCTCCCAAGTTACCGAAGTAACCCCCTGGAGGATCTCAAGGATCTTGTGCTAGGTAAAGAGAGACGAGGCCCTGCAGTCTAATGTGGACTCCGAACAACTCTTGGGGCAAATTTTTTTATGAAAAATTGTTTCGCCTTGCGGGGATCGAACCTACTTCGCTAGGCAACTGAGTTTGCTAGCTAGACGCTTTAACATACTGAGCTACCGTCCCCGTTAATTTCAAGTTATTTAATAATATCGGCAAACAAAGACTAATTAATACTAAAAAAATCAATAACAAATTTATACCAGGATCCTAGATTCCGGGATTGAGTGTCGTCGAGGTGAAGGGTTCTGGAACAGCAATTCAGACCCACAATTGTCTCTTGCAAAAAGGGAATCTAAGGGTTTTCTTGGCAATTTATTTTCCGTCTCTCAATGAAGTGAAGTTTAAAAATGGTAGAAATATTGTTCAACTATATGGTTTAGAAAACCTAATGAACGCAAAAGTGGATGAAAATTTACGTAAAAAATAACGTGAACAATAAAGGACTGGTATAGCTGGTTTGTTCTCTTTTTGTATCCAACTGCCAATAATCTATCATGTGAGTATTGTATCCACTTTATTTACTTCTTTGACTTCTTCCATATTATTTTGCAATACTTTTTCCGAGATATCAGCTCCGAGATATTTATTTATTGGAGCTTTCTATAAAAGAGTTGAGCTCCTCTTTTTTGGTTTGTTTTGAAAATTCCTGTTTGTCTTTGAGACCAGCTGTGAAGTAAGGTACCGTCATCGGTTTAAGCGCTGAGACCTCGATCAGCGAAGTAAGCAGCGTTGGTCGAGGCCGTCACTTGGATGGGTGAACGGCATCTCATTTCGCCGTCCTGGTTGAGTGGAAGAGTAGCTATAGCAGCTAAACTCCGCCAGGACGTAAATATAAACAAGGCATTAAAATAAAAAAAATAAAATAAAATATTAATCCCAAATACCTAAATTCATTTGTTGTTATTGCAGTTTCATGATCTGTTTGTCTTTCATGTTCTTCTATCACCATGTATGTAGTTTTCTTCTGCTGCTCCCCTCTTCCAATGGAGACTGGTGATCACTATAAAGTGCTCTTCTCGATTTTCCGTTATTCAAAATAAGATGTGTAAATTTAATCAATTCTTTCAATATATTCTTTTTCGTATATATTGTCTTTTATGATTAATTGGGATACCTGTCATTTTTCGTTTCTCAATGTGTATCTCAAGTATATAATTTTTATATTCTGTATCAATTCTCTGCCTGCCTTCATCCGTGTCAATACGTCCTTATCGATCGTATGGGTATTCCATCATATTTTGTTGGAAAAACCACATCTCGAATGTCTCCAATTTATTCAATAATGCATCATTAAGGATTCAGTCCTCAGATATATGTAAGACGAATTCTTAATGTAAGAGATATTTTTTTATTGCAGATGTTCGACAGTTTTTAAATCCGTTTCACGCTATTTCTACTCTGGTTGTTGTTTCTGTTATGGTGTCCATGCGTGTGTTCATCTCACATATACGATATTTATTAACTTATTTAAGCTGGTATATACTGGAACTGGAGTTATTACTAGATTTGCCGATTACCATAATCTTCGTCTTACCTGTATTGATTCGCATTTCTTGTTTTTTGTAAAATGCTCTTGCTTCCTCCATTAATAGTTGAAGTCCTACGTCTAGGCCCTCATCGGGATCTTTTGTATTGTCCATAACTGTCCTGTATATTTTTCAACTATGTAATATAGAAATGAAAAACGAACATTTTTGGTAAGTACTTCCCTATGGCTAATTGCAACGATTTTCGTTTTATAAATAAACAAGTGTTTATTTTTCAATTAAGAACTTTTTAAATTGAATTTTTTCAATTTTTTCAAATGGAAAACCCTGTATATTTTTCGACGATGTGATGTAGAAATGAAAAACGAAAATTTTTTGTAAGTACTTCCCTATGGCTAATTGCAACCATTTTCGTTTTATAAATAAATAAGTGTCAAATTCAAAAATAAACTTGAAAAAAGAGGTTCCCTCAAATAAATCATCAGAAAAATTTATAATAGGTGTTCGACGTGTTGGCCATTTTGATTGACACGCGTCTTTATGCGATTTTGAAATGAGGCTATTTAGCGGGACCATTTCTTCCAATCCATTGAAATGAGTAAATAATATTTAACCGGTCCTTTACTGTAATGTTTTTTGTACATTTTTTTGCTGCTTTCGTTATTCGACAAGCAATAAAACCTCAGTTTGGTATAAATTGTCGTGTACAAAGGAGCATTTATCACACTTATCGGTCGTTAAAATTTGTATTGAATTTAAAATATTTGTAATTTTACAATATGAATTTTAATAAAGTGGAACTTGTAGACATGACTATTGTTTTGGGCGAGTCAGATAGAAATTGTTTATTGCCAATAGAATTTATCACCAACGTTATCCTGAAAGAACGATTCCTGATGTTAGCAGCTTCCAAAACCTTCTCGACAGATTTATGGAAACTGGAAATGTCGAATATAAAAAAAGTGAAAGAATAAAACGTGTTGTGAATGAAGAAAATGAGTTTTCTGTGGTGCTGGCAACGGTTGAGAATCCCCATGTTAGTCAAAGAGAAGTGAGCTTATTAGTAGGAAGAAGTAGGCAGTCTGTGGGTCAAATCTTAAAAACAAATAAGTTGCATGCATATCATATTCAAATGCACCGGGAATTATCTGTTGATGATTTTCAAAAGCGCCTACAATTTTGTAATTGGGCTAGAGGTGAAAAGAAAAATGATATCAACTTCTTCGATACTGCTTTATTCAGTGATGAGGCAACGTTTCATAAAAATGGATTTGTTAATAGGCACAATTTCCATTATTATACTTCGGAAAATCCTCACTTTTTTATGCAAGTTGATAACCAAAACAGATGGTCTATAAACGTTTGGGGAGGAATTATTGGAGAACATGTGATAGGGTCACATTTATTTGATGGTACATTGACTGGAGCTATTTATCTTCATTTTTGGGAAAAATATCTGCCACAATTATTGGTAAATCTCCCTGATAGAATTCGAAATAGGATGTGGTTTCAGCAAGATGGTGCTCCACCACATTATTTGAATCCAGTTAGAGACCACTTAAATAATACCTACCCTAATCAATGAATTGGAAGAGATGAACCCACTAAATGGCCTGCTAGATCCCCAGATCTTACAAAAATGGATTTCTTTTTATGGGGATACGTGAAGGAAATATAGAGACACCAACAACAATAGAAAATATGAAGGAAAGAATAATAACTGCCTTTACATCTACTCACTGGCAGTTTTAGGAAAAGTGGGAACCTCATTTTAAACACGCATAGAGATGTGTGTCAATTAAAATGGGCAACATGTGGAACATTTATTATAATTTTTTTTCTACCGAGTTATTTGAAGAAACCTCTTTTTTTAAATTTATTTTTGAATTTTGTAATTATTGCTCAATAAAACGAAGTTGTTTGTAATTAGCCCTAGGGAAGTACTTACAAAAAATGTTCGTTTTTCATTTCTACATCACATCGTTGAAAAATATACAGGGTGTTCTATTTGAAAAAATTGAGAAAATTCAATTTAAAATGTTCTTAATTGAAAAATAATTTTTGGCCACCCTGTACACTTTTAGGAAATGAGAATGATTCAAAAACATTAATTAGATGTCTCATAACTGGTATGCACATAAGTTTTTCTTAAAATCCATAATTGTGACTATGGTGATTTTTTAAATATCCATCTGCAGAATGCATTATTTCAACAAAAAAATACATTACATCCAAGTGGTTGGAAGATATTCAATGCTAATATAGGAATGAATAGAGCGTAGAAACAGGCTTCAAAAAATGTACTGATATACATAGCATTCCATTTTAAAAAAGGCACTTGGTCCTGTAATTTCGTCTGGGCTTGCCCTGTATGATCGAAAATAATTTCCAGTAATAGACTTTTTTGTCTAGTTTACTTGCAATTTTTTAAAAAAAATTCTAGCTATCGTAGATTCCGAGATATCGAGGTCCGAAGCACTATTGACTCGCCCTGTATATTATATCTTTGGACCCGTGAAGCTAATAGTTTTTTTGTATAAATAAGAATTTGGTCTAGGATTAAAAAGAGCATTGCGTCATTGTGCCTCGTATTGATTATTGTACCTTGTATTGAGTATGTGTGGTTTGTTGGCACTTTTATATTTCCCTATTTCTGTAGATAAATTTGGCTACATTAAGGATATATAATCCATTTAACTTGAAGAAAGTTGTCCTGTAGAATGTCTTCGCTTTACTACAGCATTACTTTAAGTATCCATATTTGAGTTATATTTATACTTTTCAATTGGCTGTTACATGCCTCACCGCTTCACCCCATTTTATAATGCCGTAGGTTAAGTATGGATTCTACCAACGATTTATATGCCATTATTAAGATATTAATTGGAAGAATGTTGCGAAGTTTATAAATACGTGGACAAGTTTTCTTAGTCTTGTATTAAGATATTCGGTATGGTCATTCCATCTCATTGTTTTATTTATTATAAGACCCAGATATTTAATGTTTGTAGTGTTCTCAATTACATTTTCGCACGTGCATATTGTGTGGCATTTTAATATTATCTATCTTTATGTCGTATCCTAATTTTATGTCTGTTGGATTTAATAAACTAATGTTTATTTTATCATACTAATGGTACCCAACATAGTGGGGCCTTGTACCAAGCCTCGCCTCAAGTTTCAACAAAACTAGTAACTTTATTCTACGAACAAACACGATGGGCAATTTACGTGGTAA
Organism: Leptura quadrifasciata; assembly: GCA_963675555.1. Taxonomy (NCBI): domain Eukaryota; kingdom Metazoa; phylum Arthropoda; class Insecta; order Coleoptera; family Cerambycidae; genus Leptura; species Leptura quadrifasciata. The sequence goes on along the minus strand of OY776679.1, from coordinate 83,077,050 downwards.
TTTTACATTTTCGGCGGCCCATTTATTTTTTGCGTAATCACCCGATTTGCGCTTCACAGTTTGCTCACTACCGCTCCAGTGTTCTGGTAATCAGTTTAAATACGATTACCATTAACACAAGTAGTTCATTTTGAACCATCCACCTTGTATTTCCATAGCAAACTTTTATTATTCTTCCTCGTTTCTAATAAGGTAAACAAACAATTCAAACCAATCAATTGAGCCAATAAAGGACGTTTCCTTCGATTTATTTGCAGGTCATTAAATTTTAATAGTTCATTACAGCCTTAACTAAGAGGTCGGAATATTTGACCATTTAACCCAGTTTCAATCTGGCGTGGCGATAAAAGTGATTGTCGTCGAAATTCCCCCAACACCGCAGTAGATTTGATTTTTATGGCTGGAACATAAAAATATATTTCGAATATATAGATGGATAACTGCTCGCTTATATTTTATGTGCGACAATTTATACAAAGTTGGAAATTAGTTCCTGGTTTTGTAATACATAGTACGTAGCCTGTGTTGCCGCAGAGGAATCATAATTAGTTCAGAAATGATGAGATACATTTGGTGCATATTATTCTACAGTATGCTGGCTCGGCACATGAATGATGGTTAATAAGCGAACAATACGGAAAACAAATAGAAATGGCTACTTGAAGATATTATTACCAAGATATCAAAAATCACTGGCTAGTCACTTCAATGCTAAGAATTCCAAGTGCTATACTAAATTGTGGCCTTTTTCTGCTATGCTTTATTGAAATAATGATTGCCAAATTTTTAGTATGAATGGATTTTAAAATTATGTTGAATTCATTGTACTAAAAGACCATCAATCTTCTTTAAACAGAACATAAGTAGGCATAAAAGACTCCGCACATTTCTTATGGGAAATGGCTCCGGGTGAAACTCGCTGGAATCGATATATGTTATTCCCCATGAGCTCCTGATCAAAAGTCCTCATGGCCACAAGGTCGGAGAATGTACAGTTTTCCCGATATGGTGGGGAGAAAGCTGATTTTTCGGGATTTTTTTCACTAATAATATGGAGTCATGGTCCTTTCAATGCCTCTTAGCTAGTGTTCTACGGGATTTTTCGGGTCGCTGATTTCAAATCTGATGTCAAAAAGTAGCATTTGACAGTTGACAGCTGTCAGTGGTACTGTCAACTCTCCTTATTCTCCGGAAAAGATTTATAGGAATATATACGTGGGTTTTTTTGGATCGTTGATTTCAAATTCGATGTCGAAGGTATATACAGGGTGTCTCACCGGGAACTGAATCGATCGATATAGAGAAAAGTACGCATCAGAAAATTTTGAAAATTTAGATAATTACTAATGTCAGTGTGGCCAATCTAACTAAAATAATTACAAGCAGCTGGCACTTCCGCTTATACCGGAAGTCGAGATACCAACTTGCTTATTTCAAATGGGACACCCTATATATTTTAGGATTTTCGAAAAGAGCATAAAATTCTGAGTCGAAAATATGTCTCATATCCTATACCTAAGCTTAACCGTTTAAGAGATATTTGACATTTTATAGCAAATTTAACATGTGCAACGGTTTGCAAGAACCGTTATAACTTTCTTCGTGTAAAATATCCTCATTTGTTTCTTGTCACATAAAAAGAACACAAGGAGAACTACGTTCTACAACTGAAATAAATTCAATAATATCATACCAAGTGTTCCGTTTTTCGCGTTACGTTTTGTCAACTTCAAACCGCGAAAACTTGTTTAGGTCAAATGGAGCACCCTGTATTTTTTACGTCAAGTTGTGTAAAATTTAATTCCCTTTTTTCTGATATTAGCATTGTGGGGGTTAAAGTTACAACTTTTTGAAATATTTGCGATTTTATTAGAAATTCATGAATTGTTGTAATCATTTCATCAAAATAGCCATGATTAGAAACAATCAGTTATTATCTTATGTAAAAAATGCCAGCACGTTTCAATTACACCCACGAAGACTTTTTAAATTTGTTTATTATTTATGGAGAATGTGGTAAAGTAATATCAAGAACTTGCAGCACATTTGCTACTCGATATCCAGAAAAACGGAAACCGTCACCAAACACTATAAAACGCATACGGGAAAATTTTAAAAATTATGGCTCTGTCAAGCCAAAATACAAAGAAGAAATCCTATTGTTGATGACGAAAACATTGAAATAGTCATTCTGGGATATTTTCATGCATTTCCAAGGATGTCAAGACAAGCTGCTCTGGAATCGGGACTATGCAAGGATTCAATTCACAGAATCTTATTAAAACATAAGTTTCACCCGTTTTCATTCCATATGGTTCAAGGGTTAAAAGAAACAGATTTCCTAAGAAGACAGAATTTTTGTGAGTTTATTCTAATAAAGTCTGAGGGTCACGATTCTTATTTGGGAAATATTATATGGACAGATGAAGCAAAATTTACTAAAAATGGACTTTTTAATAAACACAATTCGCATTATTGGAGTGACTGAAATCCACATACGTTCAGAGAGCGAAACTAAATTAAATTAAATTAAATTTTTTCTTCTGCTATGTATAGGTAAATTTTTGTTTTTTTTTAGGTGAAAGATATATAAGATGAATATCTTACAAAATTTGAATAATAACTATTTAGAAAATTTACCTCTCGCCGAACATAGAAACATTTTTTATCAGTACGACGGTGCTCCCCCACATAACGCATATTTAATTTATAATTATTTACAAGAAAATTTTTATTATCAATAGATTGCCAATAATGGACCTTTCTTATGGCCTCCTCGCTCGCCCGATTTATCAGTTCTGGATTATTTCATTTGGGAAACTATTAAAAATAAAGTTTATGAGAGCCCATTAACAACCATTGAAGATTGTATGTGAAGAGTAAAAAATGCATTTCAAAACGTCACAGGATTCAATTAGAAGAGGAACCCATGAGGAACTAATCCGAAGGTGCGAAAAATGTGTCGAGGTTCGAGGGCGGAATTTTGAGCAATTATTAAATTAAAATGAAATCATATTTTAAATTGAACTTATCTCTGCTCATTTAGTTCATGCCATATCTTCAATTCGATTAATACGCATGTTACAGTGTTAGTGTTATTTTGCGTTTTTGTGGATATAGAGTAGCAAATGTGCTGCAAGTTCTTGATATTACTTATCACATTCTTCATAAATAATAAACAACTTTAAAAAGTTTTCGTTGGTATAATTTAAACGTGCTGGCATTTTTCGAAAATAGAAATGATTACAACAATTCATGAATTTCTAATAAAATCGCAAATATTTCAAAAAGTTGTAACTTTACCCCCACAATGCTAATATCAGAAAAAATGGAATTCAATTGTACACATAGCTTGACGTAAAAAAATATAGGGTGTTCCATTTGACCTAAACAAGTTTTCGCGGTTTGAAGTTGATAAAATGTAACGCGAAAAACGGAACACTTGGTATGATATTATTGAATTTATTTCAGTTGTAGAACGTAGTTCTCCTTGTGTTCTTTTTACGTGACAAGAAGCAAATAAGGATCTTTTACACGAAGAAAGTTATAACGGTTCTTGCAAACCGTTGCACCTGTCAAATTTTCTATAAAATGTCAAATATCTCTGAAACGGCTGGGTTTAGGTATAGGATATGCTACATATGTTCGACTTTATGCCCTTTTCTAAAACCCTAAAATATATAGGGTGTTCCATTTGAAATAAACAAGTTGGTATCGACTTCCGGTATAAGCGGAAGTGCCCCAGCTACTTGTAATTATTTTAGTTGGATTGGCCACACCGACATTAGTAATTATCTAAATTTTCAAAATTTTCTGATGAGTACTTTTCTCTATATCGATCGATTCAGTTCCCCCGGTGAGACAACCTGTATAGGAAGAAAAAACATATCTTGGTTGAACAATGTACGCCAATGGATTGGATTAAATTTACATATCTTATTTTGAATAACGGAAAATCGAGAATAGCACATAATAGTGATCACCAGTCTCCATTTGGAGAGGGAACCAGCAGAAGAAATCTCAATACATGGTGATAAAAGAATATGAAAGACAAACAGATTATGGAAGCGCAAAAACAACATATGAATTCAGGTATTTCATATTAACAGCTGATCTCAAAGACGAACAGGAATATTCAAAACAAAACAAAGATGGAAGAGCTCAAATCAGACATATTCAGTGCTACAAATTTGAAATAAAACAAAAATAGAAGAGCTTAACTCTCTTATAGAAAGCTGCAATAAATACATACAGCGAAGATGATATCCAGGAGAAAGTATTTCAAAATAATATGGAAGAATTCAAAGAAACAAATGAAGTGGATACAATACTTACATGATAGAGAAATAGCTGTTGTACACAAAAAGAGGATAAACCAGCTATATTGGATTAATAAATAAAATAATGCTTCCTTTTTTATTACACGCTTTATATTAGCTTCACCTGTATGTTTGTATGCATGTAATTTTTTCAGTCTTTGCACGTGATTCTCACCCACTTCAAAACGTCAGATTAAACTGAAACTTTGCACACTTATCAAGGACCCATGACAATACAATAATTTGACAACTTCGTCCTAATGTCCTCACCAGGATCATCAGGATAAAATAAAAAAATTTAAAATGACTAATCTATTGTCTATATTTTGGCGGAGGCGCCGCAGTTAATAATCTAACGTATTGCCGTTGTATAAGCCCTTCTTAAACGCTAGTTCCAACTTTAATACATACATTATGATGTAATATTAATTATGGACTACTAGCGGATACTCAGCGGTTTCGAAAAGCAGGATGAATGGCGTGACTAAAAGAAATTATAATTTAAAAAAATTTAAAAACGCTTTAATATCAAAACGAACTAAAAAGTAAAAAATAATGTTTACATATTTTAAATATTTTATTGTAAAAAGCATAGGGTGCAATAAAAATGTAGTAAAAAGCGTGTTTTTTAGTTTTTTAAACTATAATTTTTTTTCATGCTAACCCATAAAATCTCATAAATGAGGTAGTTGCGATGACGCTAAGTGCTATGGCCAACTGGGATAAAAATATTACTAAGCAGCAAGTAATATACAACACTATGACACATAGTACCTAGCTGCATGGATTGAGTCGTAATGATCTACAGTACGGGGATCGCTATTAGGCGTATAGGAAAATCCTGTAATGGGACAAGTCTTATAACGGTATTTTGCTAAAATCTAGTTGTGTACATCTAACTTTAATTTTTGTGCATTTGTCAGTTAGTTGTCATAATTTATTGTAAGTGTGCAAAAAACTAATATGCCTCATATAAGCGATTTAGTTAAATCCGGAGTTATTGCTAAAGCAGAAGATGGATGGTCAATGAGACAAATTGCACTCCGTTATAATATTGAGAAAAATTCGGTGTGTAACATTTTAAGAAAGTGGAGAATAAACGGTATGATTAATAGAAATCCTGGATCAAAGGACGAAGGATATCAACTCAACAACAAGATTTGCAATTGGTAAATGCTTTAGTAGAAAATCCATTTTACTCAGTTATTCAGACTGCTGAAGAAACGAATTTTCCTGGATCGAGTAGTACTTACTGGTTGCCGGTGAGCAAGAGAATCGGAGCTACGCTGTCATGCAGCAGCGCAGAAATACTTACTTAAAACTGAACATAAAGAAGCTCGGGTAGAATTTGCGATTGAATTTTTAGCGCATGATTTAAATTTTTGGAACAATGTAATCTTTACAGACGAAAACACTTTCCAGTCAACACACAGCGATCCTATTCGTGTTTACCGCCCCCCGAATACTCGATTCGATGAGAAATATATATCTAACAATGATAAAAGTGGTAGATTTTCCGTCAATATGTGGGCTTGGATATCGGCACGTGGTCCTGGTGCTTTGTGGCATATTGAGGAACGATTTAATAGTGAAACGTATATTAAGATTTTAGACAATATTATGCTCCCTTCTGTGTCACAATTATTTCCTAATAATGAGTTCATATTTCAACAAGACAATTGTTCCGTTCATACTGCTCATACCATAACTAACTGGTTTCAAGATAACAACATCAATGTTCTTAACTGGCCTAGTCATAGTCCAGATCTTAACCCTGTAGAAGAAGTATGGGGACTACTCGTAAGAAGTATCCAAAAACGAAATGTGAGACCACGGAATGCCGAAGAATTACTGGAAATAGTAAATAATGCATGGGAAAATATTATTACTAATGATTATTGTATAAGGTTATTTAATTATATGCCAAACAGACTTATAGAAGTTATAAATAGAAATGGTGCAATAACGAAATATTAATAGTTAGTTTCTTGTTAAGTAGTATATCCTTTGTCCTTTGATCCAGGATTTCTACTAATTGTACCGTTTATTCTCCACTTTCTTAAAATGTTACACACCAAATTTTTGATAATGTTATAACGCAGTGCAATTTGTCCCATTAACCATCCATCATTTACTATGGCTATAACTACAGCATTAAAATAAAAAATAAATTAAAAGTGATATCTGTTTTAGTTCGGCTACTCATTACATATTCAAATAGAGACAGATTTACATTAGAAAAAAAAAAGTTGTCCTATTTTTTTCTGCTCACGACAGTACATGTGCAAATATGGGTTACAACACGGGCTGATAGAAATGGATGGTGGGGCATAGGCATGACAGCTGGTCGATCCGTTGCGGTTAGTAATGTAAAAGTATTTATTTGGAACGCAAGGTGTAGGTGCCCGGTCGTCAGATAAAGAAATTATGAATTACCACATGTCATTCCATCCGGGTTTTTTTCTTTACCAGAAAATTGTGATGTCATTGATAAGATAATATCGGAAGTATTTACCTTACCAAACGCAACCAAGAGTTTGCCATACGTGAAGTATAATTCTTTACCTTCTTGTACGTCATAGGCTACGACTGCACCACTCCATAGAGTAAAAAGTTCAGTTTTATTTTCTGAATTTGGAAGGACTGTAACAAAATTTTTAGGGAGTTTGATTTCTCTTGTTACTTTTCTCCTTTCTCTTTTTTTAACACGGGTAGTTTCGTTTAGACTGTATTTTTTGTAAGTATCCCATACATCTATTCTTGGACAGTCCTTAAGTTGATTATCGATCCATGTTAAGAATACTATATCACTATAATCTCTAAAAGTACATGCCTCATATCTGGGAAGTGCATGTACATATCTATAAAGAATTCGAAATTTGAAAAGATGTATCTTACAAAATATTCAACCTACTAAGATGGTATTCATATTGTAGCAAATTTAATTATAACATGTTTTGCCGGAAACTCAACCGTTTGAGTGATATTCAGCAATGTTTTAAAGAAAAGTCAAAACCCTTAACGAAACAACAAATGGCGTAGTATTTCAACATGGGGGGACCTAAAAATCGGGCACCACCCCATAAATTGTTTGTACTGAGGGTACATACAGTGTGTCCCACTTCGTACTAAGCCACCCCTATAACTTGGCTATTTGTATTCGGATTTGTATATATTTTTTACAGCACATAATACCCATAATGAACTACCTTTGGAAGGTAGAACTGTTACTCAATCTCTATTTCAAAGCCAACTGTGATGTTTTTAAAATGGGAATTTTGCAAAAGTAACATTAGCGATTGAGATAGAGGAAAAATGTATTTGGAGAAGTCGTTCAGAAAAATTAAGTAAGTTCAAATATGAAGTTTCATTTGAAAATATTTGTTTTTTTTTTGAAAAATATTGCAAGTCGGAAAAATTCGAGGTTTGGGTTAGTTTAGAGCATCCAGATTGCTATGAATGTCAATCTACTTACATCAATTATTATAAACACCATAGTTGTCAATTTTTACGTCAAAATGCCTTTGAAATTAACAATTCCAGAAAAAGTGGAAATTATTCGTCTCGCTGGAGATAATGTTCGTTCATTCAGAGAGGCTGCTAAGATATTTAATCGTAGACATCCCGATCGTCCTCCAGTACATCATTGCACCGTAGCTGCCCTTAATAGAAAATTTGATCAAACCGGCACTATTGTAAAGCCTAAATTGAAACCTACCAAAAGTCATCTAGATGATGATATTATACTGGGTTTTGTTAATGGAAACCCACGAACCAGTGTAAGACAAATTGCGCGGGAATTAAATTTATCAAAAGACAAGATCTGGCGTTGCCTTCGCAGGCACAAATTAAAACTCGTCAAACCAAAATTTCTTCACACGTTGCAAGAAGGGGACCCAGAACGAAGATTAGAATATTGTTATTAGCTGCAAGGCAATTTTCTAAAGGACCGTCGCTTTATCGATAAAATACTCTTCTCAGACGAAGCCACATTTACCACTAATGGCGTGGTTTCGTCACAAAATTGTAGATATTGGGCTGCGGATAATCCAAATTGGGTAATCACATGCAAAAGTCAGTACTCCCAAAAAGTGAATGTATGGTGTGGTATCCTGGGAACTCGGCTAATTGGTCCATTTATTTTTTTTTAGGGAAATTTAAATGCTGATGTTTACTTGAATTTCCTTAACACAGAATTGTCCGATGCTATAGACGATTTACCGCTTGCATTGCAAAGAGATATCCACCTCCAACAAGATGGCTGCTCAGTACATAATGCCTTGATTGTGAGAGAACGGTTTAATCGAAATTTTCCTCGAAAATGGATAGGACGTAACAGTGCACTTTGCGAGTTTCCGCCCAGATCCCCAGATATTACTCCCCTGGATTTTTATTTATGGGGTGTACTTAAAGAAAAAGTTTATAAAACAGACCACGCACACGACAAGAATTGTGTAACAGAATTTTGGAAGTTTGTCGACCAATATCTTCTGAAGAATTAAGAAAAATATCGAATCATAATAAGAAATCCATTGAAATTGAATGCGATCTATTGGAAAAATATTTCAGATAATTATTATTGTTAGCATTGTTAATATTGTGTTCGGTTTTCTTTGAATTAAATAAGTTATCAACATTGTGTAAACTGGTTTATTAAATTAAAAATTTCCAACCATTTTCTAGAATTCATAGCAATCTGGATGCTCTAAACTAACCCAAACCTCGAATTTTTCTGACTTGCAATATTTTTCAAAAAAAACTAAAAATCAATATTTTCAAATGAAACTTCATATTTGTACTTACTTAATTTTTCTGAATGACTTTTCCAAATACATTTTTCCTCTATCTCAATCAGAGCAGGTCTCCACTATATCCGTAAGGCTTGTTCTAAGACAGTGATCGAAGTTCTGTTTTATAGTACTCCAATGATCACTTGATAGTGAGAAGTCTAATGATGTGAATAATAAAACTAAATGGATGCTCTTACTGGATAACAACTTGAAAAATTAATCAATATAAATATAATAACAATAATATTTATTAACCATTCTAGATACAAAATGTACATATGGCAAGTTGCAATAATGCATATAAATATACACTATATATAAAATTTTTAATAAAATCTATACACAAAACAAATAGAATAATATGACGTTAACATGAGTAAAGACAAACATAAGTATATATAATAGTAAATAAAATGTATGTATAAAGAAAGTACAAACAAACAAAGCAAAATAATTGAGGTAAATTTGGGTACTTTATCAAAATCATTTAAACTGTTTTAGAAAAAGGAAATAATTTAATTATTTTAACCTTACCCGTACAGCCTCCGTCCATGCATTTTTAAGGAGTAACGGGTTATGTCATCTTATACTAGTACTAAGTGGGTATCCATGTAATAAATTTAACAGAATCGTTAGAGCCATTTTTGAAAAAAAAAATTACGTTTCTTTATCTGTTTTTAGGGGTTAACCTCCCCCAGATTTGAACTAGGATAGATTTTGCGATTTCGCCTCGAGATGTGGCCGTCTTGAATATGCATACAAAATTTGGGCAGACGCTAGACAACATTTTTTAAAAACCATCGCAATACTTTCCTTATACAGGGTTACTGGTAATTCGATACATTTCTTTGGAGATGTGATGGGGCATGATCTAAGAAGTAAATTTAGCCCTAACATATATTATGCAAAACTCAATAGTTTTTGAGATATTAAATTTTTTTTGTTTTTCTCAAAAAGTAGATCTTAATGTCCTAAAAGTTAATTTTCGAAGAATCTATTTGACGTTTTTAAATTTTTTTTTACTGGATTACTTGTCCAATATTATAGATATCCGTTTGAAATGAAAAATATCTGGAAACATTTCGATCATGTGAACATCTGAAATAAAAACTTTAAAAATTTTTTTTTAAATCAGCTATGAAATTTACCTATTAGGTTTTTTCAAATAAATATTAACGTAACACGCGTATAAATTATTATAAAAACTGCCTTATTTCAATAGCTATCTAACAAGGTACAAATGTTCAATGTACCCTTAATAGTTCTAAGAAAATACTAGTAAAAATAACACAAGTAGTACGAATTCTATTTTTAGATAAACAGTAAAAAACATTTTAAAAGTAGAGTTTAATTCTTCATTAATTTCAAAGTTGTACTTTAATTTTTATATGTCTTGCTCAAAATGGGAGCCCCTATTCCGTATACAGACACGGCAGCGTCTTCTTATTTCCGTCCTTGTTACTCTGGTTGTCAGATTATGCCTTATGTGTTGGGCAGTATCGACTATCCTTTGTCTAAGGTTTTCTATAGTATTGACTGGTGTGGCATAGACCATCTCCTTCATATGACCCCATACGTAATAATCAAGGGGTGCTAAGTCAGGGCTTCGCGCTGGCCAAGGTATTGGGCCCGCTCTTCCAATCCAACGGTTAGGGAAACGTTGATCAAGTAACTGTCGTACTGTCAGCCGATAATGTGCTGGACAACCGTCGTTCTGAAACAACATTCGCTGTCTGACGGCGAGAGGAACATCTTCTAAAATCACCGCCAGATCATTTCTTAAAAAATTTTCATAGATTTCCCCGTTTAAATTTTGAGGAAGAAAATGTGGCCCTATTAAATAGTGGCCAATGACTCCCATCCACACATTAATAGAAAACTTCATTTGGAAACTAGTTTCACGTGTTAACTTGGGATTTTCCTCTGCCCAATAATGTAGGTTGTGGAAATTTGTTATACCCTCGCGATTAAATTTCGAACTCGTCCGTCCATAAAATACTTGTTAAAAAATTTGCACTTTCTGCTTCTGAATTTAACATAAAGCGGCAGAATTCCACTCTCCTTCCAGGATCACCTTCCTCCAAGCCTTGGACAGGGGTATAGTGGTAAGGATGACATCCAACTCTACGTATCGTAGACCAAACTTTCCATTGTGACGCTCCGGTTAGTCTTGCGATTTTATTAGTTGAAATAGTTGGGTCTTCCTCAAAATACCTCAATATTTCTTCCTCATCATCTGGTTCATAAACGGGAGGAGCACCAGCATCACTTCTTCTACATTTCACGGAGCCAGTTTCAGCGATATTTCGATATGCCGTACTGAATACACGTGCATTTGGTAAGCGGCGGTTCGGGTACCAAAGGCCATATTCTCGGCGAGCTCCAGCAGCGTTGCCGCCACAGTATCCATAGACAAACAAGATATCAGCGTATTCTGCGTTGGCATACGCGGCCATGGCACAGAAAATACAATAACAACAACTAATAACAACAACTACGAGCAAAATCAAAATCTTCGATAACTAATTTAACAAGACCAACAAACTTAAGGAACACGGAGATAAGAATATCATTTAATGACATATATGCACAAACGTCAAAGTCAAGGACTGACTGACTTAAATGAAAATGAACGATTAGTCGTTTAATAAATTCCGCCACCAGCATTATCTTTACTAATTTTTTATTAGAACTATCAAGGGTACATTAAACATTTCTACCTAGTTAGATAGCTATTGAAATAAGGAAGTTTTTATAATAATTTGTACGCGTGCTACATTAATATTTTTTTGAAAAAACCTAATAGGTAAATTTCATAACTGATTTTAAAAAAAAATTTATACAAGTTTTTATTTTAAATGATGATCGAAATGTTTCCGGATATTTTTCATTCCAAACGGATATCTATAATATTGGACAAGTAATCCAGTAAAAAAAAATTTAAAAATGTCAAGTAGATTTTTCGGAAATTAACTTTTAAGACATTAAGATCTACTTTTTTGAGAAAAACAAAAAAATTGAAATATCTCAAAAACTATTGAGTTTTGCATAATGTATGTTAGGGCTAGATTTACTCCTTAGCTCATCCCTCATCACATCTCCAAAGAAATGTATCGAATTACCAGTAACCCTGTATACTACGTATAAGAGAAAGTAAAAAAATCATAGTAGCTTCCTCTTCTCCATCACCTGAGACATATATGACCTTTTTCCTAGCCCTTTTGCACAAAGATTTTGGTTGAACAACTGAGTATATTCTGATGAGACTTCGATCAAGCAATATCCTTTTAAGGTTTTCGCTCAGAACCGGTTTCAATGTACGTTGTGAGATTGAAACTATACACTCTTTACCGTTGATCCATTTAAGAGACGAAATTCAAATTAAAACCTTTAATACTCCCTGCGAGCAGACTTTTAAAGAATATATACGGGCACAGAGATTGAAAATTGCCTCTCCGAAACAAATCGGTTGTAAGGAAGATGAATTATCGAAATCCAGGTGAATTTCTGAGGATCCGAGGAGTCTCCAGGGAATTCCGGCTACAGGGCTTGGCTCGTTTCGCACGATTGTCATCTGTCGACCCGGAATCACTAAACCACTTATTATTCCGTCTCTGTTCGCGTGAAAACGTTCCCATCTAATCATCCTCTGTAACCATTTTAAATGTTTACATTCAATTTTTAGCACGGATATTTTGTTTGTCTCAGAGTTTTTTCTGAATTATTTTAAATTAGGGGTGGTCCCCAGGGCAATATTGGCGCATTTCTTCCACAATATAAAGCTAGAACGAGGACGAAATAATATTAATGCGCCATGTTCAGCGAATATTAACGCTGCATCCTGAGATATACTGCCGAAAACCAATTAAGGTGCCAGAGTAACTTTATTAAATGCAATATGACAAATGGATATAAGGGTGTTTCGCTACATCGTACCTAGTTACAGAAATATAAATAATAATATAAATTTGGCAATATATTTAGCTTCGGGAAATTACACCGATATTAAAGGAGACATCGCGACAACAAATGAGAAAACGTTTCAGGAACGTACGAGTATAGAATATTGTATATAATGTGTGTCTGATTTATGTTCTACGGCCAGTAACTTTTGATATAGCAGAAAAGTGTTGACAAGTTTCTAAGATATAAGCAGGTATTACCAGTTTAGTTTTCATGGTCTTTTCCAAAATGTATTTTATAAAAGCATATAACGGTAATGTAGTTTTGAGTATGTTTGTACATTTAAAGCGAACATTTGAAACTATTGATAGATGTAGGTTAGTTAAAAGTTAAATGAGTATGGTGTGACAGAAACAGCCTTAGCATGGATTGAAAATTATTTAGAAGATAAATATAGTCCAAGTAAGGACTTCTCGATACATAAAAAACACAACAAAAATATACAGGGTTACTGGTAATTCGATACATTCCTTTGGAGATGTGATGGGGCATGATCTAAGAAGTAAATTTAGCCCTAACATATGTTATGCAAAACTCAATAGTTTTTGAGATATTTAATTTTTCTTGTTTTTCTCAAAAAGTAGATCTTAATGTCCTAAAAGTTAGTTTTCGAAAAATCTATTTGACATTTTTAAATTTTTTTTTACTGGATTACTTGTCCAATATTATAGATATCCGTTTGGAATGAAAAATATCTGGAAACATTTCGATCATGTGAACATCTGAAATAAAAACTTTAAAAAATTTGTTTTAAATCAGCTATGAAATTTACCTATTAGGTTTTTTCAAAAAAATATTAACGTAACACGCGTATAAATTATTATAAAAACTGCCTTATTTCAATAGCTATCTAACAAGGTACAAATGTTCAATGTACCCTTAATAGTTCTAAGAAAATACTCGTAAAAATAACACAAGTAGTACGAATTTTATTTTAAGATAAACAGTAAAAAACATTTTAAAAGTAGAGTTTAATTCTTCATTAATTTCAAAGTTGTACTTTATTTTTTATATGTCTTGCTCAAAATGGGAGCCCCTATTCCGTATACAGACACGGCAGCGTCTTCTTATTTCCGTCCTTGTTACTCTGGTTGTCAGATTATGCCTTATGTGTTGGGCAGCATCGACTATCCTTTGTCTAAGGTTTTCTATAGTATTGACTGGTGTGGAATAGACCATCTCCTTCATATGACCCCATACGTAATAATCAAGGGGTGTTAAGTCAGGGCTTCGCGCTGGCCAAGGTATTGGGCCCGCTCTTCCAATCCAACGGTTAGGGAAACGTTGATCAAGTAACTGTCGTACTGTCAGCCGATAATGTGCTGGACAACCGTCGTTCTGAAACATCATTCGCTGTCTGACGGCGAGAGGAACATCTTCTAAAATCACCGCCAGATCATTTCTTAAAAAATTTTCATAGATTTCCCCGTTTAAATTTTGAGGAAGAAAGTGTGGCCCTATTAAATAGTGGCCAATGACTCCCATCCACACATTAATAGAAAACTTCATTTGGAAACTAGTTTCACGTGTTAACTTGGGATTTTCCTCTGCCCAATAATGTAGGTTGTGGAAATTTGTTATACCCTCGCGATTAAATTTCGACTCGTCCGTCCATAAAATATTTGTTAAACAATTTGCACTTTCTGCATCTGAATTTAACATAAAGCGGCAGAATTCCACTCTCCTTCCAGGATCACCTTCCTCCAAGCCTTGGACAGGGGTATAGTGGTAAGGGTGACATCCAACTCTACGTGCCGTAGACCAAACTTTCCATTGTGACGCTCCGGTTAGTCTTGCGACTTTATTAGTTGAAATAGTTGGGTCTTCCTCAAAATACCTCAATATTTCTTCCTCATCATCTGGTTCATAAACGGGAGGAGCACCAGCGTCACTTCTTCTACATTTCACGGAGCCAGTTTCAGCGATATTTCGATATGCCGTACTGAATACACGTGCATTTGGTAAGCGGCGGTTAGGGTACCAAAGACCATATTCTCGGCGAGCTTCAGCAGCGTTGCCGCCACAGTATCCATAGACAAACAAGATATCAGCGTATTCTGCGTTGGCATACGCGGCCATGGCACAGAAAATACAATAATAACAACTACGAGCAAAATCAAAATCTTCGATAACTAATTTAATAAGACCAACAAACTTAAGGGACACGGAGATAAGAATGTCAGTTAATGACATATATGCACAAACGTCAAAGTCAAGCACTGACTGACTTAAATGAAAATGAACGATTAGTCGTTTAATAAATTCCGCCACCAGCATTATCTTTACTATTTTTTTATTAGAACTATCAAGGGTACATTAAACATTTCTACCTAGTTAGATAGCTATTGAAATAAGGAAGTTTTTATAATAATTTGTACGCGTGCTACATTAATATTTTTTGAAAAAACCTAATAGGTAAATTTCATAACTGATTTTAAAAAAAAAATCCTTATTCTACTATAAGGAACGTAACCAGACTGCAACCAACAGCTACGTTCCTTATAGTAGAATAAGGATTTTTTACAGGAGTTTGCGATTAAAAATATTATGTTTTAATATTCCGCCCTCTAAAAGTACATTTGAACTATGCTAAGCCCAGTCAGGCTATTTATTTTTCGATTGCAACAGACACTGAACCGCTAGATGGCGCCTTCTGATTATTTTACATGTCGCTATCCCAAAGATACCGAAATGTACTGAATAGTCAAGTGATCCTCGTGTCGGTCGTCACATGCCTACCTTGCACTGACGAGAGCCAACAGCTCGAAACTGCAGTCTGCAAGTGATATGTGACGACTGGCACGAGAGCTCCTTTAAGTAGGATCAGTCTTTCGGCTGGTGTTTGTTGCAATCGAGGCATTAGCGTTTTGATGGTAACATGCAATTATTACACTTAACGCGCCAGGCTAGTAACTTGTAATTCAGCGCTTCGCTGGGCACATAGCCCGGAGAGTAGCTGTTGGTTGCAGTCTGGTTACGTTCCTTATAGTAGAATAAGGATTTTTTAGAGGAGTTTGCGACTAAAAATATTATGTTTTAATATTCCGCCCTCTAAAAGCACTGTTGAACTATAAATAAATGATGTTTTATTAGGATTTTATT
This sequence comes from Leptura quadrifasciata, assembly GCA_963675555.1. Lineage (NCBI taxonomy): Eukaryota > Metazoa > Arthropoda > Insecta > Coleoptera > Cerambycidae > Leptura > Leptura quadrifasciata. The sequence goes on along the minus strand of OY776679.1, from coordinate 83,060,876 downwards.
ATACTTTTTTCACATCAACTCCAATTTCAGGGGTGCGTTCTAAATCATCCTGTATTGGTATAACTTATTGATCAAAGGCATTATTTTCAATTTCAAGATAATGCAATAAAAGAAAATAAATGTCTATATAAGAAAAAAATGATGAGAAATTAATTGGTTTGAAATATCTGAAAATTAATTCTTTTAACGTATTGGAAGGAAAGTTATTTAATTAAAACAAAAGGCGAATCAACAGCGGCTCTGATGGACTGTAGTCATGAAGTTTGTTTTTTTTTTCAGAGGGGATCACGGCGATAGCTTCCCCTTCGACGGAAGGGGGGTGGTCTTAGCCCATGCCTTCTTCCCGACGGGAGTGGGCTCCAGCATAGAGGTCCACTTTGACGCGGACGAAGCCTGGACCACGACAGGAGACAGTGAACAAGGTAATTTACTCTCATACAAGTCCCTATAAGTAGAGGAAGGGATATCACAGCCCTGCATGCGCTCTAAGAGGCTCGAAAGTAGAGAACAGTAGGTGGTTCGAGGGTCCTAAGAGGGTGTAGTATGGTTGTTAAAATATATTTTTTACTAGGGGTGGATGGAACTTCAATGAATGTGTTAAGAATGATAATGACTGCAGACTACACAATGGGATGATATAAAATTCCATTCTCTGGCGAGACCGTTCCTTGCTCGATTTTTATTTAAATTACGCCATATTTTCGGGAAAATCCATAGAGCATTTTGTTAAAGTATAATACTTTTTTCATAAAGAGCTGCCAATCATTTGCAGCGAAATTATAGTCATTAAGTTGATGTATATGTAGGTTGCTCTATAATTAAGTACAAATCAAAATACTTTACAAAAGATACAATATTTAAATAATAAAAGTAAAATTTTATTACACAAATAAATAAAGTTGACGATGATCTTATCCTCTCTTAAAATGTTTTTTTGTTTTCTTAACCGCCTCTCAAGTTACCGAAGTAAGCCCCTGGACGATCTCAAGAATCTTATGCTAGGTCAATAGAGACGAGGCCCTACAGTTTAATGTGGATTCCGAACCACTCTTGGGGCAATTTTTTTTAATGAAAAATTGTTTCGCCTTGCGGTGATCGAACTCAGTTTGCTAGCCAGACGCTTTAACACACTGAGCTACCGTCCCCTCTTACTGGGTTGTTTATAAAAATTAAGAAAAAATATTTGGTACGATAACAAAACCATATTCTATGTATCTATAGATTAATAAAAAAAATTATCCCACAAGTTATAAATACTGAAAATAAAAAGTAAAGCGAACTAGAGGACTTTTAGTAACATACAGTGTCCCGTAATAGCATGCAAAAAATTTTACTGTAGATTCCCTGTCGAAAATTGAGACGGATTCTTCGTATAAAATTTTTCCAAATAGCCCTTTCCTGTTCAGCTGTGCCAAAAAGCTGTTTTTAATTTTTATCTCAAAATAACGTCATCGGAAAAAGACGAAATTTGGCATATCTCGGTTACTCATCAAAAGGCATTTAACGAAATTATTTCATCCATCTTGCGTGTACACAAAGGGGTGAAATTAACTACCCTTCGCGAAATTTTGTAAATATCTTTCTGCCTGCTATTTTTTTCCAATTAAAAAAATATAACTTTTTTATCTCTTGAAAAATTTTTGTAAAATCGACCATTTTTGAGAAAAAAAAATTAATTTACATCTGTCTAAGTGACCAATCGTCCCGTGCCCGAAAAATTTGAGAAATCTGAAAATTCAAAATCCGTTCTCCTTCGTCTACGAAAATTAAGAAGTTATTTGGTACCAACATAAACAAAACAATAATCTAGAATTCCATGGAGTTACTTTTTGGATGTCCGTGTTTATAACTTATACAGAGTGTCCCGCGGGACCATTATTTTCTGGATGACTAAAAGTGATATTTAAATCGATACAAAATTTTAAGAAATTAAAAATAATTCCATAGAAACCTAGATTGATATTTTATTTATGTTGATACCAAATAACTTTTATTAATTTTCTAAGATTATTTTCATTGTCATAAACAATTAATGTAATGAATCGAACAGGTAAATACACAGGGTGTCTCACCGGGAACTGAATCGATCGGTTTAGTGAAAAGTACGCATCAGAAAATTTTGAAAATTTAGATAATTACTAATTTCGGTGTGGCCAATCCAACTAAAATAGTTACAAGCGGCTGGCGCTTCCGCTTATACCGGAAGTCGATACCAACTTGCTTATTTCAAATGGAACACCCTATATATTTTAAGATTTTCGAAAAGAGCATAAAATTCTGAGTCGAAAATATGCAGCATATCCTATACCTAAACCTAGCTGTTTCAGAGATATTTGATATTTTATAGAAAATTTGGCAGGTGCAACGGTTTGCAAGAACCGTTATAACTTTATTCGTGTAAAAGATTCTCATTTGCTTCTTGTCACGTAAAAAGAACACAAGAAGAACTACGTTCTACAACTGAAATAAATTCAATGATATCATACCAAGTGTTCCGTTTTTCGCGTTACATTTTGTCAACTTCAAACCGCGAAAACTTGTTTAGGTCAAATGGAACAAACACCCTGTATTTTTTTGCGTCAAGTTGTGTAAAATTGAATTTCCTTTTTTCTGATATCAGCATTGTGGGGGTTAAAGTTACAACTTTTTGAAATATTTGCGATTTTATTAGAAATTCATGAATTGTTGTAATCATTCCATCAAAACAGCCATGATTAGAAACAATCAGTTATTATCTTATGTCAAAAAATACCAGCACGTTTAAATTATACCAAAGAAAACTTTTTAAATTTGTTTATTATTTATGGAGAATGTGATAAAGTAATATCAAGAACTTGCAGCACATTTGCTACTCGATATCCGCAAAATAACACTAACACTGTAACGTGCGTATTAATCGAATTGAAGATATGGCATGAACTAAAATAGCAGAGATAAGATCAATTTAAAATATGATTTCATTTTAATTTAATAATTGCTCAAAATTCCGCCCTCGAACCTCGACACATTTTTCGCACCTTCAGATTAGTTCCTCATGGGTAGCTCTTCTAACTGAATCGTGTGATATGTTTTGAAATGCATTTCTTACTCTTTGCATACAATCTTCAATGGTTGTTAATGGGCTCTCATAAACTTTATTTTTAATAGTTCCCCAAATGAAATAATCCAGAACTGATAAATCGGGCGAGCGAGGAGGCCATAAGAAAGGTCCATTATTGGCAATCCATTGATCAAAGTTTCTTGTAAATAATTGTTAATTAAATATGCGTTATGTGGGGGAGCACTGTCGTGCTGATAAAAAATGTTTCTATGTTATTATTCAAATTTTGTAAGATATTCAGATATCTTTCACCTAAAAAAATAAACAAATATTTACCTATACATATTAGCAGAAGAGAAAATTTAATTTACCTTTAAATTTTCCTGATAAAATTGTAACGCCACCACTCTATCGTTTCTTATGGCACAGTAAACATTGAACTGCCAACTTTCTTGAAAGTTTCGCTCTCTGAACATATGAGGTTTTGAGTCACTCCAATAATGTGAATTGTGTCTATTAAAAAGTCCATTTTTAGTAAATTTTGCTTCATCTATCCATATAATATTTCCCAAATAAGAATCGTGACTCTCAGACCTTATTAGAATAAACTCACAAAAATTCTGTCTTCTTAGGAAATCTGTTTCGTTTAATCCTTGAACCATATGGAATGAAAACGGGTGAAACTTATGTTTTAATAAGATTGTGTGAATTGAATCCTTGCATAATCCCGATTCCAGAGCAGCTTGTCTTAATGACATCCTTGGAAATGCATGAAAATATCCCAGAATGACTATTTCAATGTTTTCGTCATCAACAATAGGCTTTCTTCTTGGCATTTTTGCCTTGACAGAGCCATAATTTTTAAAATTTTCCAGTATACGTTTCACAATGTTTGGTGACGGTTTCCGTTTTTCTGGATATCGAGTAGCAAATGTGCTGCAAGTTCTTGATATTACTTTATCACATTTTCCATAAATAATAAACAAATTTAAAAAGTCTTCGTGGGTGTAATTTAAACGTGCTGGCATTTTTGACATAAGATAATGACTGATTGTTTCTATTTTGATGAAATGACTATAACAATTCATGAATTTCTAATAAAATCGCAAATATTTCAAACAGTTGTAACTTTAACCCCCACAATGCTAATATCAGAAAAAAGGGAATTCAATTTTACACAACTAGACGTAAAAAAATACAGGATGTTCCATTTGATCTAAACAAGTTTTCGCGGTTTGAAGTTGACAAAATGTAACGCGAAAAACGGAACACTTGGTATGATATTATTGAATTTATTTCAGTTGTAGAACGTAGTTCTCCTTGTGTTCTTTTTATGTGACAAGAAGCAAATGAGGATCTTTTACACGAAGAAAGTTATAACGGTTCTTGCAAACCGTTGCACCTGTCAAATTTTCTATAAAATGTAAAATATCTCTGAAACGGCTAGGTTTCGGTATAGGATATGCTACATATTTTCGACTCAGAATTTTATGCTCTTTTCGAAAACTCTAAAATATATGTTCCATTTAAAATAAGCAAGTTGGTATCGACTTCCGGTATTAGCGGAAGTGCCAGCTGCTTGTAATTTTAGTTGGATTGGCCACACCGACATTAGTAATTATCTAAATTTTCAAAATTTTCACCCTGAATGTTTTTTAAATTTACAATCAAAATATGCAAATATATAATTCCTATTTTTGTAAATTGGAGGCTCTGTATAAAAGTAATATCTGAGAATGTCACGAAACTCGGGATATTTGTGTTGTAGCGGGCGCTGAACAATGCTAGGTTGCCAGATTTTTGATGAAACAATCGCTAATATGAATTACTGAAAGATCACATAGACATAGCAGGCCGTTGAGTAATAACCTGTCCGTCAGCGTCGCAATGAGCTGTGTAAGTACATCTTCGAGGTACCTAGTTACAAAAAAATATATTATCTAAATCGTGCGGGCACGTAAAATTTTATAGGAGTGTGGACATGAGAAGTGAAACACACTGTAGAAGAAACAAATTCATAATTCATAACTTTTATTTCAATTATTATAGCTGAAAAATCGTAGGACTTAATTTTTAATGTGATAAACGTAAGAGTACAAAGACACATGGTAGATTTTAGAACGTTATTCTCAAGACATGTTGCAGTGTACTATAAAACAACCCTTAAACCATATACAATCCGAAAAGCTGAAAGGTCGTAATTTCAGTCGTCAAATAAACACAAAGCAGATTTTTTCTTATCATACCGCCAACGCCCACTTGGGTTGAGACTGTCTATCAAGTAGTCAGTAGATTACAGCAGACGGGGGTGTTCATAATACATGTGCAAATGCTGAATTTTTATCATTTATCAACTTCCGCCCGAGGAAGTATGCCCTACGTCGCCGTCGTTATAATACACGTGACGTTGCAATATTCAAAATCGTTTCTGTATTAGGTTTAAAAATGACAATCGTAATAAACTTATTATTTTTACAGCTTAAGAGATATAGACTTATGGACGATATTCTTATCACTTAAATTCTTTTATTGTTTTTTAGATAAAATATCTCATTGTTAGGTTATAGTGGTATTCTAAATTTCAACGAAACGAAAGCACGTGACAACTACCAACCTAATTTCTTTGTCAATCCGCCAACTTGAGAAAAATTAATAAACACCAGAAATTGAATATCTTTGCGGTGAGCAAGAATAATTTCACGAAAGTTGGTGAAACTAAAGGGCATACACAAGTAAATAGAATGTATCTAGTTCGGGCACTGTAGGTCAAATAGAACGGTTGAAAATTGCAGACGAAATATAATTTTGAATAATAATAATAACAATAGTAAACAAAGTTTATTCACAAATGAAAATACATTTACAATAGATAAGCTTATTTAAATGAATGCACCTAAGCCTCAGAGGGCTTTTGTTTTGTGCATATTTGTTATAATTTTTTATAAGTAAAATTTATCATATTAGTTGCAGCTAGCCCTTATTTACCTGCATAATATATCAAAATTTAATTGTTTACTTAGAAATGTGTAAATAACATTGAATAAAGTCTAGTAAACTCTAAACTGGCATGTGTATGAGTTGATAATGCGCGTACGATTTCATTTCTCTCGCACACAAAGTTAAAGTAATAGCCCAAAAAGACTGTCGCGTATGTCTGCCAAGCTTCTCTCTCACCTATTTTGAGACAGAAATATTGCGATACACACTGAAGAGAGAGATAAATTTTAATCTAGGTTTTCACGTTTTCAATAAGTTCGGCGATTCTCAAACTCTGAAGATTTGTCATTGGTTATTTAACAATCGTCTCATATTAGAATTAAATTCATCTTTATATGAAATATATAAGCTATTTTTAGTGGTAGTAGATATTCATCCGACAAACGGACATTGCCAAACCACTATACCTAGGACTTGCAATTTTCTAGTATATACATATTACATGTTTTATAGCTGAATTGTACATCGTGGAATAGCTCAGTGTGTAAGTAAGTAAGGTAAAGGGAATAAAACATCCAGGTTCAAATCTGTTGCCTACAGATTTTTTTTAAATTTTATTATATTAAAAATTAAACATTTTCCTTCTAAACATTTTATTTTATTAATCCGCGCCGCAAGTTTTGTTAAAACTTTCTTTTCGTTAAACATTTTTCTTGTATTATTCCGCGCGAGTTTATCCCTTGGTATTTAATGGTCTGGTTACTTATTCGCTTGTCAGACGAATATCCACAGCCACTTTTTTTTATTTATTATACATTACATAGGCCATAGGCCCTCAATCCTTCGTGTTTTATTTCTTGCTAAATAAATAGTTAGACCGAACAGTTTACCGCGGTGTGCCAAAGCTGTAGTATTTTTTAAGGTATTTTTTACCGCCCATTCCTATATCACCTGATGATATGGGCGTATCTATAGTTTTTATCCAATAAACAGACGTACCATCTACAGTTTGCGGTTTGGAGGGTCGCTAAGCCGGTAATTCTATTTAACGTTAAATGTGTCCGGGTTTCTAAATTAGATACGTGTGTAAATATTTATTTCGAATAACATTAAATTATAAAAATACAATATTTGGTAAATATGGCAACTAAATTAAGCGTCTTAAATGAACAGTCAAAGAAGTTGGTATTAAATGTAATAGATTATTTTACAAAAGAAAAGCAAAACAAGGGACCCCTGGTACCTCTTGAACGAATTCATGAAAGAGTTTCTGAAGCCTTAAACATAAGTCTCAGAACAGTTAGCAGAATTAAGCACCAACATATTAATAATGTATCCTTGAAAATAAAAAAACGAATTAAAAAGAAACCAAAAATATTAGATGTACGTGAAGGCATTAAAATGCAAATAAGGGAAGTAATTTATAATTTTTATGAATCGAAAACACATTTTACATTAGATACTTTGAAGGAAATGCTAAAAAATAAGGGAATCATTGACGTCTCTAAGGTAAGTCTCTTAAAACTATTAAAACATTGTGGATTTAGGTATAAAAAAGATTGTAACCGTCGCTATTTATGTGAACAAATGCAAATAGTTCAGCAAAGGGTTGTATTTTTAAGAAAATATATGGAAAACTATGACAGTAACCTTCGAAGGGTTGTATTTATAGATGAAACATGGGTATTTGCCAATGGAAGTGTTCGAAAATCGTGGCAAGATTTATCAAAAAAAAGTGTCAAACACAAAAAATCAACTGTAGGAAAGCGATTCATTATTTTACACGCAGGAACATCAGATGGCTTTATTCCGGGAGCAAGCTTTATTTTTTCTACGACCAGTAAAAGTATGGATTATCACGGTAACATGAATTGTGACAATTTTGAAGAATGGATACAACAGCAACTACTGCCAAATCTTGAAGAACCAAGTTTAATTGTAATGGATAATGCTTCGTATCACACCCGACAATTAAATAAACAACCTACTTGTCAATGGATTAAGCATGATATTGCAGAATGGTTAACTAAAAATAATATTCCTTTTCCTTCTACAGCATTGAAAGAGAGGACTTGTTAAATCTTGCTAGGAGTAATAAGAAGGAAAAAATGTACTTTTTTGACGAACTGCTGCGTGAGAATGGGCATGAAATTCATATTTGTAAATTGTTGTAAACTGTTTGAGAACCACTGTCATACCTGAGCTATCGAGTAAATAGTTTCTTACCTCATACGACGAAGCGACCTTTGGACCCGCCAAGTTAGAGTTTACTCGACTTTAACCACAATGTAATTATTATATAATTATTTTTGCATAATTTATGAGTATATTTCTCATCCATTTGTTACTTAAAAGATTCATATGTTCATGCACAAAACTTTTGGTTTTCTTTTTATATTTATTATTTGTTAATATTTTTAAAATCTTGTATTTCGTTTGGTAATATATTATATAACTGTGTACCATTATAATCAATGAATTTAAGGAAAGCTGTTTTATTCGGTTTTGGCATAGCATAATTTTTATTCACTTTTGACCGCGTGGAGTGGTCATGTCGTATGCTATTGTTAGTTTTTTGTTCTTCTAAATAAAATTTGGAGATAATATTATAGACTATCCAAATCAAATAAACCAGTTTATATAAATAATGCCTCAGGAGAATAAACTCTTGATTTATTGAAAATTACTTTAATTATATGTTTTATATAACTTTTATGTGATATAAGGCAGATTCATAAGCCCCACCCCATATCACCACTCCATAATTTAAAATAGATTCACTTAAAGCTTTATAAGTATTTATTAAAAATTTAGTACTCATACACTGTCTTAATTGGTAGAACTTATATATTAGTCGTCTCATCTTATTTACTAATAATTATATATGATTTTCCCAGTTCAAGAACTAGTCAATCACTATCCCCAAATATTTTATACTGTGTAGCTTCTACATAACAAAGGCAGTTATTACAGTTTTTTAGATCTTTACACTGGCGAACCTGTAATTCTTTTATATTTGATTTTCTTACAATATTTACCGAAAATGTAATATATTTTTTTTATTTTGTTTAAAGTTAACTTATTCTGGTTGGCCCATTTTGTTACTTTATACAGACTCATTTCCGCTTTATTTTTAACGCCTTCCCAACAAGTCAGAGAATACGAATGCTGTACTGCTGGTATATGAGATAATTTGCCCAGTAATATCTTAAGTTTAGCAGATCATTGATATATACTTGAAAAAAAATTGGTCCTAAAATTGTTCCTTGTGGAATTCCAAATTTTATTATCCTTTCCTCACTATATTTTGAATTTATACCTACTACTTGCAGTCTGTTCGATAAATAAGCCCTGAATAAATCACCACAGATGCCTCTGGTTCCATATGAGTTTAGTTTTTTTATTAGTTTTGTATGTTAAACTGCATCAACGGCTTTCCCCCAGTCTAAAAAATAGCTAATAATAAATAACACCACAGAAATTAGATAACCCCCAATTCCAGAAGCCAGAGGCTTATGCGGAGAAGGGTTACACATTGAATAAACGCGGACATACAACCATTTCCTCCGAGAGTGCCAGAGCCAGGATTCGAACCCGGTGGTGTGATACCCGTGTGATTAATCGCGATTGCCACCTCGCGTCTTAACCCACGCGGCTATCGTCCAGACAGTGGTTTTTATCTTCATTTATTGATTGATATAATTTACTTGTTATGTTATAGGTGGCATCAACTGATATAATTTTTGCAATGTTGCTAGTAAGGGTAATCGGTCTCTAATTGGATTAGTTAGTTCTGTCTCCTTGTTTCCTTCGCTAAGTATCAAGGAGGTAACAGTCTTAAGTTTTTTTCTTTATATTGTAGGTTTATTAACGTGCTTTAAGAGGATAAATTTCAAAATGTTATTTTAATTCAAAACATTCTTCTTTAAAATCAATATTTTCTGCGCTACATTGCTCCAAAGTAGCATAATGTCCTTTTTTAAAAAAAAAACCTTAAAATAAATAATTTGACAAAAAATTTCAGATATGAAATAATAGAGGATTGAATTCTCAGTATCTCTATCCACTAATATCCAAATAAAATGATTTGTGGCTTTATCGTAACAAAATCTAATTAATTTTCAAAGGAAACGCAAAAGAATTTTAAATCGCAAACTTTACCAGAGAACTTTATAAACTGAATTAACAAACCCTCCGTTTTTTATTTCATTAAAATCATGTATTTTTCCGAAACAAAGATGATAATCAGTTTCCCAATTATAATTGTTGTTCTCCCTCTTGCGTTAATTGCTGTTTGTATTGAAAACTTCATAACTTTGGGCACTGTTTTTCGCAAATTCTAAAATTAAATTAATACGGTCATTCTCGTACCTTAATATTTTATGCTTGACGCAGAAGGCTGTGTGTTGCAACACAACTGATTCTTTGTCATACTATAGGCAAGGCATGTGTTATGCTGGCCGCCACAATTGTTCTTCTTTAATAAACTAACTGAAATGGTGTCGTAATAATAAGGGGCAGGAAGTCTTGCTCCATTCTCGTTGCGTTCTGAGTATTATTTAATGATATAATTTAATCTATACTCTTAGACATTACAGATCAAATTTCAAGACATTTTAGAAAATTTCTTTATTAATAATTTTTCTTCTATTTAAATAATATTTACTTAATCTATTTGGCAACGTGAAAGATAGTTCAGTCGAAATTGTAAAAATAATGGATTTTTCCCCAGAAATTTGGAATCAGCGCTCTTTTTGTATATACAAGCTGTCCATTTTATCAGGGCACTCGAGAATATCTCACTTAATATCGGTCGTACAAAAAAAATATTTTTACGAAAATTGTGCCAATTTATATAACCTACAAAATGGTTTAAGGACATTTGAAATCCATGGCCTACTTTAAGAGTTATGGCGGAAAATATCGAAAATGCGGAAAACATCTAGGGCAAATATCTCCGTTATTTGAAGAGATACGAGAAAAATTCTCAGGCGAAAACTTTTTGCAAAACCAGAGTGTTTCAACGAGGTTTTATCTAATTTTTTTCAAAACCGCTGTATTTTGAGATTTTACTCTGCAGGCTGTTACAAAAATTATTTTGAAACGGGCGGGAAATGGCGCCATTAAATAGAGTATTTTCCTCCCTTTTCAACGATATATCACATGCCATATTTATTCATTGGTACTACGTTAGTAATTATAAAGATATTTTTTTAAAACCAATAAATTTTTTTTACAAGCATTATACTTGCCGTGGAGAAGTATGATTAAATAAAACGATAAAATAATTCAATAAGTTGTTCAAATCCTTGCTATAATAAAACATTAACACAATTAAGAAGAATAAAGTAAATTCAGGTAACAAAAACAAAATAATAATCAAGAAAGCAACATGGAGCAATTATGGAAAGAGTATTCGTAGTTATGCCAATGTATAGAGGTCCTCCATAAAAGCGTCACTCTTTGCTCAGAAAGTTAAAATATCTTTACCAACTAATTTAACTATAATATCCATTTGTTTGTTTCTATTTCATGATTTCACTATTATTTCAATTATTTAAAAATAGGCTATGAACAAACTTGACAATTTAATTTCTTGACAGATCATCTCAGTTAATACTTAAACTCTCACTCAATCACACTCGTTTTTTTTTATACATTTACTTAACGTCGGCCTATTTCCGCTACTGAGGCCTAACACCGACGCCTGTAGACGAGCTACCCCCAACCAGGAATTTTGCCGAACCTCTTCCCTTAAGAAGAGTAGGGATCTTTTACTTGCCTAACATTTAATAGACAAGGGACCGACGGCTTTACATCCCCTCCGAAGGATGGTATATCTCCTATACAACCCTCGCCTAAGGTTGTATAGCTTCCGCGCATACACTGATATACAAGCCGCTGGAAGATGTGTGAGGCGAGGACGCGGTTAATCACACTCGTTTAAGAATTTAGAATTGTCAAAAATGATTTTCACTCACATTGATCGTTATAATACGTTCGTTACATATTGACAATGCAATTTTAACTCTGGATTAGCTCAAGTAGAATATAAAAATAGATTTCCACAAGCACTATAGCTGAATAACTCTGTTCAGAAAATTAGCTACGAAACTGAAAAATAATGGTTCATGTTTAAAGAAGAAGACAAGGTTGAATAGTGTTACTGATAATGTAAATAAGGTAAACCGAGTTATTAATTATGTAAGAAATAAAAATACAGAAAATTTGGAAACATCATTAAGAGAAATTCAAATTGCTTGTCATATAAATAAAACAAGTGCTAGAAATTTTTTTAAAGAGAAATGGCTACCGGTGTTATAAAGCCAAAAAAGTTCACAATTTACAAGCGGGGGACAAACCAAGGAGGACGACTTTTTGTAACTGACTGTTGGAAAAGAAGCGTGCCGATCCATTAATATGTAGTAAAATACTTTGGTTCGACGAGGCAAATTTTTCCAGAATTTTTTAATCTCAATATTCATTACAAATTGATGGAAAATACACACTGGCATAGACCGACTGGGTTTCAAAATCGTTTTTCAATAAATGTGTGGATAGGTATTTTATGCACCAATTTAATAGGTCCTTATTTTTATGATGGTCACCTCAGTGGTTAAAGGTACCTAAACTTTTTGAAAAATTAATTTAATGAATTCTTAGATGACCTACCTTTAGAGAATCGACACAAATTTCAATATTTTCAACAAGATGGAGCTCCTCCCCACAATTCCCAGATTTGCCTAGATTATTTAGACGAAATTTTGCCTCAACATTGGATGGGTACCAATGGATTTATTCGATGGCCCCTCGTTCTCCAGATATAACCCCAATGGATTTTTTTCTATGGGATATATTAAAGATACGGTGTTTTCGACGACACCGCAAAATGTAGAAGACCTAAAAACTCGAATTCAACAGGCATGTATTACAGTTACCCCCGAAATGCTGAGTAATGTTTTAAATGCAGTACCTCGCCACGCTCGATTGTGTATAAGAAATTGCGGTGGACACTTTGAACACTTGATATTATATCTTAAAAATTATTTTGAGGATTAGATAAATATTTAATTTTCTGTGTGCTATATTCTTTTTATTATTAATTTGTTTTTGTTACCTGAATTTACTTTATTCTTCTTAATTGTGTTAATGTTTTATTATAGCAAAGATTTGAACAACTTATTGAATTATTTTATCGTTTTATTTAATCATACTTCTCCACGGCAAGATAATGCTTGTTAAAAAAAAATTTATTGGTTTAAAAAAATGTTTTTATAATTATTAACGGAGTACCAATGAATAAATATGGCATGTGATATATCGTTGAAAAGGGAGGAAAATACTCTATTCAATGGCGCCATTTTCCGCCCGTTTCAAAATAATTTTTTTAACAGCCTGAAGAGTAAGTAAATGTCAAAATAAAGCGGTTTTGGATTTCAAATGTCTTTAAACCATTTTGTAGGTTATATAAATCGGCACAATTTTCGTAAAAATATTTTTTTTTGTACGACCGATATTAAGTGAAATATTCTCGAGGGCCCTGATAAAATGGACAGCCTGTATGTTATATTTTCAATTCATTGAATAACTTTTTAAAAGTGATTTTAAGTATATGTTTTTCCCGTGAACTTTACCAAAAAAATCAAAATAAAAAAAATGCCAAGATTTTTGCAATTCATTTGAAACTTGTAAAGTACAATTATTATAAAACATAAAATTAAAAAACGTTATCCTTGAACAAACTTGATTCTGTTAACATGTTCTCATTACTAGAAAAATGAGAAATTTTGCGGTAAATTTTATAGGTGTGCCTCTAAAAGAAATTGGTGGCACACAATTGAATTTCATCTCATTTAAATAAAAACAATATCAGCCAAAACGTCAGATTTTTTTTTAAATTGAAGCCGAAGATGTAAAGAAGAATTGTTAAAACATTTTGTGTGTACGCGAAGAAATTTATATCACATCGAAATATTGATTTAATAGGTTCCGAAAGAAATGTAAAACTTGAAGTTCCTAAAAACTGTCATCAAATTGCTTGTATCGGGCTTGATTATAGTGCATAATGATTAAAAATATCGTCAATCACGGTGCAATAAAATGCCAGGCAAAAATATAATAAATTGATTTTTAATTTTTTTTTTACCACAAATTTGAATGGAATTCTTTGTAAAATGTTTCAAGATGAAATTTTGAAATTATTAACCTCTCCACAATAAAATTGTGAGAGGTTGCTAAAATTGGTTCAAAAGCGAAAATTGAGATAACATCAAATCTTTACGTTTTGAGGTCCTAGGAACCCAAAAAAGTGGTTTTTGTTAAATGTTTGTGTGTGTGTGTGTTAGCACGATAGCGCCGAAACTACTGAACGGATTTGAATGAAACTTTGTGTGGGCGTTTCTTTGGTGCCCCAGAAGATCTGAAAAGGTTTTGGTTGAGATCGGATTACGTTTAGTGCCATTTTGATGCAACAAGTTGTTTTTTACTAATTACTTTCAATTTGCAATGGAACCATTGAAAAGCAGTTAAAATTCTGATTTAATCGATATATCACACTTCCACCCTTTCGATTTGGTTTCCGTGAAAAAAATTAAAAAACAAAGCAAATATGAAGCATAGATCGCATTTCGCATGACATGACCGATGCGCGTAGCCATTACGTCGTGAAACTCGTCACATCACATGTCAATTCACGTGTGAGGGTTTCTTCACTGCTCTAGAAGTAAAGTGGATTACGTTTAGTGCCGTTTTTAAATATATATACAGACAAATCGAAGAATTAAACTACAAATATTCCTCTAAAATCTAGTAAAATTACTGAAATGGTAATATTTCATTTAACAAAGACAGCCGCGAGAAATCGGATTGCAATGAGCAAATTTTGACGATTGTCATTGTCATCGTTTGTCATCCGATAACGTTGGTGTCATGGTCATGTTAATAAGATTTCGGCATATTTGTAACTTTTAGTGGATTGTCACAAACTTTAAAGGTAGATGTAACAATATCAATATCATATGCTTTCTGTACCTTCGTTGGTGAATTTATTATAGATTATCACTTTACCAATTTTCAGTTTGTTGCTTTACAAATCTGTAGTATTTAGGATAACTAGACTTTCTCAGTCCTTCAAGTGATGTTAAAGTTGTTAATATCCTAATAGTATAGTATTCAACGAGCGATAATGTAGGTAATAACTCGTATAGATGGTTGTAAATTCATTAAGTTGAGGGTTTTTTAGTGCCCCAGAAGATCTGAAAAGGTTTTGGATGAGATCGGATTACGTTTAGTGCCGTTTTTTCACACAATTTAATGCTCTTTTCGGCTTCAAAGATCCACCCAGTGGGGAGGTTCCAGCCGCTTCCAGTAGCTGCCCATTTTTTCTACTGCAAAACATCGAACTACATTCGAGATTTATACAATTTTACGCGCTTTTGCGAAATCACGGAAAAGCAGGTCGAAAATGTATGAATTTTTCTTTGTTTTACCGTAGACGACGTCGATCTAAACACGTTTTAATCTTTGGCATTTTTTGATAAAGTTTATAGTTTTTGAGATCGATTTTCAATTTATATAATACGCATTTTTTCGTGATTGCGGAAACACGAATGAAGAATCAGGGTTGTTTGTTTTATTCTCTTATTGAAAACATCGATGTGAGCATTTTTTATTTTTGTCAGTTTTCGAAAAAATGTGTAGTTTTCGTCATATAAGCCATTTCTATACAATTTTTGTATACATGTAAGTAGAGGAAGTTAGCCGTAGGTCGGTCTCCCCCCACCACTGACCTTGACCTTGACCGTGCACCTGTGGTCCGTTCCTTCAAGGCCACGGTGGCATCGTAGGTTCGCATAGCATATACCGTGACCTTGACCTTGGACGGCCGCAGTGCGTTTCGACTTCAAGGGCGCAGTGTTGCTGTTACCCAGAACGATCACTTGCGGTGACCTTGGCCTTGGCTAACACTATTAGAGAATGCAAGGACGGAGCTTCCTCCTTGCCACGCAACTTGACCTCTAAAATTACATTAGTTCAATACGTACACAGTAAAATGTGGTGGGGTTCTATATTTTGTGACGTAGTATACTTTTTCTATAAAAAAAGCACGGACTATTAGAACAAAATCATATTTAGTCTGGTTCACCTACAGTTAATAAGTGAGCATAGTGTTGTGATCTGAAATATTTTAAGTAAGCAAAGTTCTGTAATATTTCTTGGTTAGTAATTCTTTCACTGTACTCAACTACTTAAATATGACTACCAATATCGATTTATTAGCCCTTAATGAACTTATTATTAAAGATACTGAAGTTTTAGACCAAAAACCTATTTCATCGTTAATTTTAAATAAGGTTTACGCCATTAAAAAAATGTTAATGCTTAATACACGTTTTGGAAAATCGATATTAGTACATTTATTTGATGAAAGTACAAGTACTACCTTTAAATCATTTTTGCCTAAACGTATTGCTGAACTATTAAATATAACTTTTATAGAAGAAATAAATTCGTCTAGTGGTAAATATGCGTTGATTTATTTAGGAGAGAATTCACCCATTTATACCGGTGCTAAATCAAGGTCACTAATAAAATTCGAAATTATTGCGTGATTTAAACTATTTAAAATATTTGTATACTTTAAATTATCAGACCAATAAATAAGGTATAGTGAAAGTATAACTTAGACTGAAATATTATAAATACACTACAATAGTAGTAGAGATGTAAGTAGTTTTATCATATATTTGATAACTTGTTCTAATTTTATTTATGTAATTTCTAGCCTCACTATAACTGGCAAGAATGTGGATGCAATATTCAGCAGAACGTTGGGTAAGGGCAGAAGACATTAATTCGGCAATTGAAAGACTATCTTCTGTACTAGGCGACTTAAGTATGGATAGACTCCATGCAATAAATTATGATCTGAATTACTGCTTCGATGCTGAAAAAGTTAAACAGCTTAATGAGGATTCTGAGAGGTATTACAGAGGTGCACAACTATGTGGTAAATTCTCTCGTGGTATTGTGAATTTAGAAGAATTCTGTGAGCAACTAGTGGAAATAAATTTAAAACATTTCCTATGTGACATAGAAAAATACTTACCTAAGAAAATTATTGAAAAGTATCAACTCGACCAATCTGATGAAGAACAGGATGAAGACAACTCAATTAGTAGTTAATCACTTATTGTAATTCTTCTGTTAATAATATTAATATGTAAATGGTGTAATAAAATTATTATTATGGAAATATAGTTGTTTTTATTTTTAAAATTAAAATTGAAATAAATGAAACACATTATTAGATTATACATTAATTTATTTATAATTATTTTTGGTGACATACATTAAAAAATATTAATTATTAATCCTAAATATAAACATATTTAAAGATATTTATTTTAACTCTATATTTAAATCTATAATACATTTGTTAAGAAAGTGAACGTTTGCAAGAGAGCAGTGACTATATTTTGGTTGGGTGTGTTCCATACATCTTGGTACCTTTAACGATTTTAGATTGGGTATGCAGGGTGAGAAGTCATCTAGATCTATAACTCTATTCCATTTTAGATGATGCTGTAGAACATTTTTCTTTAATTTGCCTTTGCATACAATTATAACATCCTCTGACAATACGTTGCGTCGAAAATTATTAACAGCGTTTTGACAAAGTCGATGAAGTATTAGTGGGAATTCTGACAGTTGAATATATCCATCACTCCATTTTATGCCCCCATGGTAGTTGTTTTCTAACCATCGGTAGTGAGTCTGTTCGCCTTGGGTTAGTGATGAGAAAGGATTTGGTGGTTTGAAGAAATAGTGTGCTTGCTGATTAGTGTTACAACATAGAACAGCTAATTCTTTAACGGTAAAATCATTTGTTTTATATTGAAACCCCTGCAAGTCAACTATCAAAGTAGGAAATTGGCTACCTAATGACGTCATGGTAATAGGTATTCGTTACTTAGCACCAGCAATGCCACACTGAACTGAACCATCTAATGCGCTATAACTTAAATACGCATCGTGAAGTATAAGTGCATATACTCGAGTTTGTTCGGGAAACTTCGTCTTCCGTGTCTCAAATTCAATTTTTATATCGACGGTGGATGATTTCATTGCATCTGGTTGGTGTGAGCAATCAATAACAAACAATGGATTTTTTCTGAATTCGCCAAGGTCCATCATAGGTTCACTCATATCTTTATCGTAATAACTACGTTGGAAATTTTCATAGGCGTAGTAGGCTGCAGAGTCGAGTTTCTTATCGAAATTTAAATTCCAACGTTCATATGGAAATACTTCGGCATTTAAATATAGCCGAATATTATTTATATCTGCATGTATAAAACTTGCGGCGTCCTTGGTTCTGTCACTAGAGTTGCCATTGTTTTGAAATCCGATAATGATGTATCGAGGTCTCTCAAGACTGTTAGTGGTTTTAACAGCCCATATATCAGAAGCAGTATCACGTAGAGTGGGTAGCTCATAGAGATCCCACATACGGTAAGCCATTTTAACTTTAGCATTATTACTGCTCGTATCAATTTTCTTTAATAGTTTAACCTTTTGTCTAACTTCAGGCACAATATGTCTTATCTTCCATTCGATTTTGTTAATTTCTAACTGTGCATCAACTTCTCCAATGTAAGAGTCTTTAAAGGAACGTGCTATAATTAAAATTAATTCCTGTTTTGTATTTAAAATACCTTTGGTATAATCTTCTGCAAAACCCATGAGGTACTTAAGAGGGAGTTTACCGCTGAAAACGTGGCTGGTAGTATCTAAAATATCCTGTTTTTTCTCGGTGAGACCCCAACCTATAGTTAGTAGCGATGGGAGGGATGTTTGTCCATATGACACCCTAGTTTTCATTGTAGTAGTGATGCCAGGCTTCCTAACGACAGCGACCTGTTCACCACCCATTTCATATCTTATTTCTTCGAAGAGAAAAGCTAGCGCATTGTTAGATAGATAACACTTCTTGGTAACATCACTAGGGGTAAATTTTCCTTCTATATAAATGTAACTCTCTGTAATGTCAAGTATTAAGTCCTGAAAATTGACAGGAATGCGTACTTCATCAGAGTTTCTATAATATGGTGAACCGTGTGGTTTATATGTATGCTCATGTAAGCTAACGAGTGACTGATCGAATACAGGTTCCTCGAACACCTCAAGTTTTTCACTAGATGTAAAAGTCACCATTATTAACTATTTTTCTCTCAGTTTCAATCCGATGGATCGAAGAAATGCACGGTCTTTAGCTGGCAGGTTATGTCTTAACAGTCATTAGTCTTTTTATCGTCAATCACATTGAAACGATTGTGTGCTAATCGTTGTTGATTATATCGGAAACCCATTGTGTTTGCGATTTTAAAACTGTTTCAATTCTAGCTTTACGATAATCTTCTCACCACGAAAATTGATTAAATCTCCATTATCATCCAATATGCGTAGTGTAATGTTGTCGATAAACTGACGTCCTTCAGGTCTAACAGGCAAATATATGATGTTCGCTGGCTCTCTGGTAAGTTTGTAACCTGGTTCAACATCTATGTCGAACTCGAAAAGGGTATGGGATTTAAGGGTATTCAGATATGCTCCAGAGATAATGTTGCAATCTACACGTATCATCCTTACTTTCATAATATCAACAGGTAATGTTGATTCATGATTAGTGTTTGGATGCAAATAAGTCGATTCAAATCCCAATAAATTACCAATAGAGTTTGCTTGTGTAAAGTCAATTCCATATTTTGACCAAATCTCACACTTTAGCGTATTGTTGTTCGCTCGCAGTCGAAATAGTTTTTCTTTTTCCTCTTTCTTATCACCGGGCATAGCTTTCAGTATTGCACGATATATCTCTTCAATTTCATAGGCTCCGCAAGGTATGTGGATAAGTGTGGGGGCTACTTTTGGTCCAATTCGATAGCAAAAACGATTGTTGGTTTCGTCCACATTGAATATAGAATTGTAAGAATAGAAGCCTGTTAATCCTAACCCATATCGACTATTAGTATCTAATTCAATGGGAGGATAAAACTCAGCACTGAGCACACTAGATCGGTTTGATAGAGTGAACGTATACGACATGACTGATGATATTTAGTGTTCTCTCATGAATTTATTGTGAACTACAGCAATAATCGTGGTGTAATTTTCGTTTTTTGCTGGATGACGGAGACGTTTGTATCTCATTATTTGATGCAACATTGACATCGCGCACTTTACAGTAGCAGCAAAATATTCTTCGAGGCGGCGGCCCATCATTAACATCAACACTGCTACCACCGCCATCATCATCATCATCATGATAATGTTCCTGACAGTATTGATATTTTAAAATATCAATATCATTCTGGAGATGCTGGGGTAGTTTGTCCCATACTAATGCAATTTCATGTGCAGCACATCCAATCATTACTTCTTTAGGCATATTTGCCAGTTGTTGTTTGCTCATCTTCAATAGACTGCGTAAACGGGAGAATGCGATTAGTGATTGACCCATCTGCTTGATGCTTTCCCGATCCATTTCAAGGTCTGCAGATGTTATTTCACAAGCGTTTGTAGTTATTTTGTAGTGAGAAACTTCAAACACAAATGACCACACCACACTGTGTTAAAATTTTGTTGGCGTTCATAGTTATAGTAAATTTTGTCGGTCGACTTTGAACCTCTGCGCAGATATAAAACTAATTCTGTCGGTGGGGGTAAATCACCAAAACTATCGAAATATGTGACTAAACTACCACGTTTTTTAAATGCAACCCAGTGTGTTCCAGGGCCATTTATACTGTCTAGATTTATGATGGCCGACTCATTATGACGTGGTCCAGAATATGGTAGAGTGTCCCGCATAAATATCCCCCGAAAATAGGGCACTTTCATCTTCTCTGCATAATATTTAAGATCGATATTAGTGAGAGGTTTTCGGGGTAGAGCATCTAGAAGTTTTTTGAACTTTGTGGTTTTAGATAAAGTCCTAGTCCTTTGCGATATGGTTTTAAATATAGCCCTTTACCACTTTTTCCTATAGAAATCGCCTCCATCTGCCTATTATGGCGATTTTTTTCAGCTAATTCCTCTCTACTCGTTTTAACATCATTTACAGCTTTAGCTATACCAGCAGCAGTGCCAGCTAAACTACCCAAAGCTGATAATCCAGCAAAAATGGGTATTAATGGTAGAATTCCACCCACTTTCGGTATTGGTATTATCCTAGGTGTACGAATATTACGTTTTCCACCAGCTGCTCTCATGTGTCGTCGTGCTGCTTGAAGCGCAATTTGCGTAACTTTTTTTGTGTCCTTAGCGATTTTTCGTTTACCACCGGCTTTACGTATGTCATCACGTACTTTACGTACTATTCCAGCACCAAAAGCTATATTTCTAGTTTTTTTCTTGTTTTTCTTTTTAATTATACGTTTCTTTGTAGTACGGGGTGTTGTTGACGTACAACCCATACCAAGACGTTGCTTTCCCTTCATTATAGTTGTAACTAACCACGCGGCGGCCTTTTCTTTGAAACTTACGTCTTTTGATTTAACTCGTTTCCAGGCAGCTTGTTCAAGTTGATAGTCTGCTTTGTGTCGGGCTGCTAAATTACTGGTGTTTTGATCGTATGCAATATCGTGCTGCTTGCATGCAGCATCGAGTTTGTTTATGCCTGGATCACCTCGGGCTAATCTTTTTTGTAATTTGGTGCCTGGACCACAATACTGGTAACCTCCCGGTAAGTGTAGTTCAAATGGGAGCTTATTTATTAGAGAATTGACTACCCCCTTACCAATCTTTAAACCACGACGATTTTCACGTGTGTGCTTCTCGGTTGACACCATTTAAATAACAATCACAATACGTACATCTATTTATATAGTATCCATCCGTGCTACGATGCGCATTGTGAAGCAGAAACAGAAACTTGCTGTAGATAATTTAGATGAAAAAGTAGGGTGTGGACTACAAGTCGAATCACGCCATGGCCCGCTACTTCCCTCAACTATTCGCGGACTCTTAATAGGTCCAAGTGGTTGTGGCAAAACAAATTTACTAATAACTTTGCTTACTCATCCACTTGGGCTACGTTTTTCAAACATTTACTTATATTCAAAGTCCTTACATCAACCCAAGTATGAATATTTACGCGATATATTAGCACCGATTACGGGGCTAGGATATTACACCTTCAGTAACAACGCGGAAATAGTGCAACCATCCGACGCTGAGCCTGAGTCTATATTTATATTTGATGATGTTATATGTGAAAAGCAAGATGTTATTCGAGCATACTTCTCAATGGGGCGTCATAAACATGTAGATTGTTTCTATTTGGCACAAACGTATTCCCGCGTCCCTAAACAGTTGGTAAGGGATAATAGTAATTTCATAGCAATTTTTAAGCAGGATGATATGAATTTACACCACATTTTCTCAGACCATGTCTCACCGGATGTGACTTATAAAGAATTTCAAGAAATGTGTGCAGAGTGCTGGAAAGACAAATATGGGTTTCTTGTAATTGACAAGGATAGAGAAGTAAATGAAGGGAGATATCGCAAAGAACTTGATAGTTTCATATATCCATGAAGTATTGTAATTAAAATTTTAATTGGTCTACAGATAGCATCGGGATAACTTCAGCAGTGAGGCTGCATTTGTTAGACATGAATGACAATGGTGAGAATAAACTCAGTAGTGCTATAGGTAGAAACATGAGAGAAGAAATAAGACTGAAACGTGAATTGATTGAGGCCACCGATTCAGTGCGCAAAAAATTCAACTCTGTGAAGAGAAGAAACGTTGAGAATCAGTTAACACTCGAAAAAATTTATGAACCCATAACAAAACCATTAAAGGTTATATCATCTGCTTCACATAACCAATCGCTAACACAACCTCAGAAACCAACACAACCGATAGAAAGTGCAAGAGCTAGTACTAGTACATTTAAAGCAACACCTGAAACTAGTGATGAAGATGGTGACAAAAATGCAAGTCAACAATATTTTTTGGAAACACCACCGGGATCGTCGTTAATGAGCACTCCATGTTCAGAAAGTTCTATTAGTGGCGCAGAAGGAAAATGTGATATAGTGCAAACACATTTAGAAAATCTGAAATTCGACAATGCTAGGTATGATACTATATACGGTGTACGTTTAGACCCCCATACAGAAAAACTACAAATGGGTAATGCTGAAATACGCTTTTCTAATGGAAATATCACATTGTGGCGTGGAACTAAGAAGGTGGGGACGTATTCTGGCAGTCCTAAGTTATATGATATGATATTTATGAAACAACCACAAATTTCGCGTAGTAATGAGGCTATTATTGGCGACAAAGAGTGTCAATTATATGGGGGGATTTTAAAACAGACAAAAGCACCATATAAAAATTATGATATGAAACAGGGTTTGAATAAAGCTAAATGGAAGAAATTCACTAATATTATAGAACCATTGGTATCTTCTACAGTTGTGACGAGATCTAAAACTGGCTTAGGTGTCCCTATTAATAAATTATACAATAATAGAGGTGTTGACTATGTATATTGGAATAAACCGAAAGAACTGGTGGACCGCCTACGCCTGCTCTATAGCTCAAAAATGGTTGGTAACAATGGTGTCAATAACGAAATAGTCAGTTTATTGGAAGAAATGAGGGAAGAAAGGATAATCTATTAGTGAAGTTAAAATTCATTTCACACTTATTTAATTAGTATAAAATATTGTGAAATGCTTAAACGGGGTCAGACGTAAACAGAAATGGCTGTTGTAAACAACACAATTGACAAGTTCGGTAGACGAAGAAGTAATAATAATAAATCGATTATCGTACATGGACCTCCAGGTATTGGTTTTAAACTTACCGCAGATAATCAATTTGATATGCAAAATAAGCGTTTACTGAACATTGGTGAACCAATAAATCAAAAAGATGGTGTAACTCGTAACTATGTAGACGAAAATATCGATAAATGTATGAAAGACATTAAAAAGTCACACATTGCTTTTATGGAGAATCAGTGGACTGAATATAGTAAGTTTGTACACAGCAAAATTACCGAGATGATTAATGACGCTCTGCAACACATTAATAAAGAAATTTCTGGAGTTAAGAAATTAACCGAGGACAATTATACTATTTTATATGATGCAATAAGCAAAGTGCACCACATTCTCGATGAATCCCGTCTGAAAGGTATGACAGTGCGACAGAAATCACTTGGAAATATTGTGGCACAAGCTGGGAGGAACGATCGTAATCAACAAGTGATAGATGAAATAGTGGCTGAAGTCACGGACAACGCTGCTACATTAGGAAAAAAGTGAAAAAACAGACCTAAATTATCTATATAAACGCCTGACTTAAACTTCAATTATGGTGATTAGTAATGAGAAATTACAAGTTGTTAACGAATTGCATAAAGCTTGTAGGAGAAATTTCCGTAGAAGAAGAACAATAATCAAAGGTTATGGTGATTTATGGCAAATGGATTTAGCTGAAATGCAACCATACGCTGATGAAAACAATGGTTATCGATACATTCTCGTAGTGATCGACTGTTACTCAAAATATTTGTGGACTAAACCTCTAAAAAATAAAACTGGTGTTGAAATTACTAAGGCTATGAGAAGTATTTTACAAGAATCAAATTATTCTCCTAAAAATCTACAAAGCGATCAGGGTACGGAATTTTACAACAAAAACTTTTCTGCTTTAATGAAACAGTACATCATTAATCATTACTCCACGTATAGTACGAAAAAAGCAGCAATTGCAGAAAGAGTAATACGAACATTAAAAACCTGGTTATATAAAGAATTCTCAGCTAGAGGTAAATACAAATGGGTTGACATTCTATCCGACATTACAAAATTGTACAATAATAAAATACATCGTACGACTGGTATGAAACCTGCTGATGTTAAACCAACTACACGTTTAAATGCTTATAATCACATTAAAATTGCTTTGAAACCTAAATTTCGTATTGGCGATATAGTTCGAATCAGTAAATATAAAGGTATATTTGAAAAGGGGTTCACACCAAATTTTTCAACTGAACTTTTCAAGATCGTTAAAATAAATGTAACAAATCCCACAACATATACACTCCAGGACATTCATGGCCAACCAATAAAGGGGTGCTTTTATGAAATGGAGCTACAAAAAGCTAAATACCCTGATGTCTACTTGGTGGAAAAGGTTTTAAGAAGGAGAGGGAACAAGGTTTTTGTGAAGTGGCTCGGATTCTCTAATGACCACAACTCTTGGATTAACGAAGCAGCTCTTATTTAATATTGTCACATTCTTTATATAAAATGTGTATATTTATAACAACTAATATTTTACTTATGTTTAGAAATTTCATAATAAAATGTGTGTATTCCATTAATATTTGTTTTATTTATTTTCCCCATATAAGACTCCAAAGCCTTAGTAATTATATACACATTAACGAAAAAATATATACAAATGCAAATTTGTTAAAATTTTTGAATTAATTTTTACTCCTAAAAATTATTAGATGAAATCAAGAAAATCATTTTAATAAATTTTATTGAGAAGAAAATATTTACAACGAATTATAGATTAAATATATTTATTTAAAACGTATATAATACAGAAAAAATACAAATACATATTTATGGAATTAATCAGATGAAATCCCCCCGTCTCGACAGTAACGCTTCCTGACAGAAACATTCTCTGTTGTGTTTCATCACACCTCCATAAATATGTCCAACATATTCACAAAGTAAAACACTGTATGTCTTCTCGTCTCTGCATTTGCTGCAAATATTGTTCCAACAATCACCAGTGTACTTGTTGCAAACCAGACACCGCTGCCTCAATGGGTGCTCCACCTTGCATGTCTCACAAACATCTCGGATAATTCCAAAATTTGTACGAGTCGTGGGTTGTAGACACTTGTAGCACTCTTGCTCCAGACGCTCACGTGATGCTGCTTTTCGGACGGTATTCACTGGCACTGGATTTTCTTTTATACAATTTGAACATAGTCCAGTACATGGATTAATTTGCTGCTTTGCCCAGAATTGGGAACAATTATAGCACAGAATTGCACCATCCATACTATATGGATATACGGCGATTGTTGGTTTCGATTGCCACTCTCTTGGACAAGACATTGCTGTTTTAAAAACAAGTGTACGGTATGACAGCTGAATAATAACGGAGTTCCTCCTCATGGCCTTGTTTGTTTAAGTAGTCGCTGGAATTGCCGATATTAGAGCCATGGTATGTCGTTAGAGATGATGTGACGTCACCAGCAACATGTTTAAAAGAGGAGGTGTAACTCCACGTTAGATCAGTTGCTTTGCAAACTTCAACGTTGATCATTCCGTCTACTGTCTTATATATTCGTTTCCAAGTATTAATATGGCTGCTGCACCTGCTGGTTGGGCTAACCTCAGATTCCTGGACTGGTTAGCATCCCTAGATGTCCTCAACAATATATGGTACCTTGAAGAGGTAGAGGACGACTTGGCTGCTCCCGAAGACGACGAGGTAGAAGTTGAAGACGATGAGGAAGGCGATGAGGAAAGCGACGAGGAAGACGATGAGGAATTTTTTGACGCTGAAGAGGGTGCAGACGATTCAAGTGATGATGAGGGTATCGTCGTAGATGTTCCCCACCAAAGAGGGCAGCGGTGGATAACATCAGAATATTTAGCAAGGGTGAACCCGATGGATGGCATCTTCTGCACCACCATGACCTTTGTTGCGGTCCAAGTAGTGGGTGGTATGGAATACAATCTTTGCCACGGATGTTTTCTGGGATACCAGTCTAGGGTGGATCCTGGGAGACATCGTCATGTGGACTACCATGCCACTACAAGGATAATGAGAGGCAGGCGGGGATATTGCAAATCTTGCAGAGATCCACTCTATCAGATTAGGCGAGTGGAAATCTGCAATATTTGCAATATGGACAGATAATTTGTAGTTTTTTTTTGTAAATATGTATATATCTCTTAGTTTATTGTAAATAATTATGTAATTAGTTTTAGTGATAAATAAATGTATATATTTAATTTTTAGTTTATTGTAAATATTATATAACTAGTTTAAGTGTTAAATAAACGTTAAATTGAATCTTATTTTTTGTTTTATTTACTAAATATTTAAATGTAAGTAACACAATGTTACTAGAGAAATCTGTGTTTCACTTCGATTATTGCTTATGTTGACAGTGCTATTGATATTGATGGTGTTAAAAATATGAGTATTAGGACACTTTCTACTCTTATTTGTGTGAGTAGTGAGGTGGGGAGTGATGAGGTGGGGGTGGTGGTAGGGGCTATATATACATAAGAAAGCCCTCACCATCCTCAGTTTACTTTCTACGCTCCAACATGTCTGAAGTACAAGACAATACTGTATCTTCCACTTCAACCATGTTCGTTTTGTGCGAAAGGTATCGTGCCTACCTGCAGCGCGTTAGAGAGGCGACAAGGGGTGGTGTAGCAGATAGCACCACCTCACCAGAAGAATACCAACCATTGGAGAGGTCTCCGTCCACATGGTCGATGGACACTGTGCCCAATGATGATTCCGAAGACGAGATGGATGGAGTAATTCTGGAGGAATCATCGACGGACACAGCGGAATCGTCTGACTCGGAAGATGATGCAGCCATTCTGGTGGAGGAATCTACCGATGAAGATGAGGATGCAGCCATTCTGGTGGAGGAATCTGCCGATGAAGATGAGGATGCAGTCATTCTGGTGGAGCATGATTCGGACGGATAATTCTGTTTTATTTTATGTATATATATTTTTGTTATTTATAAATAAATGTATTAAGAGTTATTCTTTTTTTATTTCATTTCATATACAATAAATAACAGTAGTAAAGTAAAGAATAAAAAATTGCTTTAATATAAGAAATAACGGGGTACTTATTTAAGTAAATTGGTTATTCGTATTTGGACTGTCGGTCAAAAGTGTTGCAAAAGGTGTATCGAGGTCACAGTTGTCCTCCAGTACCGTTTCTACTCACTTCCGACCTTTAGTTTTGCCGCAGCAGACTTTTTCCCGGAACGGCTAGTCGTATCGCTCCGAAAGTGGTTGCAATCGCTTCCCAGTGATCGATTTAGTCGAAAACGATACCTCGCGTGTCCTCGGGCGTCTTCGGGTGGCTTCGGGAAACTTCGGGAGTGTTCGGCATGAGTTCGGCTTTTCGCTTAAAATTGCAGCCTTTGCATGTGTGAACTCCCCTGAAACGTGTTTTGATTTTTTTATTCCCCCAATCCTTGACAAAACAGTGAATAACGCGTTCGGTAGTGTTCGGATCGATTCGGAAATTATCGGAATCGATTCCCAGTGGTCAGTTTAGTCGAAAATGACCCCTTACGCGTGTCTGAGTGTACTTTGGAAGTTTTTCAGTTGTTTATATATATATATATATATATATATATATTTTTTTGTCCAATATTTGTGTATAAATAAATGTATTAAAATTTATTTTTTATTTCATCTACGATGAATACAACAGTTCTAATCTAATTATATACTTAAATACACAATTTACCAAAAATTCCATGAAATATATATATAAACTCGCGTTATAGGTAAGTATAAGAGTAAAGTATAAGAGTTTCCTAGGACCAAGGTAGCCCAGTGGTAACGTGGCTTGCTTTGTAAACTTTGTGAACGAAGGTTTGGTAGTTCAATCCCTAGCACTTGCAGGGATTTTTTTCAACACGTAAATTATAAAATTATAAAATTATAGAATTATAAAATTATAGAATTATAAAATTATAATTATAAAATTATAGAATTATAAAATTATAATTATAAAATTAAATAACAATTTTCCGCTATACCACTGCGCTACCTTGGTCCCCCCCCCGGGTGGGTGGGTGGGCGCGGGGGGTTTTGGCAGAGGCGGGGGCGACGCTTGCAGCCTTCGGTCGCTTCGCCCGCATAAACCTTTTTTTAATTTTTTGACCCGCTTTTTTTTTTTTTTTTTTTTTTTTTTTTTTTTTTTTTTTTTTTTAAATATATAAACCTGAACTAACCATAACCCAGCGCGTGACGCGGGGGGGGGGGGTGGGGGGGGGGGTTGGGGGGGGGGGGGTTGGGGGGGGGGGTTATTACTTTCTACATTTACATTTTTTCTAACCTAACCTAACCTAATTTTTTTTTCACATTTTTGCATTTAAATTTTTTTTTACATTTTTTCTAACCTAACCTATTTTTTTACATTTCAATTTTTTACATTTTTCTAACCTAATCTAACCTCATTTTTTTTCAGTTTTACATTTTTACTTTTATATTTTTTTACATTTTTTCTCTTAACCCTAACCTAATACTAAATTTATGTACAAACATTTTTAATGCAACATTCTGTAGTGTGTTTACGCACTACCTTATTCCCAGTTTCTTTTTTATAGCATTTAGCTTCCTTGTACATCTCTCAGAGGCTTTGCGACGCTTCGCAATGCCTCTGAGCATTTCATCGGCCCGAGAATTCAACATCTCCGCCTTCCTTTTGAGGGACTGCGCGTGATCCTTTAATTTGCTGTCATCATCAGTTGCACTTTTAAGTTCCCTATCCTCCCGCTGCAACTGTTCATACATGTTCAAGAAATTTTTGAAAGTTTCATTTTGCTCTTCTTGGGAGAATAACTCCGATTGTGAATCAGAATCACTTTCATTCACAACCAGAGCACGGTTACGGGGTTCCTGCGTTGGCAACACCGCATGAGAGCATCCTGGCAACGGCGCGCTCGAACATACCGGTTGCACTTTCGTCGGCTTTTTTGCAGCATCTTTTTTCGGTTTCTTAGCTACCGACTTTTTTGCAGCAGCTTTTTTAACCACCGGTTTCCTTCCCGATAACGGCTTTTTATTTTTAGCTGCTGCTTTCTTAGGCTTTTCAGGTATCTCTACCTGCCCCTCGTCTGAGCCAACATCGGGAATAGGGCTCAGGCGAGCAGGTACAGATGCTTGCGCCGATAAAATTCTTCTAAGAATCGACACGTCATCATCTTTCTCGGTATTCTCTACCTGCGGCTGCTTTGTAGATGTTTAAGGATGCGTCGTCATCTTCTTTTGGCCTTTCTGCGAATAAATCTTTGGTTGGGCAGGTTGAAATTCGTCCTCAGAATTTGTCTCCGTAACCGTAGGGAACCTAGACCACGCGGCGTTCGGGTAGGCCTCTCCATTAGATGTACTAGCTCTGGCTTCATCTGAAGCCAAAGCCTGCGCGTCCAATTCGGAGAAATCGAAATCACCCAGCAAATCATCGTTCAAATCGGTCAAATCCGTCGGGATTTCAATATCCGGTAGTAAACCCATGCCAGGACTCGTCTGGTTGTTCGCCACACCATTACCCGGACAAGCGTCGCCATTGTCACCCACGCCAGGGCTCGTCTGGTTGTTCGCCACACCATTACCCGGACAAGCGTCGCCATTGTTCGCCACACCATTACCCGGACAAGCGTCGCCATTGTCGTCTTGCCCTGGCATATAATTAATTAAGTATGCAGCCACAGCACTCAACAAAGCGCCTCCCTTACCGCTACCACCAGAAACACCAATCTTTTTTTGTCCTACCATTGTCACAACAAACACAAAACGGACACGAGAAACGGGCACGAAACACAAAACACAGAACACAAAGAATGCTAGGAATAGAGCAGACAGCACTATTTTGCACACTTCCTTACAACTCGAGAGCTGGAGACGGAAAGAATCTTTGTAGCATCTCTGAAGCCCATAACGCTGAACTAACCCCTCCACTCCCTACCACTCTTGTTCCTATTGGTTCAAATTATTTCCCTACACACTCTAACTAACCCCCTACTTCCCACCCCACTCTTCCTATCGTCTCTCTCTATCTTATTGCCTACAGTACTCATACAATAAAAATACCATTTAGTAATTTAAATCTTTATTTATAAATTAACATTTTATTTCATACAAATATCTCTTACTTCGACTTACACATAACATGAAATATCACAATGAATTTTTCAATTGAATATTATAATTGTCGACCTTTGCGTTAACAAGTAGAAACATTATTAACAATTAATCACTCAACTCATTCATTGCTTTGAGTAACACATCTAGTTTATCATCATCCTTTAAAACATTTCGTTCAACGACACTATTTAAGGCTGATATTAACCACTTTAAATTCTGCTCTGGTTCACTCTGAAAAAATGTTATGTCTGAGTGACCCCAGGGTAGAGTTTTAGTGGTATTGGGAATCACAAAACGTTTATCGTCATAATAAGAAAGAGCAACTTTATTCCGCATCTCTGTATAGATATCATGCAAGTGACTTCTGAAAGTATTCATTTTACGAAATATTAACCCGCCCTGCTCAACAATTTTTCTGTAGTCATCTATTGTAAGTTGTTTTTCAATCACAGATTTCTTTACTCCCTTGGCTTTTTTCAACTCATTACCGACCGATTGCACGTAGTACGCTTTCGCTCCAGTACCATAAAAGCTGATAATAGGATCTTCGGGGAATTCGTCTTTCATATTCCCAAGCACAGACGAGCCTTTTGGAATATTAAATTTATTTCCCTCCCTGTAATTAGAAGTATCAAATTTTTCTGGATTTTGTACAATAAAGTCATAGAAGTTATCTGTATAAACTTTCATAATTAAGGAATCGGTGTCGGTGTACAACAAAGAAGCATTAGCACCGAATTGACGTTTAATAACACCATAAAAAAAATTATACAGTACCGTCTTCGATAATTCAAGAATACAAAATCCTACGTAAATTGGTTTGTTATAGACTACTTGCAATTTGCTCATTTCAATCGCTACAAAATCCTCAGAAAAAATTGTGCAAGATTTGAAATTTGGACGAGCGATTAATGCGTTTGCACCTATAGTTCTTCTAACATTTTCCCAATGAGTAATCAACTTTATATCTCTTCTATTATCAACATTTTCCATGGTTTTACCAAATACTGCATTATTCATTAATTTATATTGGTCTTTTTCAAATTTATTGGTCGCTGAATTTCTCATTTGCGTATTTAAATCGATGTATTTTTTTAACCAGGGCGACTGCTTGAACTTAAGTACTCTATGGGTTTTTAACACCATTAAACCATTTTCAATGGCTTGTTTCAAGTTTCTATAATGCACAACATATCGTCTCTTATCATTCAAATTTGGGATTAATTTTGGTGATTTTGATTTTGATTGGGGGGGTATAATATTTTCTACTAAGAAAGGGAGATCTGAATGTAAATCGTGTAACTCTTGCGGATAATGTATGTCTACTTCAAAAACATACCCGTGTGGACTCTCGTCTGAAATATTAGTAACATCTAAGTCGATAATTTCTCTTTCGGACAGCCACTCAAATCCCCCTGTTGGTAATGCTTGGGACATACTATGACCGTATAAGTTCGTAGCATCAAGATATGTGATAAATGACGACGGTTCTGAGGGATCATAATTGGGTACAAACTTATTATTTGCGATATGCTTCCTTTCTGTACACTGGCTGACACCACCGCGTATAGCTTTTTTAAAAAAATGTATCATATCGATATCTGTTAACAATTCAAGTTCTACCGCTGTTAGTTTCAACATAGCGTCCCAAGATAAACCTGGAGCTGTGTAATATTGAGCTGGATCCAATTTATATTTATTCACGCAAATTTTACGAAAATTTTCAAATACGTCACACAAAAGAAGGACATCTGATTTTAAATACAGGTCTGAATAGTCACCCAAACTCTGGCACTCAAACAATTCCCACACATTTTTAGCCCTTTCATAATCGTCATCTGATATATGTGTTTCATTTAGGCTGTCATAGAATTCCTGCTTGGTGGGTAGAACACGATTATTTAATTTCTCTAAGTTATCTACGAAACTATATGGAAATACACCCTTCCGTCGCATTAAAATAAATTTTGCATTATCGGTAAAAAAGTTCTTCATTGTAACCATTTGACCTTCATTTAAATTTTCCCCTAAATTTTGTAGTGATGCTGACATAAATTTAAAACTATCGATGAAACGTAACCGCAAATATTTATTTTTTGTTTCCCCCTTGTCAGTAACGTAATCATGCATGTAAAGATGTTTTGTAAAAGATATATATTTTTCTTTGTTTTGTGGTATTACGTCAACTTTATCTTTATGAGCGCATAACTCTTTTACAAATAAGTGAATATCGTATCCACTCATGTTGTGAAATATGATAGGTACAAAATTTGGTAGTTTATAATTTAAATTACAGATCGAGTGCGCGGCACCGAATCGTATCTTACCAGTTAAGTGGCAATGATCTTTCACCTTTATATCACCTTCTGCAAAAGGCTTCTCACATATACCACAGATGGTTGCATTGTCAAAATTTTCTCTTTCTATCGCTGTAAGCGGGGACATGGGGATTACATCTTTCATATATCTATTATAAATTTCCCTTAAATCAGCCTCTATACATGATACAAATACTTTTGCTGCATCAGATCCGCGATATAGTTCAAATTTAGAAATGCTATTATCAAAGGAACATTTTATGTAATACGCGAAAGAGTAAGGTTCATGAATAAACGTTTTGTTGGTATAAGAGCGTTCAGGATTTGGCTCGCAAGTATTTATCGGTTTCAAAATGGATTCAAAGTCTGCATATACTACAAATGGTACTTGCATTTGTCTGTCAAAATTCTCAAATTTTAATATATTTTCCGGTACACGTTTCCCATATTTATCAACCCGAAATTGTGTCGATGGTGTTGTAGTGTAAATATGATTACAATCATTTGTTTGGTGAGACATTAGCTGACGTTCGTTACAGAAATACAGCAAACACCCATCACAAAAATATTTTCTATGTCCGTGAGCGGATATTTGATTTGATACTAATCCAGATAAATTTTTTATCCAACAATAGTGAGTTTTAGCACAATCCGATTTACAATGATGATTCTGATCACATTCCGCGGAAATTAATAATAAGTTAACATGAATACGTAGTTTCTTCTGAGAATAACGCAAAGGTCCGACAACATCATATTTTACTTTATTATTCTCGAATTTCTTTTCTAACCCATACACATTAATAGATATATTATTCAATTCCTCAAATTTTGAAATGTCTCTCAATTTCATTGGAAAATTCATACCTGTCAAATTTAGAACTCTTGAATAATGTGGATAAGATGACATTTGAGATGTACCACCATTTGCAGGATACAATGCTGAAGTGACTGCCCAAGCAAAACAGTATTGGTCCTGGTTTTCTATATTCACTACGGCCTTCTTATTTGCGATGAACTTTGGTAACTTGATATATGATGAACCACCCATTGGACTGTACTTGTTTATATTAATTTCAACAAATTTTATTTGTTCGAGGGCCCACCCTAAAAATAAAAAAAAAATGTCAATTGTTATTCCACATACCAGAAGATATTTACATACCAGAATCACGCTCTTGGAACTCAGTAGTTTGCGCAACCATCATGTCTATAAAAGTGTCGAGTGCAATGTTTAAATCCACACCTTGATCCAATATTTTATTACACGTATTAAACGATTTAATTTCAGCTATTTCTTGTGCTTGTAATATATAGCTGGCAAATGTCTCCATGTTTACTTTCACAGTTTTATGAAGTAATAATATTTCTTCTAGTAAATTCAATATTTTATGTCGAATTTCGTTGAAAAATATTATATAGTCCAGTTTCTCATTATCACTATGCACTCGGTATGTTATGATTCTATATTTGAAAGCACTGCGAACAATTTCTGTACCATCCATCAAACGTACACATGAATTTGTTCTGTGTTGTAGTGTTCTTTTATGAGACTTCATTTGGTTAGTTGTTAAAGTCACATTACAGCTATAACACGTCTGCATAATTACCGATGTTGATGGATTCGAATCCAATTTCACTTTCTTTGCTGGCGGTCCATTACCATTTAAACTGTTACACGCCTCCCTCTGATGACGTCGCATATTGTCACTGCGAGTGAAGCTTGCACCACAAAAACTGCACGAATACATATTTGCTTCTTTACTCTAGGAAATTGACGTTAAGAATGATCCCATATTAACTCCTTTCACTCTTTTATAGAAAAGATATACTACGTCACAAAATATCAAACCACGGCACATTACGAGTTGCGTGGCAAGGAGGAAGCTCCGTCCTTGCATTCTCTAATAGTGTTAGCCAAGGCCAAGGTCACAGCAAGTGATCGTTCTGGGTAACAGCAACACTGCGCCCTTGAAGTCGAAACGCACTGCGGCCGTCCAAGGTCAAGGTCACGGTATATGCTATGCGAACCTACGGTGCCACCGTGGCCTTGAAGGAACGGACCACAGGTGCACGGTCAAGGTCAAGGTCAGTGGTGGGGGGAGACCGACCTACGGCTAACTTCCTCTACTCATGTATATTCGTTTTTGATTTATTGCGGAAAAACGGTTGAGAAAATCAAAAGTTTGTGAAAAATTTAATTACGAATATTTTTTTTCCTTTCGATTGTTTTGATAGTGTGCACGGGTTTTGAGATATTCTTGGTTTTCGGTTAAAATTATCAAAAAAACATATATACATATATTTAACCAACTTCCTCCACCTAAAATTTTGTCGCCATCATGTTCAGCACATCGAAACATACGTAAAAACAAAAAATATATATAAAATAGTGCTGCCTGCAAATTTTTCTCGAATAAAACCCTATTTCGGCTGGACTATTAGGTATGGACCAGCCATGGGCGTACTGCTATTTTTGTTCTCATTCATAAAAATTATGCATTATATACAGGGTGTGTCGACACGACCTTGAACTATTTGTGTTTACGAAACTAATATAACAGTACAGCTGCGATTTTTATTTTACACAGATTTTCCATAGCGTTATCTACAACTAAAATACTTATATTCTTCCGTCACTTCGGTTATACTGAAAATGGCAACAACTTCGTCATTTTAATTTGAATTGAGCACTTTTGTATATTTTGGGATATTTGGATTCTAGAGTTTGGACTCGACTTTCCTTGAATTGTCGAAAATCAAAGTTGTAAAGTAATGGCGTTTATTAAATTACCCGTGTAAGGCATGTTGCAAGCAGACAGAGACCTCCTTTACTTATCAAAACACCGTGTATTTCAGGTTTAAAATAAAACGTTTGGTGGAAATCGTGATTGAGAGAATCCGACCCTGTCGCAGCGGTCCACATCCTCAAAAGGAAATATAAGAGTTCCTTTTCTTTTTTAATTAATCAACACTACTGTAATTTCTATCTCCGTAAGCTTCTGTTATTGTCAGGGCATGTCTTCGTAGAATCCAAACACGTGAAAATAATCAAAGTATGCGTGGAGAATGTCTTGTCAACAACAAATTATTGTGACGTAAGATTTCGCCTTTTTCCTTTTAAGTGTGTTTTATCCTCTTTCTCATCTGTTAAATGACCAGGAAATAATTTTTCTATAACCACAAAGCCCTTTACAGGTTTCCTTGACTTATTTCGCGCACAAAGAGAACTAAAAGGAAAGAAAACAGGTATATAGTTTCGAATTTTCACAAAGATAATAGAAGGTATTAGTTCGATAAAAATTGAAAATGTAAAACAGAAAAATAGCTAGATAGATAGATCTTACTTATCCTTTTAGAAACCAATCAAGCAAAGAACTGTATTAGCAATTAAAATACAACAAACTTCACGGTCGTTATCTGAAAAATAAACTGTTTGGCGAAAGATTCCAAAAGATATTTTTTAACGCATATAAAATTTATATGGCTCATTTTAAATTAAAATTTTGGCGGGGTGTTTGATACTTCAATTTTTGCGTAAAACCAGCTCTATTTAACTACGCATATAACACGTTAAAATAAGTAGATTTTCGAATAGAACCACCTCGAGAAATCATGGCAGCTCTCCCTGCCCCTCCAAAAGGGCTAATTGTATCTGTCCTTTTTTTCTCAAAACCGGTAAGAGATAAGAAAATGATCTGGATCCCATTAGATGGAGCATATGATTTTGCATAAAAATATTATTTCATAAAAGATGGAGGGCTTATGAGGTCAAATAATTAAAGAGAGTGAGTTAGTGCCTTATTCCTCAAAAAGAAGCAACAATGCAGCTATGGACTGCTCTCATTTGTGGCCCAAAATGTGACACATGAGGTATGAAAGTGCAAATGGAGTACTGTGTACTGTACTTTCCTACATTTAATAGTTTTGCTCACCTAAGATATATTCACTAAGCTACGCTACGCTGATGAGGAGCAATAACTCCGAAACACGTGTCCGTAGCTGCATTGTTGTTTCTTTTTGAGGAATAAGTCACTAACTCACTCTCTTTTATATTATTTTATATTTTACTGTTTTTAGGCATCGTAGGTCGCAAAAAAATTTACTGTTCTGATTTTTTGGGATATTGTTAGGATAGATACTAGTAGTGTAAAACCAAATTTACAGTTTCGAAAGACCAGTGCTAAGTGCGTGGTGCTCGAAAAACCTTGAAATTTTCGGATTTTCTTTCAGTTTTTGGCTTATAAATTCGAAAAGGTGCATCCTATGGAAAAAGTCGCAGTGTACACTTTTAAAGTAGACAAAATTAAGAAAGTCTTGAGATACACCGCTTCAAAAATTGGCAATTTTTCCAAAAAGTTCGAAATTGTAGTTTTGGCCGTCTTCCGAGCAGGATATCGGGTAAAACACCCATCTCACGAGGAAAGTTATAGGAAATGGAGTTGTAGAGCAATTATTTTGCTTTAATTTAAGTATAAGCGGAACCCTGTAGGGACAATAGTTCAAGGTTTTTCGAGCACCACGCAGTTAGCACAGGGCTTTCGAAACTGCAAACTTGGTTTTACTTATTGCTATCTATCCTAACAACTTCCCAAAAAATCAGAACAGTGCAATTTTTTGCGACCTAACGCGATTTTTGTGTCTACGGTGGTTGGCCTATTTCTCTTGTGTGAGGCCCCATAGCAAAGAAAGGTCGGCGAAGCCCTCTAACAATAACACATATTCGGCTATCTAATTCCGAAACGACCCAATAAATCAAAATTCTATAAAATATAAAAAATAAAGACCATTATTTTTCTGTCGATTGATATATAATTTATGTTACTCATTTAAATTAAGCCACCAATGGCGTACAATTTAATAACCATTATTCAAAAAAGTAGATTGTACTGTCGTGAGCAGAAAAAAATAGGACAACTTTTTTTTTTTTCTAATGTAAATCTGTCTCTATTTGAATATGTAATGAGTAGCCGAAATAAAACATATCATTTTTAATTTATTTTTAATTTTAATGCTGTAGTTATTGCTATAGTAAATGATGGATGGTTAATGAGACAAATTGCACTGCGTTATAACATTAACAAAAATTTGGTGTATAACATTTTAAGAAAGTGGAGAATAAACGGTACGATTAGTAGAAATACTGAATCAAAGGACAAAGCCTATCCTACTTAACAAGAAACTAACTATTAATACTTCTATAAGTCTGTTTGGCATAGAATTAAATAACCTTATACAATAATCATCAGTAATAATATTTTCCCATGCATTTCCAGTAATTCTTCGGCATTCCGTGGTCTCACATTTCGTTTTTGGATACTTCTTACGAGCAGTCCCCATACTTCTTCCACAGAGTTAAGATCTGGACTATGACTGGGTCAGTTATGAACATTGATGTTGTTATCTTGAAACCAGTTAGTTACGGTATGAGCAGTATGAACGGAACAATTGTCTCGTTGAATATATTAGGAAATAATTGTGACACAGAAGGGAGCATAATATTGTCTAAAATCCTAAGCTACGATTCTCTTACTCGCCGGCGACCAGTACTACTCGATCCAGGAAAATTCGTTTCTTCAGCAGCCTGAATAACTGAGTAAAATGGGTTTTTGTACTAAAGCATTTACCAATTGCAAATCTTGTTGTTGAGTTGATATCCTTCGTCGCCCTAATCCAGGATTTATACTAATCGTACCGTTTATTCTCCACTTTCCTAAAATGTTACACACCGAATTTTTGTCAATATTATAACACAGTGCAATTTGTCTCATTGACCATCCATCTTCTGCTTTAGCAATAACTCCGGATTTAACTAAATCGCTTATATGAGGCATATTAGTTTTTTGCACACTTGCAAAAAATTATGACAACTGACAATGTTACAAAAATTAAAGTTAGATGTACACAACTAGATTTTAACAAAATACCGTTATAAGACTTGTCCTTTTTTTTGCTCACGACCGTATCCTTTGAAAATTGTTAAGGCGTGCCTTTTATTTGTTCTAATATTTTTGAATACACCCCTGCGTGGGTCTCACATATGGTTGTTTGCCCTTGATAGCATAGTTTTTCAGTTCTGCTGAGAGTTTGTTAAGGTGAGCATCTAGAGTAAGATTAGTTAAATGTTAAGTTTGTGCAAAGCTAATAAAGTCTAAATATATCAAAATATTTGGTTTTATTAAAATTCAAAAAACAAACATCATCATCAAAAATTGTTCCACACCTTTTATTTTACTATTTTTTCTTCTGTAAAATCGTTTAACAAAAATTATTGGGAGGACATTCTAGCTGTAACAAGTTTCTAACTGTCACTCAAACGACCCAATAAATTTAATACAAAAAATATATATTACATTTGATATCAATTGGTACATAATTTAAAGTAGTATTTACTTAAATAAAACTGTCAGTGGCGTGCATACAAGAAAAACACATGTAATTGCATGAGAACCAATTTTTAGTAATAGTCAACTCCAACATATTCACTATTCCCTATTCTATGAAGCATTAACAATGTAATATATAAACAATGGTGAAATTAACAAAAAACATTTAAAGGTGCACTTTGCTTGGGGCGACTATTGCGATGATCGCAGAGAGATAAAGTCGAGGCAAGAATTCAAGCGATGCACGTCACGAGTGATCTCATTAAAGAAATTTTAATACTAACATAATTTTTATTCATTAATTACGTTAAAAAGAGTAATTCTTGACACCCAGTTATTAAGCTTTTTTCAGAAATAGGTACAGTTTAATGAGACTTCTTAGCAGTATTGTCTTATTTGTAGAATCGATCTGTGACGTGCATCGCTTGAATTCTTGCCTCGACTATAGTAGCGCAACGACCATCGCGGAGCACTGCTAGTATGTTTTGTAATTGTTTCGTTTTCCTTTGAGCGACCATCGCTAGAGTCGCCGGCATCAATCGCGGGCGTCTGGGCCTATAGCAGATATGATCGCCAGTGCTAACGATTATCGCAATAGTCGCTCCAACCAAAGCGCGCCTTAACAGAAAATAAAACAACCAATTTACAGTACCTACTGAATAAAAATAAATTTCAAAGCAAATGATCTAACTGCAGCATTCTACGCGTAAATATAATTTTGACCTTCATACCCCATAATAAATAATAATAATAATATCTTTATTGTGTATAATATTTCTATGAACACAAAAGGTTAGCAGTACATTAAACACTGATATAAAAAAAACTACTAACCTGAAGTACTCAGTAAATAAAGCCTAATACCAAACTTTATATGGCCTAATACAAATTAAAAAACCGCTGTCCAAGGAATCACTACTTCCACATCCAGATTTTGTATCCAAGTCTTATACACACTAAACCCCAATGTAATATTTTACTGCCTTTAAAATTAGGGTGGAGGTGGTAGAGGGGGTGGCTAATGTCAAAAAAAAATTTAGAGCCCCTTGGTTCTTGTATACACACTAAATCCCAATTTATTTTTTTACTCTCTTTAATAATTGGGTGGGGGTGGTAGAGGGGGTGGCTAATGCCAAAAAAAATTTAGAGGCCCTTGGTTCTCTTATACACACCAAATCCCAATTTAATTCTTTACTCCCTTTATTATTAGGGCGGAGGTGGCAATGGGGATGGTAGAGGTGGTGGCTAATGACAAAAAAATGTTTGATACGTTTCGTTCTTGTATACACACAAAATCACATTTTAATTTCTTTTATTCCTTTTCATAATAGTGTGGGGGTGATAGTGGGGGGTGGCTGATAACAAAAAAATTTTTAAGACCTTGACTTTTCGTATATGCCCTAAATTGCAATTTTATGGGCTCTTACCCTGCTTGCCTTGCCCATTTACCTCTATTTACTCCATTTACCCCCGAACCCTTTCACGGAATTATATCAAAATATATACTTCTTCCAGATCTCGTTATAATACAAAAGTGTACCAAATTTCAAGTCAATATCATAAACGTGCGCACAAACAAAGTTACAGACCGACAGATCTGTTTAAAATTTAAAATCTCGACGTTTCATGACTTTTAAGCCTATTTCAACAACAACAACAAAAATTGTTCTGTGATATAATACGGATGATACGGAATATTTTTTGCGAATGATATTATAAATAGTAAAACAAAAAATGTGAAATAGTCTTTAAAGGGTACAATCATTATGTTTTAGGGTTTATGAAAAGAATAATAAGTTATTCAATAAGGTCCTAACGCAACCACACGGCACTGACGATGCCATTTAAATAAATCGCATATACAATTATATACCAATTGATAGAAAAACTAGTGGTCTTTAGTTTTATACCCTGTACAATTTTGATTTATTGGGCCGTATCCCAAAGCCCAGATCAGTTCTACCATTTTCTATTTGTCTATTTTTTTTTTTTGTTTTCTAAATTTTTAACCTCTCCACAATAAAATTGTGAGGTTAATAAAATTGGTTCAAAAACGAAAATTAGGATAACATCAAATCTTTACGTTTTGAGGTCCTAGGAACCCAAAAAAGTGGTTTTTGAAAAATGTCTGTGTGTCTGTATGTGTGTTAGCACGATAGCGCCGAAACTACTGAATGGATTTGAATGAAATTTTGCATGTACGTTTCTTTAGTGCCCTAGAAGATCTGAAAAGGTTTTGGTTGAGATCGGAGAAATGCTAATGTTTCATTTAACAAAGACAGCCGCGAGCGATCGGATTGCAATGAGCAAATTTTGACGATTGTCATTGTCATCGTTTGTCATCCGATAACGTTGGTGTCATGTCATGTTAATAAGATTTTGGCATATTTGTAACTTTTAGTGGTTTGTCACAAACTTTAAAGGTAGTTGTAACAATATCAATATCATATGCTTTCTGTACCTTCGTTGGTGAATTTATTATAGATTATCACTTTACCAGTTTTCAGTTTGTTGCTTTACAAATCTGTAGTATTTAGGATAACTAGACTTTCTTAGTCGTTCAAGTGATGTTGTTAATATCCTATTAGTATATTATTCAACGAGCGATGATGTAGGTAATAACTCGCATAGATGATTGTAAATTCATTAAATTGAGGGTTTTTTTTAGTGCCCCAGAAGATCTGAAAAGGTTTTGGATGAGATCGGATTACGTTTAGTGCCGTTTTGTCACACAATTTAATGCTCTTTTCGGCTTCAAAGATCCACCGAGTGGGGAGGTTCCAGCAGCTTCCAGTAGCTGCCGATTTTTTCTCAACAATCCTACCCTACCTATATTAAAACTAAAACCTAGTCTAAACTCAAATTCGATAAAATGATACAATTGACAGTTTTAACAGTGTCTAGATTTAACAAATCAAAAAAGAAATAGAGAATTCCGTTACAAAAACTACAAGATTATCGTTACTTCTATCAATCCACCATTTATTTCAATACACTTGTCAATCCTTTTACGCACATTCATAGTAACCTTTCGTATTTGTTCTGGAGTAATTTCTGCGCATGCTTGCATTATCCTAGCTCGTAGCTTTTGTACAGTTTGTGGCCTTGATTTGTAAACTTTTTGTTTCATTAAAGCTAATATGGAAAATCGAGTGGCGTCAAATCTGGAGATTCCGATGGCCACCCAGTCAAATAACTGTTTTGTCCTATCCAACGACTTTCAAAATGTTCATTTAGCCATATTCTTTAAAAACTTTAAATTAAGGGGATTCTGTAATGATAAATCATCTATTGCGTCCTAAAACTCGTTCCCAACAAAATTTGAAAACACATTCCCATTCACATTACCCTTAAAGAAGTAAGGACCAATTGTTTTGTCGTTTAGTAAATTTTTTGTCTCTTTGCATTTATGACAAATGCTGGATTCTCACTTCACCGGCGACGGCAATTTTGACTTGAAACCACCCCACTTGTGCTTCTCGCTAAATGAAATTTCATCAAAGAAATTAAGACTATTTAGATATTCCATAGCAAAACTCTCAAATTGTTTTTCCTCATGTCCCACTTTCAATGTATGCAAAATTTTTGGCCTGTAAGCCGTTTTTTTGTTATTATTTATTTTTTTCAGGCATCTTATTCTTTTTCTGGGGTTTGGGTTTAAACTAGTCGTTCTAATACTAACCTGGGGATTGTTGTTAGAATATTCTAAAATTTGGTCATTATTTCTCAAAGTGTTACGAAGTCCATTATGCCTAGTTCTAAGCAAGTTTTTAAAACACAACCTGTCTCATTGAAAACTTTATTTATTTCATCTGCCATGTAATTGTTTGATTACGTCATTAATTTGAGTCCGGAAAATGGGTTCTTACGGGATCGGAGCCGGAAAAAGGTTGCTAGGCAACTTTCCGGACTGTTTTCTTATTAACAAAATAAAACGTCAAAACGTAACTTTCAAATAAATAAATTAGCAAATAAAACATGCCGTCGCTATGCAACTTTAAAAGCAGGTAATGTGACTTTGGTTAAATCACGGAATATCGAAAGTACAAATGAAATAAGATATGATGCGACTATAGTTTTTTTTTAATACATTTATTTAACGTCGCTACTGAGGCCTATCACCGACGCCTGTAGACGAGCTACCCCCAACCAGGAATTTTACCG
Organism: Leptura quadrifasciata; assembly: GCA_963675555.1. Taxonomy (NCBI): domain Eukaryota; kingdom Metazoa; phylum Arthropoda; class Insecta; order Coleoptera; family Cerambycidae; genus Leptura; species Leptura quadrifasciata. Next base: position 83,017,054 of record OY776679.1, on the reverse strand, counting down.
AACCTCTTCCCTTAAGAAGAGTAGGGATCTTTTACTTGCCTAACATTTAATAAACAAGGGACCGACGGCTTTACATCCCCTCCGAAGGATGGTATATCCCCTATACAACCTTCGCCTAAGGTTGTATAGCTTCCGCGCATACACTGATATACAAGCCGCTGGAAGATGTGTGAGGCGAGGACGCGGTCTTCGTTGGAACGGTCACCCATTCAACTATTAACTACGCCTGACGGACTATCGCTGAATATCAAAAACACAATATTGTACGTTACACATCCGTTAAGTGATGTTACAGTACTCATTTAGAAATTACGGACTCGGCTCCTGCGTCGCCTTATCCGTAAACATCTAACTCGTACCGTAACACATCGCTTTCCGGACTTGTAACGTAAATAACTATAATGCGTTGTACATTACTTTGACTTACTCGTATATTTGGGTGTCCATTATTGAATTCAATTGCAGTTTCTCTTGTCGTAGGCACATTATCGCCAACAAGACGTACAATTTATATTTTCTCTTTTAAGTTAGGCTATCCATGACTATTAACACAAGACACTGTAATTACTTTCCTACACCTTAACTTGTCACATCTGACAATGGGCTAGTAGACAACAGCGAAATGACAAAAGTAATAATATAGCATTATAGTATGTATGACTCTTCAATATGTCATAAATATAATTTCAAGGTAATTTTACCGAATCATTGGTTTTATTGCAAAATGAATATGCTTAAGATTAGAATGGATTTAAAATAAGACAGCTGACAGCATCGCACGTACGCTTTGCACAACCTTGTTGGTTCAACTCTTCCACTAGCGCTCGTTTCTCTGTTGATTACGCTATTACGTCATAGCCAATAGAATAGTCCGAACATTTCCGGCAATATCTAACCGTTTAAACATAATTTAAACTTCATAATTTTAACCTCTCCACAATAAAATTGTGACTAAAATTGGTTCAAAAACGAAAATTGAGATAACATGAAATATTTACGTTTTGAGGTCCTAGGAACCCAAAAAAGTGGTTTTTGAAAAATGTCTGTGTGTGTGTATGTGTGTATGCGTGTTAGCACGATAGCGCTGAAACTACTGAACGGATTTGAATGTGCGTTTCTTTAGTGCCCCAGAAGATCTGAAAAGGTTTTGGTTGAGATCGAATTACGTTTAGTGCAATTTTGACGCAACAAGTTGTTTATTTTATAATTACTTTCAATTTGTAATGGAACCATTGAAAAGCAGTTAAAATTTTGATTTCAACGATATATCACACTTCCACCCTTTCGATTTGGTTTCCGTGAAAAAAATTAAAAACAAAGCAAATATGAAGCGTAGATCGCATTTCGCATGACATGACCGATGCGCGTAGCCGTTACGTCGTGAAACTCGTCACATCACGTGTCAATTCACGTGTGAGGGTTTCTTCACTGCTCTAGAAGTAGAGCGGATTCCGTTTAGTGCCGTTTTTAAATATACAAACAGACAAATCGAAGAATTAAACTACAAATATTCCTCTAAAATCTAATAAAATTACTGAAATGCTAATGTTTCATTTAACAAAGACAGCCGCGAGCGATCGGATTGCAATGAACAAATTTTGACGATTGTCATTGTCATCGTTTGTCATCCGATAACGTTGGTGTCATGTCATGTTAATAAGATTTCGGCATATTTGTAACTTTTAGTGGATTGTCACAAACTTTAAAGGTAGATGTAACAATATCATATGCTTTCTGTAACTTCGTTGGTGAATTTATTATAGATTATCACTTTGCCAATTTTCAGTTTGTTGCTTTACAAATCTGTAGTATTTAGGATAACTAGACTTTCTTAGTGGTTCCAGTGATGTTAAAGTTGTTAATATCCTAATAGTATATTATTCAACGAGCGATAATGTAGGTAATAACTCGCATAGATGATTGTAAATTCATTAAGTTCAGGGTTTTTTTTAGTGCCCCAGAAGATCTGAAAAGGTTTTGGATGAGATCGAATTACGTTTAGTGCCATTTTGTCACACAATTTAATGCTCTTTTCGGCTTCAAAGATCCACCGAGTTGGAAGGTTCCAGCCGCTTCCAGTAGCTGCCGATTTTTTTTTACTACAAGGCATTATTAAAAAATTTAAAAATACGGGTCAACTTTTTTTTATGTGTAGATGTTATTAAAATAATAATAAAAAAATTATCTACTTGCCCATTAACTGGTTCAATTTTTTTCTCATGGATAACTTAACTTTTAGAATAAACAGAATACAAAAACAAGAAACAAAAACGTTATTGCCTAAAAATTTTCGACAAAATTTAGTACATAAATGTTTTGAGATGTGATGAATTCAACGGCATGTATAGATTTTTTTTCTAAAACCTCGCTAATATGAATTACTAAACTGTTACTTCAAAAAACTGATTGGCCTTGGATCTTGTAGGAAACTGGCGCTGTTTGCTCCAAAAATCCAGTTCAACAAGCTCTACAATTTTAAAAAAGCTACTTACTTTGACTAGTTCTATGCATGATTCTTTGGTTTTACATAAAAGTAAAAGTTTCGAGTCATTTTCAAGAAGACTAAATAATTTATGTTTCAAAGTGTAGTATGAAAACTCTATAAAAAAACCGGTGGTAGAAAAAGATATCTGCTCAAATTTTTTTGCTGTTCATTAGTACCCCAAATATTACAATGGAAAGCAAAAAGAACAAAGTTCCCAAAAATCTTTTTTAAGGCCAAAAAACCGCATATTTTACTGACGTAATAATAAAACTTAAAATTGTTGTGATCAACAGAGAACTTACTGCGTTCCTACCAATGAACTCTAATAGTTCACTGGTTCCTACCCAATATAAGTGTGACTGCAATTCTAAAATCCCTGAAAATCCACTACAATATGAGCAGCACGTGTTCGCCTATAGTGAAAAATAGTACCTCTACAAATAACACTCATTCATGATAATTCTATTCTTTATTTTCATGTTTCCCGTAGACGTTAATATATCGGCACAAAGATCGTTAATCATTTCGAGTAGAATAATGTTTAATGAAAACGTTTGTGAAATCGAACAAAGTTCAATAATAACACTATCGAAAACTTAAATTAGATCTGAGTTATTAAAATACACGAAAAGGCTAATAATACATGATAAATATAGAAACTTTAAAATATATGCGTCATGTGCCGGATCTAAACAGTGTTCGGAAACTTTGACTACACCGTGCAAATACTAGGTCACTTGATTTTATTCGATAACTTCAATTACAACAATTTAAATGCCCATCTAGTTAACCTAGGATTATCGGTGCCTTAGCGTGTAACTTCTTAATTAGAAGTGCAAGTTTGGAAAAAAATTAATTTAATTTCACGTGTTTGGATTGGAAATATGGCTTACGATATTAATTCCATTAAATTATTTTGCCTTTCTCTTTTGTGTTTGCGTTTACAAGCAGGTGAGTAAATTGGTTTTGGGCCTTTGTAATTTTCTGCATAAAAAAAATCAGATTTGAGCTTTGACTTCTCTTTACTGATTACTGAAGCGTAAACATGTAGAGCGTTATGTTAATTAAACCAATTATTTTTCCCATATCTTCTCCAGAACTAAATGAGTTTTAACTTTCCTCCAAAATGTTGTCTGGGCTCAATTCACCTACTCGGGATTCTTTTTGATAACATCAGTTGAGGAACGAGTTTACGAACATTTTAAAAACATAAGGACATTCATTTTACTCATTAAAGTTGATGTTCGTTAAGTTCATACCCGAGAACGTATGAGAAATTTTCTAACCATTTTTAAATGATTTTAAATACCAAAATTTCTTTCCCGTGAGGCTGACGGTAAGGACTTTAATAACTATGTAAATTCGACGATGTCTGGACATCACCAGAAATTATGATGATTTTCAAACTTAATCTTATTTTTAATTACCTGTATTTAAGTGATCATTTATTTTGCCTTTTCCATAAGATAATTTCTGGCCAATTATTTTGGACTTACTATTTTTTTTAGGGAGTGTTTAATCTGCACGCGTTTTAATCAGGTTTGTCTTTATGTGTGGGGTCTACCAGAAATAATATGTCAGTACGTACAAACTGTGTCCGGGAAAAAGACGGGAATTTAGTCCAACCGAGAGAAAGACGGGAACTTCTGAAAGTAATCAAGAATTGCAAATGGTATACAGTGTGTTCTCCGATTGATTTCGCTGTCGGTAAAATGGACAAAAAATGTTCGATGTTTTTTTCATATTTGGGGTTCACCCCTGCTTGTCTAAAAAATAATTTTGGGTGTACTTTTGCGTTTTTTTAATCATGTAGACCATGACAGTTAAGCAAAAATGAATTTCTTGTTAGGTAAAGTACCTTTTCTGTAAAAGATAGAGCAAAATGTCATTAAGGAAAGCTATTCATATTAAAAAGTTATAGTCCTATGCAAAATTTCAAGAACATACACTTTGATGGTTTTGATGTTTTACATATAGGGTGGGGCAATAGTGCGTCGGACCTCGATATCTCGAGTTTTACGATAAGTATAGTATACCAGCTAAAAAAGTCTATAACTGGAAATTATTTTGGAACATACAGGGCGAGCCAAGACGAAATTACAGGACTAAGTGCCTTTTTTTTAAAATAGAATGCTATGTATATCAGTACATTTTTTTAAGCCTTTCTAGGCTCTATTCATTAGTATATTAGCATTGAATATCTCCTAACTACTTGGATGTAATGAATTTTTCTGTTGAAATAATGCAATCTGCAGATGGATATTAAAAAAATCACCACAGTCACAATTATGGGTTTTAAGAACAACTTATGTGAATACCAGTTACGAGACATCTAATTAAAGTTTTTGAATCATTTTCATTTCCTGAAAACGTACAGGGTGGCCAATAATTATTTTCCAATTAAGAGCAATTGAATTTTCTCGATTTTTTCAAATGGAACACCCTGTATATTTTTCGACGATGTGATGTAGAAATGAAAAACGAACATTTTTTGTAAGTACTTCCCTAGGGCTAATTGCAACCAATTTCATTTTATTGAGCAATAATTACAAAATTCAGAAATAAACTTAAAAAAAGAAGAAGAAAAAAGTTACCTACATTTTCATTTCAACTAAAAACCACAAAACAGTCACAAAAATTTTGAAAAAATTCACGAAACGTCGATAATTCAAAAATAATCTAAAACGATCAAAAAACACGTTAAAAGATTCCACTCGTCAATTTTACAACATAATTTTTCCAAAACACTCACCTCAAAAATACAGCCCCCATATAATAGCATTCGACACCCAACAGACTTTCCGTATCTCCGGTATAAACCATAAATTCGTATACATTAATTTTCTACTCGGATTGCTCCCCAAGTATTTTATTTATTTCAGTTCAGTTCACATTTCCAAAACAATGTCACGACTTATTCTATTTTCTACGCACTAACACACTTTCAACTTCATATTACCCCCTCGAAACATCATCGCGCGTGACAATTCAATAGCCATATTACGCGAGTGCGTAAAATATGACCGTACGAGGACGGCTCAATATATTCAGCCTTCTTTCTCGTGCTATATCTCTTAAACCAAACCAGATTCGATTTTCATTCAATTATCAATTAACTTCCTTCCTTTCAATTGCCCAGACATTCGTCTAATTTTCATTCCCAAATTTCCATTTTTTACAAAGATGATGCACTATTACGCAATATTACGCAATCGATGGGTCATCCTCGCCCGCAGTCTGGATCAAACTTTCTAGAATTTATTGGGGGTAAAAATGTTTATGCTCGATTTATGGGGCATGAAAAACGAAACCACACCAAACAGTATAAAGACCGAGCTCGACCCGCTTAGTTTTCTTCGGTGTAACTCGCGATAATCAAATCTAGTGCCCGTGCTACTTCCAAGACCTACTTCCAAGACGGGGCAAATTTTCGTATACGAACTAGACGACAACATGCTCAGAAAGTGGATATTTGATGTGCGATTTCATACTTTGGAATAATTCCTAAAACATTCTTGCCTGGAAATGCTAAATACATTATTTTTGGATCTAAAATATACCCATGTTGCAAAGGATGAAAATGTTCCTACAGCAGGAAGGCTGTCCTGCACATTCTGCAATTACTGTCAGAGGATGATTACACCGTCATTTTTCAGAATAATGGATTGTAAGGCACGGGCCGATTTGTTGGTCACCTAAAAGTCAGGATCTAACGATAATGGATTTCGACTTATGGGGATTTTTGAAACAAAAAGTGTATACTTCTAATTTTGACAATAATTTAGAATTATTAAAAGCCAAAATTAAAGAAGCAGTTGATGGTATACGCCTCTAAGAAATCCAAAACAATTATAGAGAATTAAGAACTAAATTAAAGCTATATGTGTTGAAGCAGGTGGTTACAATTTTGAATAATGGCGCGACATATGTATGTTTATTTCTAGATACCTAAATTTTTTTATTATTTGTATTCATTGGTTTCCTAACTCAAAATGTACCTAATTTTGCGCACAGCCGTCTGAAATGTCAAACTTTTTTGCATTAAATGAGTAAGAAATATCATAATTTTCTGATATTTGAAGAAAATAGCATATCGTTTAATTGGGAGTAAAAATGATACTTTTGTGACGAGTCTGTAGGTTTGCCGGCAATTACAAACGAATCACAAAAGTGTACTTTACTCCAAATATGACATGTTATTTTTTTCTTCAAACGTCGATTAGCTATAAAAAATAAAGATAACAAATTTAACTGTGCGTTGCCATTAGCAACGGAAGTAAAAGTCCGCTCGAGCGGAAGAAAAAGTACTTTTACATCCGTTGCTAATGGCAACGCACAGCCGTCTGAAATATCAAACTTTACTGCGTGAAATGGGTAAGAAATGTCATGATTTTCTGACGATTGAAGAAAAACAGTATTTTTCTCCGCTTCCGCTCGAGCGGAAGAAAAAATACTTTTACATCCGTTGCTAATGGCAATGCACAGCCGTCTGAAATGTCAAACTTTAATGCATGAAATGGGTAAGAAATGTCATGATTTTCTGATGTTTGAAGAAAAACAATATTTTTCTCCGTTTCCGCTCCCGGAAGAAAAAGTACTTTTACTTCCGTTGCTAATGGCAACGCACAGCTAAATTTTTTTATAGCTAATCGACGTTTGAGGAAAAAATAACAAGTCTTATTTGGGGCAAAAGCCACTTTTGCTCCTAATAAAACAATATGCTATATTTTTTCTTCAAATACTTTTAGAGCCGCTTGTGAGCGGCAGTGAAGGACTTTTACTGCCTCTCAGATGAAGTGTCAGATAAATTGCAGTTTAAGTTTACAAAACTTATCATTAAAGTCATGTTCTTTTGACGTACGAAGAAAAAATAATATTTTTAATATGCAGTTTCATTCAGAACGTCCTAATATTAGTCAATCATCTTCCGATTATAAAAGATTTCAGTGGCCTATTCGATACAGTACAAAAACATGAACTTTTAGAAGCACAAATAAAATTAATACGATATTACCAAACTTCCAGAGAATCACATCGGGACTGGGAGAGAACTGATTTAATACGTAATTGTTAGAGACTTTTGTGTAACTCAATACACAGAAGTTTCGGGTTTCATACAATCATCTTATTATTTTTAATTAAACTCGAAGCATCAATTACCTACTATAATTCCATTACTTTTACTACAGTTTCAATTAAGCTTAAAAATAATAACAACAAAGGTGTATTATGGTCCGAACAATCTTATGTAATTAATGATACCATCACGGCGCGGCGGGATGAAATATAATGACGAGAAGTGAAAAACTGTTTCCTCGCTAAAAAAAGTTCAGTTTCCTAATCTTTTCCGGATTTCGTCTTAATCGTCTCTATTGGGGATTTTCAGCTCCTGGGAACGGTTCTAAACAGATTAAAAAACGGAACATAATACAGTGGAAGCGAAGGCTGTTAACGCACAATAGAACGTGGAGGGCTTCTTTTCTGAATAATTTCGCGTTATGTTAGGCATATATACCATCTTATTCACTCAAATTCATTTTAAAATTGGATATACGTTGTAGTTTTCAAAATTTTAGAATGAAAATTTAAATAAACGTCAGCTTTACAATCGAAGAGAAAAGCGCTTGGATCAGAATGCGAAATCGAATAAAAATCAAAATAAAGCGCAATTTTTAATCAAATTCCACGGCGAATGCAAAGTCGAAAGAGCAATAACGAATAAATATAAGGCTGGGTTAACTATCCCGCGACACTGAATTTTAATAATAAATAAATAAATAAACACCACACAAATTAGACTACTTTGCAGGGCTTGTGCGGAAGGGGGTTACATATTGAAAAAACGCGGACATACAGCAATTTGCTCCGACAGTGCCGGAGCCAGGATTCGAACCCGGTGGTGCGATGTCCGTGTGATTAATCGCGATTGCCACCTCGCGCCTTAACCCACTCGGCTATCGACCAGACAATATAGGTATATAATTATTCTAATAATAATAATAAGTGTTCTTTATTAAGTGTAATACATATTACACTCAAAAGGCCATCGACCGAGGTCCTTCAGCCTTAATTATTATATTTATAATTAATCTGTCATTTATGACCGAAACATTCCCAGATAACCTTAAAATAGCAGAAATCATAACAGTATACAAAAGAGAAGAAAAGACAATAATATCTAACTACCGACCTATCGCAATACTACCGTCACCCTCAAAAATTATTGAACTATTATCCAAGAAGCAGGTAATAAGATAGACAGACAATAAAAATATACTGGCAACTACTCAATTCGAATTCAGGGAAGGTCACAGCACAAGTGACGCAATTTTATTTTTAATTAATAACATGAATGACTATTTAGAAGGAAAATGCTATCCACTTTGTGTATTCTGTGACCTAACCAAAGCATTCACCTGCGTAGACCATCAGTATTTACTACAAAACTAAATTTTTATGACTTTAGGTGCGTGTATCTTACAACTGGTTCAAATCTTATCTTGACAACCGAATGTTGTATGTGGAATTAAAAGAAGTTATAGATAATGAGATAATACCAATAAAAACTAAACAAAAAAAATAATAATAAAACGTGGTGTTCCGCAAGGCTCAATCCTTGGCCCTGTACTTTTTAAATTTACATAAATGATCTTGTTGATAACTTTAACATGGTATAGTTCCCCTGTTCGCAGATGATACCAGTATATTTTTTAAAGAATCGACGCTTGAATGTACAAAAATATTAAATAACATAAATAACTGGTTCTCTGTGAATAAATTAGTACTAAATCTCACTAAAACTTACAATATCACATTTCGTTCAAGTCACAATTACACACAACAAGACATTAAGCTACAACAGGGAACCATTACTGCAGTAGATAATGTAACATTTTTGGAGGTGTATATCTATGAGAAGTTTAAATGGAGGAGTCACCTAGTGGAGCTCAATAAAAACCTTTCGATCGCTGTTTATGCATTGTTTGTTATCAGGAAAAATATCGTGTTCAAAACATTAACATATTATTATGTATATTTGCAGAGCATTTTATAATACGATATTGAATTTTGGGGAGATTCCACTGGGGTCGATGCTTCATTTAGAATTCGAAAAAAGGCCATTAGGACAATGTGTCATTTAAGACCAACAGACTCGTGTAGACGATATTTTAAAAATCGAATAATGACCGTGGCGTGGCTTATTCTTTATATTTTTCCCGTTTCCATTCACATATTTCGAAATAAAAATAAATTAATCAAACATTCAGATATTCATAAATATGAAACACGACAAAAGGGCACATACTATCTACCCACATATAATTATAATGTAACAAGAAAAAGCGTATTCCATAATGGAGTTAAAATATATAATCACCTTACATCGGATATTACAATGGCGGTGAGTCTAAATGTATTCAAGCGTACGTTAAGACACCTCCTGATAAATAATGTGTTCTATTCAGTAAAAGAATTTTTCAATTGTTCATTTTGAGTAGTTATTAATAATTGATTAGGTAATAACTTCTTTTTTTTTAACATATTTTTGTGTATATTATCCAACACATGACTGTAGTGTTGGTATATAATTTATTAATTTAAATTTAAAAATGGCGAATACGACGTTTTTTAGGAAATAAAATTTACATACTTACTAATCTATATATAAATAAAAACTATCGAAAAACTCAAAACTCCGTTTTTAAATTTTTGAAAAATCGAGAAAACTTTCCACATTTTCCCCCACCGTGGGCGCTTATTCCAAATTTTAATAATAATAGTAATAATAATAATACATTTTCTGTGTTTGTAGTACTACCACCATAAAGGAATCCCGTGTTAAAAAAAATTGTAGAGGTGTTAGATGTTAAACATTAGAGATTAGAGGTTAGATTTCCTTAAATATTAAAAGGTGATTTTATTACATATGTTTAAAAGTATATAGAAGTTATCTCCACCTTTTATATGATTAGGTGGTCTTAAATGAACGTGGCTCGCAAAAATTCTTCGCCGATAAAACGTTTTAATTTTGAATTTTTGGATTCTGGATGCCGTCTATTCATTATTTAACACAAAATCAACAAATGTACTGACTAAGGTTTGCTTAGACAGCAATAAATCAGTTCGTATGCATTTAGAGAAAGCTGTCTTTTTAGTTGTTTTATGTTTCTTCAATATTCCATATCATTCAAAGCGGTATTTCGCGTCGCAATGGTTAACTTTGCCTTTTTTGTTCTAGGTACTAATTTGTTTAACGTGGCGGCACATGAGGTGGGCCATTCCTTGGGTCTGTCCCATTCTAATGTGGAAAGCGCCCTGATGTACCCATGGTATAAGGAGTTGGATAATGGATTTGAATATGAACTGCCAGAGGATGACAAACAGGCTATACAATATTTGTATGGTAAGTAAACATAAGCAATTCATAATGCTAGAATTTGATAATAAATATACTAAGGAAAAGGATATATAAAATCCTTTTGAAACAAGTTGATAAAGGTTATGATAAATAAATTGTAGTCACAACTAATTTAGGAGAACATAGAAAAAAATATATGATAAAAGAGCATTCGAAAATTTTCTGTCAAAATGATGATAAAATAATTATCCTACCCTCCCGCAACTACCCCTGATGTATAAAAATGCCCTTTTTCTATAAACTATATACAGGCTGTCCATTTTATCAGGGCCCTCGGGAATATCTCACTTAATATCGGTCGTACAAAAAAAATTATTTTTACGAAAATTGTGCCGATTTATATAACCTACAAAATGGTTTAAAGACATTTGAAATCCATGGCCGACTTTAAGAGTTATAGCGGAAAATATCGAAAATGCAGAAAACGTCTAAGCCAAATATCTCCGTTATTTGAAGAGATACGAGAAAAATTCTAAGGCGAAACTTTTTTGCAAAACAGAGGGTTTCAACGAGCTTTTATCAATTTTTTTCCAAAACCGCTGTATTTTGAGATTTACTCTTCAGGATCTTTTGGAACGGGCGGGAAATGGCGCCATTATATAGAGTATTTTCCTCCCTTTTCAACGATATATCACATGCCATATTTATTCATTGGTACTACGTTACTAATTATAAAAACATTTTTTTAAAACCAATAAATTTTTTTTTAAGAAGCATTATACTTGCTGCGGAGAAGTATGATTAAATAAAACGATAAAATAATTAAATAAGTTGTTCAAATCTTTGCTATAATGAAACATTAACACAATTAAGAAGAATAAAGTAAATTCAGGTAACAAAAACAAATTAATAATAAAAAGAATATAGCACACAGAACATTAATAATATTTACCTAATCCTCAAAATAATTTTTAAGATATTATATCAAGTGTTCAAAGTCTCCACCGCGATTTCTTATGCACAATCGAGCGCAGCGAGGCACTGCATTTAAAACATTACTCAGCATTTTGGGGGTAACTGTAATACATGCCTGTTGAATTCGAGCTTTTAGGTCCTCTACATTTTGCGGTGTCATCGAAAACACCTTATCTCTAATATACCCCCCATAGAAAAAAATCCATTGGGGTAATATCTGGAAAAAGAGGGGGCCATCGAATAAATCCATTGGTACCTATCCAATGTTGAGGCAAAATTTCTTCTAAATAAACTAGGCAAATCTGGGAATTGTGGGGAGGAGCTCCATCTTGTTGAAAATATTGAAAGTTGTGTCGATTCTCTACAGGTAAGTCATCTAAGAATTCATTAAATTCATTTCTCAAAAAGTTTAGGTACCTTTGACCACTGAGGTGACCATCATAAAAACAAGGACCTATTAAATTGATGTCTAAAATACCTACCCACAAATTTATTGAAAAACGATTTTGAAACCCAGTCGGTCTATGCCATTGTTCAACATTGTCTTCTTCTTTATAAATGAACCATTATTTTTCAGTTTCGTAACTAATTTTCTGAACAGACTTTTATTCAGCTGTAGTGCTTGTGGAAATCTGTTTCTATATTCTACTTGAGCTAATCCAGAGTTAAAATTGCATTGGCAATATGTGACGAACATATTATAACGATCAATGTGAGTGAAAATCATTTTTGAAAATTCTAAATTCTTAAACGAATGTGATTGAGTGAGAGTTTAAGTATTAACTGAGATGATCTGTCAAAAAATTAAGTTGTCAAGTTTGTTCATAGCTAACTATTTTAAAATAATTGAAATAATAGTGAAATCATGAAATACAAACAAATGGATATTATACTTAAATTAATTGGTAAAGACATTTTAACTTTCTAAGCAAGGAGTGACGCTTTTATGGAGGAGCTCTATACATTGGCATAACTGCGAATACTCTTTCCATAATTACGTCATGTTGCTTTCTTGATTATTATTTTGTTTTTGTTACCTGAATTTACTTTATTCTTCTTAATTGTGTTAATGTTTTATTATAGCAAAGATTTGAACAACTTATTGAATTATTTTATCGTTTTATTTAATCATACTTCTCCACGGCAAGTATAATGCTTGTTAAAACAAAAATTATTGGTTTAAAAAAAATGTTTTTATAATTACTAACGTAGTACCAATGAATAAATATGGAATGTGATATATCGTTGAAAAGGGAGGAAAATACTCTATTTAATGGCACCATTTCCCGTACGTTTCAAAAGAATTTTTTAACAGCCTGAAGAGTAAATCTCAAAATACAGCGGTTTTGAAAAAAATTAGATAAAACCTCGTTGAAACACTGTGCGTGTGTTGCAAAAAATTTTCGCCTTAGAATTTTTCTCATATCTCTTCAAATAACGGAGATATTTGGCCTAGACGATTTCCGCATTTTCGATATTTTCCGCCATAACTCTTAAAGTAGGCCATGGATTTCAAATGTCTTTAAACCATTTTGTAAGTTATATAAATCGGCACAATTTTCATAAAAATAATTTTTTTTGTACGACCGATATCAGGTGAGATATTCTCGAGTGCCCTGATAAAATGGACAGCCTGTATGTGTAGTTATATATGAAAAAGGGTGAGGGTGAAAGATAACACCACCATCATGATTCCCGTCCTCGAAAACCCGTGAGGGATTTCGGTGTTGCGAGCAGGGTAGCTTCAAACCCCGGGGATTGCTTAGGTCAATTGTGGTCTATACTAGACCACAATTGGTTAGTAATTCTAATATTCTCATAAAAACCCCGATCCCATTAATCCCCCATACTTAGGACCGACAGCATGGAAGAGGGGTGGTTTTTATACGTTGCGGGAGCGTAGGATGAAAAAGCACCACCGTCATGTTCCCATGGTGAACTTTATCAAGTCCGTATTTTCTTATTTTTTGGGGACATTTCTATTACAGGCGGGGGTAAGTCCAACCCCCGAGAGTCATTCCGGGGTACTCTAATGTTAGTTAACTGAATTTATTATTATCCCCCCCCCAAAAAAAAAACGATCTATCGATCCCTCACAAGCCCAAGCCGGAAATTGGGGTGGTTTTTCCTTGATAGGGGTAGTACGCAATGGTTTCAGAACTCGAAACCATCACCATCGTTTTTCTCACCCTCGAATACGGGGGAGGAAATGCAATGCAAAAGATCCTACGAACTTTTGATGTTTTGGCCTTTTTTATACCTCGTTAAATGGACTATAATCAGGAGACCTTGTAAGAACCTAAGTTGAAATTTGAAAGGAAGTATGATAAATAATAATAGTTTCTCTTCGCAAAGTTTTACATTTTGTTAAGTTGTGCTTGACAATTAATTCTAATTTATAAAAAACGTACAAATTTTAAAATCGATTGATAATAGAGCATATTAATTTCTGTTTGCATGGTTATTTTCGTTAATGCTGAAAGTTTTAATTGAATTGAATCGCAAATTTGATTTAATATTACACTTTGATAGAATCAATCATGTAACGAGTTCTCATTTTATCATCATGATAATGTTAATCACGTAATTGTTTAGTGTTTAATTAAAAATTATTTCAACCAACAAGGGTTTGTCCAAGTTATTTGAAAAGTTTATCATTTATCCATTCCTTTTTTGTTGGATTTTCTACTACAAATATGCTCTTCTGAAAATAATCGTGTTTAACAAGAAACACTTTCACAAGCGTAGTCGTTATTTTTCAGCGATATACGGACGAATCTGTTATTTTGTAGATTCCATGGTTATTTTTATATATGTGGCAAAACCTCAAAAAGAAGGAAAGAATACTAAAATTTAAAATTTTAGGCAATATTAAGTTCGTCGTTGTAGGTATACTACAGTATAATCGAAGCTCTAAATTATTTTCAAAAATACTCGACATGTATCTCGCCAGCCAAGTTGCCACCATTTAGAAATTATTAAAACTAAACTTAATCTGAGAATGTGCGCCTATTTACTTAAACTATTGCGGACTGTACCGTAGGTATGAGTTTACAATTTATACTGTAAATATATAAAAAAACAATATAAATACTGATTCGGTACTGAAAAACCATTTTTAAGCAATTACATACAATCTATATCCCTAATTACTGCCTGTCGTAAAAATGTTTCTTTTATATTATTTAATGTTCAGTTTTCGTCAGTTATATCATATCAATTAATAGCGGATGTAGGGGAATGCATTTAATGCATCATGAATATTTCATTATCAATATTTATCATACACACAGTGTGATCCATTTGTTTTGGAGTCATCCTGTAAAATTTTGATGATTTGATGAAAATGATGATGATGATGAAAAAATGATTTTTAGGGATGGTGGAAGTTTCAACCCCGGGGTTGATGGCATGCCTTGTCATTCAACTCCCTTTACAATATCGAAAACCCCGATCCAAAAAATCCCCCACATGCCCAATATCAATAAATATGAAAAGGGGGTGGTGGTTTTAGAGGTGGTTGGTGAGGAAGAAATGAATATTAATTAATTAATTTTCATCCATTGTGATTTTTAGGGGGATATTTTAGTATTAGGGGAGGGGGCGTTTCAACCCCCGGGGTGGATAAATGTGGTATGTTACATTTCATACGGCCTACCCGAATCCTACCCAGGGGTGCTTTTTCAAGTTTAGGGGTAGTTGCCGAGGGGTGGGAACTTTAAAAATATCACCATCGTGTTCAGCGCCCTTGGAAACGGAGGGTGTCCATGTTTCATCCCTCTCGCAGAACTTTTGTGTTTTTACCATTTTTTCACGACTTTTCATGGACTACATAATAATAATAGTCTTTATTTACAACTAGATAATATACAGAATTCATTACACATGAGTAATGCAAGCTAATATAAGTTATAGTCAATGTGAGGACTTCCCTGCACTCAAAAAACGCAACAAAAACTTTACGACATAATTATTATCGCCGCCGGCCATGGATCATGCCTGTCATCAAATGACTCGACGCACATTAAAAACCTATAAAGGTAAGCGAATCAATTTGCGAACAGCAGTACAGAGAGTACCGGTATTTTAATGAGGTCGTAAAATTTTTTGTTGCGTTTTTTATGTGCTGGGAACTGATTACTTCAACTATACAGAATGTGTGCTAATACAGCTGAAAGAGGCAATAAGGTAATTAGTCGTAAATAAAAGATAAAATAAATAAGAGAAAAAAGAAGAAAGAAAAAAGAAGTGGTTTTACACACAATACGAAAAGTTTTAGAACTTACATTTTGAATACGGAGACATACTACAGTCAGTCATTCAACGTTAAAAAGGGACCAAATCTCCGAAATCTGAAGTACTGCTCCGATCTTCTTGAAAATTTAGAATTAAGTTCATCTCACACTCCTCTTCAAACCTGACTTGGTCGCAAAGTGTGCTTTTTGTTTTTAAGGGGTGAAAACTACCCCTTACTCCAATAAATTGAAAACTAATAAATTAACGCAGTGATGGGCTATAATTCTGTTCAAATATGTTAAATATCAATTGTTTTTAATCATGGATCTAATATTTCAATATTTTACTATTTTACTACCCTTAAAAACAACCCCTCACACGAAAATTAATAAAAAAATGCGTTTAAAAAGCATGAAACCTTTTTATTTTGGATCGTAATAGGAGAATTTTTCCCTTTAAGTATAAGAAATCTGATACTTCATTGTTTTAATGATGGGACCCCCAAAAGCCACCCCTAACAATAAAACTTAGGAAAAATTGAAAACTAATAGATGGACGCAGTGATAGGTTATCATTATGTTCAGATATGTTAAATATTTGTTGTTTTTTATAATGTGACTAATATTTCGATATTTTACTATGTAACTACCCTTAAAAACTACCCCTCACACAATTATTAAAAAAACGGTTTAAAAAGCATAAAATCTTTTATTTTGGATCTTGAATAGAAAAAATATATTATTTAAGTGTAAACGACCTGATACATCATTTTTCAATATGATTCAACCCCTAAAAACCACCCCTTACAATAAAAATTAGGGAAAAAATCCTTTTGAAAGCTCCAAGTAGTGGAATGCGTAAAAAAATGAAAATAAATTGCTGCTTATGATATAATGAAATTTTTCTAAAATTTTCATCCCTTAAAAACATTCCTTTCAGGGAAATTAAACTCTTAAAACTTCACATTGTAATTATAATAAAAATATTTATTTTACAATGTTAAGATGATTTTTAAAGTGAATATTAATAATTTAATTTTAATTTTCAAATTCATCCATTTCTTCACTATTCTATCTTTTACTCATATTATCTATATAACATCTTTTTATGTATGTGTTTATACATGTGGGAATCCAGATATGTATGTATCAAGAAGACACAGCATGTTACAAAAGAATAAATGCTCCAAAACGTTCAAAATTTGGGCGCTCCGTAATTTTCCTACATTATCTCTAGAAAAATGTATTTAGTTTTTTTACCGATAACTCGGCTTCCTTTTAAGCTTTTTGCATTCATCCACACATCATTTTGTAGGGAATTTCATAAGCTATAATGCCATGATGATTGCAATATTTCTACACCCTTTCGTTCAGAGAATTTTAAGGTTGAAGGGCTAAAAAGAGGTTTCCTTCGCATAGAAATCAAAGCTTTAAATGCCCATATCTCGCTTAATTTTTAAGCTACATGAATTTAAAAAAAGTAAAATTTTCAGTAAAAAGAAAGTTAAGAACACTTTTTTTTGTAAAACCATTATTTTTTGAGTTATTTTGAAAAAACAACATATTTTTTGAAAAATTGAAAAAAAAAATGTACTTAAAACAACTTTTTTCAAGATGTACATTCTCTAAACCATTCAAACTTTTGGAACGTGTTATTGGGACATAAATAAAGTTAATTTTTCACGGGCTACGATTAATTTTAATTTTGCCGCTTATGGCGCCAATTTTATTGTCAATTTTTTTTTTCAAAAATTCCAGAGACTTAACTTATTTTCGTCATAACTTCCTAAATTTTCATGCTAGAGGCTCTTGTAAAAGCTTATTTTAAAGGTCTAATAAAGCACTTTAAAAAAGGTTATGAACATTTTCTCTGAAAAATTACTCATTTTTCCGTTATTTGAGTTTAAATCTTTAGATAAATTTACGACAAACAAGAATTCGTCTTCAATGACTCATAAGTCGCTTAATATGACCTAAAACATTAAAGGAAAACTGACGAGTCGCTTTGTTTTTTTATAAGCTTCAATTTTGATAAGAATAGTTTTTTCCAGAAAACGTTTAATTTTCACGAGAAACTGTTGAATTTTCAATCGCGAATAACTCATAAATTATTAGGTTGTGGAAAAAACTTTATACTACATTTTCTTCTTAAAATTTGATCCTCTATCAATTCCCGGTGTCATTTTGAATTTTTAAATTTCCACCCCCGAGAAAGGGTGGCATTCACCCCCGGGGTGGAAGCACATATCGGCACTAAGTCAGGTTTGTTATTTGCATCATTTTTGAGCTACTGTCAAAATTTCAAACAAATCGATTGAGTTGATCAGATTTCGGAGGTGAATCGGTTCATTGATTGTACTGACAGACACGAAAGCAACTTAGATTTAGCATGAATATTTATTTATGTTCTATTAATAATACTTTTAAATTTCACGATATTTTCACAAACATATATACACATGTCTTTTTTAAATGCATTATTACTGTTTAGTTCTTTTATGCACCCCGATAACATATTAAATAATTTTATACCAGTGTAGTCTATAAACTGAACAAATGCTGTTTTAGTAGGTTTCGAGACTAGTAATGTTTTAATTGTCTGAGATCGAGTTTTATATAACTGTGGATGGACTTTTCGCAAATTTTTATATTTTTTGCGTAGTTTAAGGATGAAATTTACATATATATGGTATCAATATCTAACAATTCTGACTCTTCAAATAATAATTTTGTACTATATTGTTTCGGTTTGTTCAAAATATTTTTAATAAAGTTAAAGAATTATCTTTAATTTGTCTAAAACTGTATCATAGACCGATTCCCAAATACATATTGCATGATTCAATCAATGTCTTTTAAACTTAATTGTAGTTTTTGTATTAAAGGTGCTTCGGAGCTAATAAAAATTTATATAATAATTTGCATAATTTGCTATTCAGAAATTCTATGTGTTGATTCCATTTTAAAAACTGGTCAAGGTGAATACCTATACAGGGTGTTGCATCATGAGAGGGACATAGCTTAATAGGAGGTAGAGAACATCCTCCCCCACATTCTGTGCATTTTCTTGCGTGTTTAGAAAGGTCACCAATTGCTCGACGTATCATTTCTAGATTATTCCGTATTTCGTCGCAGGTTGTAACGATGCGCTGGGTTAAATGTTGTCTACTTTCAATTTCAATGCTATAAACCTCGTTTTTTAAGTGGCCCCATAAAAAGTAATCACAAGGGTTACAATCAGGAGATCTTGGTGGCCATTCATGTGGACCCCCGCGTCCAATCCATCTATTAGGATACACATTGTTTAAGTGTTCTCTTACTTGAAGGTTAAAATGTGGTGGGGCCCCATCATGCTGAAACAACATGCCTCTTATACCGATATTTTCTAACATATTCGGTAAAATGTTTTGAAGAAAATCAAAGTAAATTTCACCATTCAATCTTTCTTCAAAAAAATGTGGCCCTATCAAATGTCTATTCACAAGTCCGACCCAAACATTTACAGAAAACCTGTGTTGCGAACGGCGTTGACGTACCGCATGTGGGTTTTCCTGTGCCCATTTATGATTATTTCGTGAATTGTTTACTCCATCCCTTGTAAATTGTGCTTCATCCGTAAATAAGGTTCTGTAAATGACTGGGCGATGGTTAGACAACCAATGACAAAATGCCAGGTGGGGGATATCGTCGCCTTGTTGAAGACGCTGTACCTGCTGGATATGATATGGATGGTAACGTTCTCTTTTTAGGGTTCTCCATACTCGCCAATGAGGAATACCAGTTGCCAAACTGATTCGTCTAGTGCTCATATTTGGGTTTTCTTGAACTACGTTTATAATATTGTTTTGTTCCTGCACACCTTGTTGTAAAACACGCTCCACAACTGCAGAAGTAGGAAACTTTCCGTGTTGTCTTGCATACTGGAACACCGTACTAAAGGTTTTATGATTAGGGCATCGACGACCAGATAAACGCAGCCGATATTCTCTTTCCGCCGACCTACCATTTCCATTACAGAAACCATAGATGAATATTATGTCAGCATATTCCACGTTTGTAAATTTTACTGGCATAGTTAAAATATTTTCACAAGTTTTCACTAACTAAATGCGGATTATTGACACATTAAATTACTAACAAACAATTATTCAACTGTTTAGGAGATTTCTTTTTATTATCTGCCACTTTGAACAAGCCTACTGTGATTGATTAAAAATTTTGTTATTTCATACCCGATTACTTATTAGGACCACAGTTTTTTACCAAAATGGACCTTTAAAACGTGCCGGAATTAGGATTCACACAGACCACCTAGGTTCAATAGAATTTTTGCAAATTTTAGTTATAAAACTATTTATTTCACGTGCCTCTCATTTAATAGGGTTCTGTAATCCATTTTCTTGCACATTTAACAACGTATTTAAATAACCACGAAGGTGTAACAAAAAAATGAAATAGGCCATTTTGTTTGTTTTTTCTTGCTCTTTTCGAATATCGTATCGAAATTTCAAAAAAATATATACAGGGTGATGTTTTATTGATGCAAAGAAGAAACATAAATTATAGTGAGTCCGGACCTGGATATTTTTTTTTTATACATGTACCTCTTGGGGCTCGTTAGTACATTAGCCGTACCAAATATGAATCCGTTATTTCATTCCCTGTCAAAGTTATGACAAAAAACAGGTTTGGCCAAAAATTATTTAACACCCTGTAACTTCGTAATGAAGGCCCAATGAGACATTTCTATGGGAGGTTCCGGTTACCACTGATGTTCTCTACCTCCTATTAAGCTATGTCCCTCTCATGATGCAACACCCTGTATACTTGATTTGGTCCGTTTTCCCTAAAAATTTGCTGCAATTACAATTTAAGACGTTGTTGCAGTCATGACATGTGATATTTATATTGATTTGACCCATTGAATTCAGCAAGAAAGTGATAAATTTTGTTTTTTGTAGTTAAGGTCAATAAGTTCTAATATAGCCAATGCATAATATTAAAAAGACCACGTTCTGCTTTTATTTTAACACTTTAACAGTTTGAATCTAAAAAGATTAAAACTGTGTCATCAGCATATGAAACGATTTTTCCATAAATATCCAAGTTTAGCGTATAATTTATATACAACTGAAACAGAATGGGCCCTAGTACTGTTCCTTGTGGGACTCTATATTTTACTAATCTTTCTTCACTATTAACTGAATCAATACGTACAACTTGTTTTCTGTTTGTTAAGTAATTTCTTATCAAATCGTTGCTTATGCCACGAAATCCGCAATTATTTAGTTTATCAATCAACTTAGTATGTGACACCGTATGAAAAGCCTTTGCGAGATCTAGAAAGAGCCAAAGGCTTCTGATTAGAATTTAGTGATTGATGTATTTCATGGGTGAGATTAGATAAAGCGTCAACTGTGGACATATTTTCTTTAAATCCGAATTGCAGAGGAGAAATTAATTTATACTTGTTAATATGTTCTGGTACTATAGCTTATTAAGCTTGGTAACAGAATGTTTATCGGGTTATTGTGATTTTTTCCAGGTCCTCGCGACACCCGACAGCCCTGGGGAGTGATACCACACTACCGCCCGGTCCACACAACGACGACTACAACAACCACTACAACTACTAGACCTACCGCTAGAACTTACCGCACTCGTCCTCCACAGAGACCGCACGATCCTAGATATCCCCACGGCCGACATCCTTATAATCCCTACCCCCCGCAGCGGCCTGACAAACCCCATTACCCTCCCAAACCAATGCACCCAGATAAAAAACCTCACTATCATAAACCACGAGTTGATCAAAATCCGTACGGGCCGGAAAGGAAAAATCCGTACGGACCGGAGAGGAAGACCCCGTATCATACACCAGGTACCATTAAAATTTATGATAATTTTGCTCTCTATGTCTTTTCACTTGGGCAATAGTTGTTTTAATTTAATTTATTATCAGATTAACAAAGCAATTGAATTATTCTAGAGCGAACGCCAGAACGTAAACACCCGGATCGAGTATATCCTACATGGGGATATCCTACAGTCAATCCAGATAAGTACCCAAAGCATACCCCCGAAAGGAACCACCCGAAACATAGCCCCCCTAAGGAATCTCCAACTAGAAAACCACCACCAGATACTTGTGATACAAGTTACGATGCTGTGGCTGTCATTAGGCGAGATGTATTTATTTTCAAAGACTCGGTAGGTACTGCAATCTAATATTTCTTTTCGCTGCACCTCCCTTAATTTTTTCTCTAAATCAAATCATAAAATGACGGCGACTTAAGAGATGTGTGGGAACTTAGACTACAAGGTGTGCAATTTAAGTGAATATTAAATACTGCTACGGTTTTTTTTTTCAAAACGAAAGGGGCAATTTGTGTTGGTACGAGATTAGTGGCATCCATATAAGATATTTTGCATTAGTGAAATTGGCGCAGCTGGTACTACGAATTTTATCTATCTACTGTACGCTAAATTTACACGTAGTTTAACTATGGCTTGCTGAGATCTAATCTTATGCCATAACTATTATTTCTTCACGACACTGATTATAGCTGGTAATTAATTTTCTTCATGATAAATACAATTCTACTCATGTCTTATACACACAATATTTCATTTCAATAACTACTGTCGCTCAAAAGAATTTAAGAAAACAATTGTAATTTTTACTCCAACGCTCTGTATCTTGTAAATGTACATTCTAATGACAACTGTTTATATTATGACAAAATTTTCTTAAATTTGGATGAAGAATAAGGTCCTTCATTTATGGCATTCCATTGTGATACACCCTGTATGTGCGCATTGTTTTCTAGCTTCAAAAAGATGCTATATGTTCATTCTCGGTCTCTTAAAATGAAAAACTGCTTACACTCTCGTTCCTTTTTCAGTATTTTTGGAGAATAGGTGAAGAAGGTCTAATGTCTGGTTATCCAGCGGAAATAAGGAGATTATGGGAGCATTTACCCCATAATCTGACACACGTTGATGCCGTATACGAGCGGACGGACGGCAGAATTGTGTTTTTCATCGGAGACAAATACTACGTTTTTGTGGGAGACCACATCGAACCCGGCTATCCAAAGCCTCTAACTGAGCTCGGACTATCCAGGAACGTGAGGAAAATTGACGGAGCAATGGTGTGGGGCCACAATGGACACACTTATTTCTATTCCGGAAACAAATATTGGAAGTAAGTCTTTAGTCCATTTATTTTATTTATAATCTGTATTTTAATTTAAGTAAACTGTTTGTGAAGTACCTAACACTAACAATAGATACCTTGAAAATTAATAGTTGTCTGCTAGAACACTAGGAATTGTGAATTCCCACTTTCGAATTATTGAAACTTCAGGAAAAGAAATATACATAGGGATTTAATACATTAAATTTCACTTTTTTTTTATTGCCATGCATCTCTTATGGACGTACTTTTAAAATTAGATTCACATTATGTAACATTTTCTGCTGAATCCATATCCGGATAGTGCAAAGCGATTCGTAGGCTTGCATTCATCTCCTATATTCAATTTTCTCTCTTATTTCGTGTTACAGGATATTAATAATATAAGTCTCTTGATATTTCGAAAACTTCATACATATACTAAAGCATTAAATAGCATAGGTACAGGTACTTTCTTATTTCTAGAAATATTATCTGAATTGCGTAACTATTTGTAGTAAACAATTCAAATTAAAAATTAAATTATAAAAGATCTGTTATTTTATATCGGAGAACAATTCCGCGTGCGCCGGTCGCAGAGACAAAACATGTTTGCGTGCTTTCAAATTTAGTATTTTTCTTTTAACATCTATTTAACGTCGGTCTATTTCCGCTACTAAGGCCTATCACCGACGCCTGTAGACGAGCTACCCCCAACCAGGAATTTTGCCGAACCTCTTCCCTTAAGAAGAGTAGGGATCTTTTACTTGCCTAACATTTAATAGACAAGGGATCGACGGCTTTACGTCCCCTCCGAAGGATGGTATATCTCCTATACAACCCTCGCCTAAGGTTGTATAGCTTCCGCGCATACACTGATATACAAGCCGTTGGAAGATGTGTGAGGCGAGAACGCGGTCTTTTTTGAAACGGTCGCCCATCCAAGTACTAACCGCGCCTAACGTTGCTTTACATCGTTTATCGAAGTATGTATATAGTAAAGACGCATCTACGCTCGCCCGTAAATTCAGTATTAATAAACGAATATTTGACAATCAGATAATTTTTTCTACAGCAATTGAGGCGTTTATTTCAAAAGAACATGTCCAAAATTGTCTAAATTGTGATATTAATGCATAATTGCATAAGTAGTTGATATAGAAACCACACATACAGGGTGTCCCGTAATAACTAGACATTATGTTTCATTTAGAAACATTTTTATCTCTTGAAAAAATTTCGTAAAATCGACCATTTTTGAGAAAAAAGTTAAATTACATCTGCTTAAGTGATCAATCAAAAGCACAATGGATGTAAAATACTAAAAGTAGGTTGGTGTCAAGTCATAATTTGACAATATTACATTGTTTCTTGCCTTTGAAATAATAATAATCATTCCTTACTACTTAATACTTATACTAGTAGTTTTCTTAAAATGCATAGTTTTAGTAATGAGGAATATGCAGACATACATTCAATTTATGGTGAATGTAAAGGAAATGTTTCAGCGGCAAAAGACCGGTGTCGTCATAAGTTCCCTACTCGTACTGTGCCAAATATTCGTACTTTTTCTAATATTCACTTGAGGTTAAGAGAGAGAGGGTATTTTTAAAAAAGAAGTCATGATTGTGGTCGTCGGAGACAAATATGAGATGCAATGGAGGCACAAATGTTACATTATTTTGGTGAACATCTTGAATGTAGTATTAGACAGGCTGCTCTTCAATTCTTCATAATAAGAACATCAGTATGGAGGATTTTGAAAGAGCAAGGACTAGGACAATACAAGAGCTCTTCTCTCGTGACATTCCATTAAGATTTGATTTTTGTAGAATTATAGTTAGGAAGCCGTTAGATATTATGAGAAAAGTACTAGTCACAGATGAATGCCGCTTTCCTCGACATGGAGTTTTAAATTTTCGTAACCAGCATTTATGGAGCAGCGATAATCCTCACGCTGTTGTAAATGGAAGATATCAATACAACTTTTCAATAAATATTTCGGCTGGAACTATAGGCAATAAATTAATAGGGCCTTTTGAGTTACCAAATAGATTAAATAGTGCAGCTTATTTAAACTTTTTGCAAAATGACCTGTATCAACTTATAGACGATTTACCTCTTGCATTACGTCAAACACTCTGTGGTTTATGCAGGATGGTGCACCACCTCTTTATTCTTTAGAGGTTCGAGAATGGCTACATTCAACATTTGGTAATCGATGGATTGGAAGGGAGAGAAGCCACAATTAAATGGCCCCCTCGGTCCCCAGATATGAATCCACTGGATTTTTACTTTTGGAGCCACTTGAAAAATGTTGTTTACTCAACACCTGTCCCTAACGTCGTTTTAAGAGAGAGAATTTTTAAAACTGCCCATGGAGTTCGAAACACTACATGTTTGTGTGGCAATTTTACGAAACGGTTGCAAACGTGTATTCAAGTTGGAGGCTGTCATTTTGAACAAATGCTTTAATATCTAAAAACAACAATAGCTGTCTTCGTGTTTAAATTTTTTTAATGTTTAAATTCATCTTTTGTGTATTTTGTGTTTTTTCTTTTTTTAGTTTACTAATAAATTTGCCTTTCAATACTTTCGTCTTTAATTTGTAATGTCTCGTGCAAATTATAAGCACCAAATGATTATATCAGTATGTAATATTGTCAAATCATAATTTGACACCAGCCTACTTTTAGTATTTTACACTACTTATCGCTTTTGATCGATCACTTAGGCAGATGTCATTTAATTTTTGTCTCAAAAATGGTCGATTTTACGAAATTTTTTCAAGAGATAAAAAGTTTTTAAATGAATCATAATGTTTAGTTATTTTTTTTTAATTGAAAAAAAGTAGCAGGCAGAAAGATATATACAAAATATCAAGAAGGATAGTTAATTTCATCCCTTCATGTACGGTCGTGAGCAAAAAGAAATAGGACAAATCTTATAACGGTATTTTGCTAAAATCTAGTTGTGTACATCTAACTCTGGAGTTATTGCTAAAGCAGATGATGGATTGAAAAAAATTCGGTGTGTAACATTTTAAGAAAGTGGAGAATAAACGGTACGATTAGTAGAAATCCTGGATCAGGGCGACAAAGGATATCAACTCAACAACAAGATTTGCAATTGGTAAATGCTTTAGTAGAAAATCCATTCAGGTTGCTGAAGGAACGAATTTTCCTGGATCGAGTAGTACTGTTCGCCGGCGAGTAAGAGAATCGGAGCTACGCTGTCATACAGCAGCACAAAAATACTTACTTAAAGCTGAACATAAAGAAGCTCGAGTAGGATTTGCGCTTGAATTTTTAGTGCATGATGTAAATTTTTGGAACAATGTAATCTTTACAGACGAAAAAACTTTCCAGTCAACACACAGCGGTCGTATTCGTGTTTACCGCCCTCCGAATACTCGATTCAATAAGAAATATATATCTAAATGATAAAAGTGGTAGATTTTCCGTCAATATGTGGGCTTAGATATCGGCACGTGGTCTTGGTGTTTTGTGGCATATTGACGAACGATTTAAAATAGTGGAACGTATATTAGGATTTTAGGCAATATTATGCTCCCTTCTGCGTCACAATTATTTCCTAATAATGAGTTCATATTTCAACAAGACAATTGTTCCGTTCATACTGCTCATACCGTAACTCACTGGTTTCAAGATAACAACATCAATGTTCTTAACTGGCCCAGTCATAATCCAGATCTTAACCCTGTGGAAGAAGTATGGGGACTACTCATAAGAAGTATCCAAAAGGAAATGTGAGACCAAGGAATGCCGAAGAATTACTGGAAATAGTAAATAATGCATGGGAAAATATTATATCCTACTTAGGATATCCTTTGTCATTTGATCCAGGATTTCTACTAATCGTACCATTTATTCTCCACTTTCTTAAAATGTTGCACACCAAATTTTTGTTAATGTTATAACACAGTGCAATTTGTCTCGTTAACCATTCATCATTTACTATAGCAATAACTACAGCATTAAAGTAAAAAATAAATTAAAAGTAATATCTCTGTTTTATTTCGGCTACTCATTACATATTCAAATAGAGACAGATTTGCATTAGAAAAAAAAAGTTGTCCTATTTTTTTCTGCTCACGACAGTAGATACATGCTAGGTGAAAAATTTTATACGAAGAACCCTTCTTATTATATTTATGCAAGAAACTAATACTCTTGCAATTTACCAAAAAGCCAACAAAAGGTTTTTGTTCAAAACAACTGTCACTCGGTGAATTTTATACATGCAGAAGTAAGAAATCAAACTTTGGATCATTTAATTATGCTTTAACTTTTTAAGAGGTGTTTTTCAAAATGGTGTGTCGTTCGGCGCAAATTGCCGACCACACACTTTATTTCCAAGCTACATTTCTCTTAATTAATTGCAGGTTTGATGAGGATCTCCAAAAAGTGGAATTGGATTACCCTCGAGATATGAGCATGTGGAAAGGAGTTGGTGATAACATAGACGCTGTTTTTCAATGGAAAGACGGTAAATATGTTTTCCTGCAGATGTATATATTAATTCCCGATGCTCGAGAGCTGTAATTACTTCTTAAATCTAGCGAGAATTATTTTATTTTCACGTGAAACTTCCTACAAATGCAAACTTTACCTTTGTTTTATCGAATTTTAATAAGATATGCTTTATTTTCCTGAATATTAAGGATATTTTGCAACCTATAGCCATATCCCACGTAGCATTTACAATTAAATCCATAATGAGAAAATAATGTTATGTACCTACTAAATATGAATATTCTGAAAAGATGCCCATCGTCAAATAGTAGGTTATTTAACAATTACCTGAGAGCTTGAATTCTACTTCAAACTAAATTATCACAGCATACTTTTCTAAACATAAAACCCATGATATTTTCGAACTTGAACATTTATTGAAGAGATTTTTAATTTTGAATGAAATTTTAGACGGTTTATGGACAATTCTGAACAATTTTCTTTAGTAAATCTTTTAATAAATATCCACTAAATTTTTTTGATTTTTTAAACTTATCTTGGAACTTCAGGTGGCTTTGTATTTATATGAGGCGAATGATTTTTTGCTAAAGTAGATTATATATTGTTACGTATTTACAGTCTTCAGTAAACACTCTGTAGTTTCAAATAACTTGCAACAAGAATCTCCACTAACCACTATTTTATTAATCACTTATTACACAACTAATAATAACAATCTAATATAAATTCACTACTTTTAAATCACAACTGTAGTTTACTTTTCTTCTTAAACTTGTCAACTCTTATCTAACCTAAAAACTGTCCCTGTATACCAGAACTGTACTGCATAATTCACTGAACTCCTCTGCCTGCTCAACTTCACTTCTTTATATACACCCATAGAATGTACCAAAATCCTATTCCATAACATTCTAGAATCCTCCAGAGTTTTCTACTATGTGCTAGATGACTGTTCGTCAATTGGCTCATAGATGGCGCCACCGCACCTACCGGCCATCAACAGATTTCCCTTCACTTTGACCAGGGACTTAATCACATCTCTCCCTATTAGAGGGCAGCACATAACAGTATTCATATTTGAATGAAATTTGTCCTAAAGCGGTAAGAAAACAACAACAAAAAAAGATTACAACACATTCTTAGGTGCGGCACATTTTTATATTTTCTTGTACATAATTTGGAAATACAATGACTATTTATGGTAGGTTTTTCCAACATTCTGTGGATGTTCCTACACTGTACATAAATTTGACGCCACGTAGATGGTGTTAGAACAATTATGATAGAGACGTCCATGTTTTTATTGGACCGCGCGATAACTAGATCTAGTAAAATTTTCAATATTTTCATAATATTTACATATTTGTGAAGGGCCCTCGTTTTTTGGAGCTATCTTATATAAATTAAAACTGCGCCTTCACAAACGATCTACGAATGTGTGTAAATTCTGTTTATACAATATTATGATTACATAATATTAGTTTAGATATCATAATTTATCTTGGAAAAATAATAAATGCTACGTAATATAATATAATGAAAACCCCCATATCCCACCTCTTAAATTTTTATTTTATTGTAATAATTATTGTCATTCACATAAACCTATTTCCACAGGAAAAACATACTTTTTCAAAGGCAAAGGCTTCTGGAAGTTCAACGATCTCCACATGCGAGTTGATCAAATAGAACAAAAATTATCCGCACCATTCTGGATGGGTTGCAGCAAAAACTACGAAGAAAACGATCTGGGACAAAAACTGCCTTACGTAGTTGAACCAAGGCCCTCTGGCGCTTCAGTTACAACCAGTAACTTAGGCGCACTCTTAGTAACGTTACTATTATTTGTTTTAAATTTAAGGAATATTCCCTAGATTGATTTATAAGTAGTAGTAAGGAAGACAAAAATATGGGGAGTACCTGCTTAATACGATAGTTTTTATCGTTATGTAAGCAGGCAAAAGGAAATCTTGCGAAAGGCTCAGGCAACTTGTTTTACTTGTAAAGAATAAATATTTAGTTTCAAAATTCAAAAAGATATATTCAAGAAACAAAATTTATTGTTTGTCTAACTGCAATAATTTTTACACTTTAGATGGTTTATAAAGTCAGTCTCAGAATGAGAGGACCAGAAGAGATAATGAGGATATTATCTATGCAGACTTCCATAATCTCTTGAGCGTCGTGGCATTTTCTGTTTTAAATTTATGGTATAGACTCTCTCCTATCTCCTAGGAAGTTTCTGGCATCCACTGTCTTGTCATTACTTTTGCATATACCAAATCGTGGTTAAAGCATACACGATTTGTCTTCACAAGCTTGCACATTCGTCTATTCCATACAATTTATAAATATGTTCTATCCACTGCGTTTATTACGTATAGTTTTAGCAGAAGATTACAAAAACGAGTCTTAATGTATGGGATTCTTGTATATGAATTTCTTCATATGATTTCTCAGCTGGTATTAAAATAATTGAATCAGAATTTTCATGTTGTTAGGTTTTGTAGAGTTTTAAGCAGAGATTGATTATTTTATCATCAGAATACTCTTCTGTATGTTTTGTCACAACAATATGCAATACACGCAGAAATTTCAAGTTATGGATGAAAACGACATGTCCTTGGTGATTAATTTTATTGAAATATGACAGACAAGTACTTCATGGATGGTATTTCCAAGCTTGCAATTGATGTTGGTAGATGGATCTGCATATAAGTCACTGATTAAGGGCTTCCCTGTGATCTATGAGGTGCATGGAAATCTACTTCACCGGGCAGGATTTCCTAGCTCGCATGCTGTGGTGACCCCACAATAGATACCATCTTATGTATCCATCATTATGCAACGAGTACATGTCTTGTAGATGTTTGTGTTAGGTGCATAGCTCTGAGAAGGGTCTATAAAAGCGGTGGTTTTATCGCAAATCGCAAAGAAATGCCACTCTGACAAAGCAATGCCGAGGAAGCCATTGTTTAATTGATAACTAACAGGTTATTTTGATAACGTCATATTGCACCAGAGAAATGGCAGTCGTCTTGGGTGAATACTCTGGTTTTGGTCCTTTTATTTTGAGTCCTACAGGCCACAGTGCAATTTTACTATTTTTAAGCCTAAACAAAGTTTGTGAAAAAATCTAGATTTATAAAAAAATTTCACTGCCTTTTCATAAATTATGTAGGCTAATATGTGATTGAAGTGTCAACTTTCAGATTATTTTCTAACTGCATTTTTAAAAAGCTCACTATTTAGCAGTTTTTCCTTCTTTAACTAATTGTGTGGAAATCAGTTATTTAAAATAACTGAAATTTATATAATATTGTTTCTAAATGGCGACTATTCACTTTAAATTTAAAATAGGAATTAAATACAGCTTCTATTTCTCCAGTGGTGGCTCTAGGTGGTCAGCTTGGCTATCAAAATATCAGAAACGATAAAAAGTAATATACAAAAAAAATTCGACATTCATATCTTTTAATTTTCTTCGTTGGAAAGGAAATAAAAAATATGAGACCATACTGTATATATAGATCACTACCTAAACCTACAGAACCTAGGTGGGTGGTATTTTTAACCCACATTGTGGCAAAAAAGGTCTAGAGCCACCATTGTATAGTTGAAGTAATCAGTTCCTGGCAAATAAAAAACGCAACAAAAACTTTACGACCTCATTAAAATGCCGGTACTCTTTGTACTGCTGTTCACAAATTGACTCGCTTACCTTTATAGATTTTTAATGTGCGTCGGGTCGTTTGATGCCAGGCATGGCGCCATGGCCCGCGGCGATATAATTATGTCATAACGTTTTTGTTGCATTTTTTGAGTGTAGGGAAGTCCTTACTTGGATATACCTATTTGTATAAACTCTTATTTCCAATCAATTATCAGCAATTCTTTATTAAAAATAGTACCGTTTCATTAGATTCAATATTGTATATTTTGACCACCTGTGGAAAATATTGCCAGTCACAAATTTATTATATGCAACAATTATTTTTTGTTCTAGCTTTATTTATATGCTTCTACCTAACAGTCTATTGAATTATTCTATTTTACATATCATTTGATTAGTTGAAAAAAAAATTAAGACTGATATCCAGAAATTAACACCACCTAGTTTGCCTGCAAAATGATAATATTCAAGAACTTTGTGATAAAAAAATATTAAACTTTTTTTTTTCAATTATTATTTACTATTATTTAATTTTTTATTATTATAGATATAATATTATATATTACTAGCTTTTGTAACCGTGAATTTTAATTATTGCTTAAATTACTGTGATATAAATATTTTAGTTTTAACTTCTTTGCTCCGACAGTATGAATATAAGATACACATTCTTGTCTTATATTATATAAATATAAAATTATATCGTACAGTATGATTAGGAATGGTATGTTACAGAAAACGATCACTCGTTGGTGCCTAATGTTCCCATATTGTTTCAACTTAATTTTTATTGAGACATGACATCATCGTATGACAGACATCATTGATAATTAATATGAGGAGCGCTATAGATGTAGTTGCATAATATATGACATATTTGTTCTCCCCTGAAACTGAATATATTTGGTTGAAATTAATATTAAAAAAGACAGCCCGGAGTGATGGTTGCAAAGTATAAAGAATAGGTGGAATATGGTTCGTACCACATCTAGAAGACGGGCATTATCATTAATCAAGAAACTAACAAAAAAGTCCTTTACACCTCCAATGCCAAATTTCAATTCGAATTTATTAAGAAGCATGACCGCTACTATCGCCCCCAGCTATCAGCCCTACTTTCTCCCATCCCCCATTGGCGAATAAACAGTAAAAAAGCTAGTGAGACATTTTTGCAGCATCATGGTCTAAGGATTACTGTACATGTATATGTGTGTGTGTGTGTGTGTCTATTCATGAACTATCAGAAATTTCAATCCACCTGTGCTCGCTGTAGAAACCCATGGGTAACTTTTCCAGGCCAGAACAATTGCTGGCTGGTAGTAAAATCATCAAGTTATGCAACGACATTGTATTTTTTACCCCCAGGTCCTTCTACTTCGATTACAATTCCACTTCAGTGTGCTCACCTGGATGAACAAAAATAACACTAGATCTCTTTTTCAAGTACATGCATGTGTGCTTGGATTGTTTATAGTCTCTCATAGGCTTCTCTCTTTTTGTTGAATGCTTAGTCAATGTCTGCAGGCAGACGGTATCTGGCATTTCTCATCAATGTTTTCTGCAAGGTTGAACTTATCGGCAGCCGGGCTTCCAAGAGCATAGTGTTCAAGCTGTCCCACCATATGAAAATGAAAGATAATCAATGTATGTATTCAGCAGTTCATGAAAGAAGTAATTCAGAAACTTTTAATAGTCTTGTAACTTTGTAATACAAAATCTTACACATACTTTTTATGTGAAATGTGTGAAATTTATCATAAGCTTCATCAACTTTGCAACATGTCACAGATTGAAAGAGTGATTCCTAAGCATCAGGTACCGGTTTTGCTATAAATGTATCAGAAGTATATAAAATTGTCTTTCATCATGTTTATATTCTCGATACTGAGGATCTTCGGTAGTCCCAAAAAGTTTGTGGTTCAAATACCCTATTTTATTCATAAACAACAAAGGGTAACCACCACGCCCCTAGAGAAACATGCTATAGCTAATTGACGGAACGATGTTACCAATAATTCTTAACCTACAGCGTTTGCAGAGGAGACGAACCATGCACACCCCAGTGTAGAGTATAAAAGTTCAAATGTAAAATATGTTTTAAAACAAAATATAATTTAAAATGGGCATGTATTTATTGCATCCGAAACAATTTATATGTATTTTTAAACCCTTTTAATACCAAACGGTTGAATACTTATATTTACGTATCCAATTCTGAATCAACTATATCAACTACTGCTCTCATTGACTCTTAAGGCATAATATGCATAAAATAAATGTTTCGATACTTTAATTCGCATGCTGGCTAACTCCACTTTTTAATCAAATTGATTATTGTGTCTAAGTACCGAATTTACAAAGTTTTGGTACTTAGACACAATAAAATCAATTTGAGTATAAAATGAAATTCGCCCGTTTGCAAAATAAGGTATAGTTATATTATTCATTAGCTCAAACGTATTTACTAGTTCTCTTGGACAAAATAAACCACTCAAAATTTGAAATGGATCACTCTTAAAATTAGGACAAATACAAACGTTGATTCTATTTTACTTTACATTTGTAGATAACAACAATCGTCATAACATCGATTGAACCAACTTTTTGTAAATTGCGAAGAATACATTGTGTTGAAAGAAAGTATAGCATTAACATAAAACTGGAAAAGCCAGTACTAGTACCTATATGTTTTTTTTCAATTTTATTCTTTTTCACAGATGAATTTTTTAAATTGGATGTAAATTTCTTACTGATTCTAAACTTACTGTAGCACAATATTTTTTCCTTTGGCACGTTCTTCTGCATTTTTAGTCCCCTATTTAAAAAATGCGAACAGCTGAGATCTGGTATAAAAATTGCAGATAGTTCTGTCTTAGCCCTTTAACGGATATTGGTCGATATTTAAACCAGTAGAATAATAAATATTTCGGAAAGAGACAACGGTCTGATTATCGGCCAGTAGTCTGAAAATATGCACAGCAATATGACACTGGTCGAAAAATAAACCAAATCCTAATATACTTGACACTACATAATAAGTGGTAGAAATTTCAACCAGTAACTGATTAGTAAAGGACAATGTTTTTATGTGTTTCTATACAAGCCTACTGTTTTTTATGTCTGTTTACTGTGTTTAATTTAGAAGAAAATGCGAAAATTTTCAAGTAGGTACTTAAATAGTGCAAGATACATATGCCGTAATATTCATGTAGAAGAGGAGTATTTCAGGGAGATTCCCTCAGCCCCCTTCTGTTTTGCATCTCACTACTGCCATTATCCGTCTCGCTCTGGAAAACCCGTAGCTACAACTGCGGTACCCCCGGCAACAGGAGGCATAAGGTTACCTATATATTTTATATGGATGACTTTAAACTTTATGCCTCTGGAGAGAGGGATCTCCAACAGTCCCTTAGGGTGGTACAGGAGTATACGCAGGCTGTCGGTATGCAGTTCGGGTTGGACAAATGCACATTGATCCATCTCAAGAGAGGACGATGTGGTGACTACGGAGAGGACGCGCAGCTCGTGTACACTTACTTGGGTGTCGAGCAACGCTCTACCCAAGAAGTGAGTGTAGTGAAAAACGCTCTTCGCGGCAAGTATCAGCACCTACTCAGACAGATCTGGTCTTCAGAATTGTCGGGAAGAACAAGGTGTCTGCTACAAATATGCTTGCCGTTCCGATCTTTCTCTACTCTTTCGGAGTAGTGAAACGGACTAGAGAAGAGCTGCGTCAACTCGATGTAGTAACTCGCAAGAAGATGCATCTCAATAAGAGCTTGCATCCTAAATCGTCCGTTCCATGGTTATATCTCCCACGACAACGGGGAGGCCGTGGACTCTTGAGCTTGGAGAGTCTCCATAGCAGGATGGTTCTGGATGGAGCATGTAAGATCATCAGGAGTTCGGATCCCCTACTCTGCACGGTCCGAGACTATGAAAATGCAGAGGTAGGAGCTTTTCTCTTTAAGGCAGCACGGAGAGCAGCCGAAGAACTTGGTCTCATCTTCGACGTCGAGCGGGTAAACCCCGACTCTTGTCACCGAGTTGGAACCCGTTCGACTAAAAGCCCACATTAGAGCTGCAGAACACAATATCCTTCTGCAGCTCTATAAGGATAAGCCATTGCACGGAGTCTTCTATAAAAATATAGAAGACTTTGGCTTATCTGAAAGGCTGACCTTCGCCTTTTTAAGGTCAGCCGGGCTGAAGTCTGAGACCGAGGGATTCATAATGGCTTGCCAAGATGGTGTATTTAACACCCTCATCTATCGACGTCGTGTCATGGGTATGAAGGTCCCTGATGTCAGCTGCAGGGCCTGCTGCAGGGCGCCAGAGACTGTAATGCACTTACAGTCGGCTTGCCCGACATACGTAGTCTCGGCCTATATTCACAGACACGACGCAGCATTACGAGTGCTTTACATCATCAAAGGCATTCGTATGGGATAGCCGAAACACCAGTGCTGCCTTATGCTCCGGGGGGATATTGAATCCGTTGTGGAGAATGAGAAGTGTCTAATTTGTTGGAACTACTCGTTTCCCACCAACAAGCCTGACATAGTACTGCTCGACCACCAACTCAAGACAATGTATGTCGTGGAATTCCCGGCTCCCGCTGAGAACAACGTTGTCTTGAAAGAGGAGGAAAAACAGACAAAATATCGAGATTTGCTCTTCGAACTCTGCAGACTTTATCCAGGTCATACTGTTAAGATCGTGGTACTGATTATTGGGGTCATCGGTGGAATGCGACACGCACTGCTTTCGGAAGTTAAGATCATGCCGGCATGCCGATACTCGGCAGAGATCTTAGCCGGAAAAATGCAGAAGGCCCTAATACTTGGATCGCTACGTCTACTCAGGGCACATGACACTCGGACCCAATAGTCACTCAACCCACGGGCGTAGGGAGTGGCTACTGGTACTACCAGCTCCCCTCTGTGGGAGTCGGAGCCACAGAGAGGGTGACTGGTTTTTTATTAAAAAAAAATAATAATGATTATGGTAATGGTAATGATAAATAAAAGAGAAAAT
The DNA here is from genome assembly GCA_963675555.1 of Leptura quadrifasciata. NCBI lineage: Eukaryota > Metazoa > Arthropoda > Insecta > Coleoptera > Cerambycidae > Leptura > Leptura quadrifasciata. The sequence continues at coordinate 82,980,617 of OY776679.1, read as the reverse complement.
GTCTTAGAGTGTTGAGGCTAATCGGCGGACCACTGAGCCAGAAGGATGAATGCCGTTGGCAAGACCTATCCTGTTATATATTAGTTATATCAGGTTTTAGCTGTTGGTAAGAATAGACCCTGGTTAAATTTTCAGCTAGCTAAAAGAAAATATGTCGTATGACAAAAAAATTAAAATTCTTACATTAATGTATTTTTTAGTTTAAAATAAATATATTTCTATGAAGAATGTTTTTCTATCTTGATCGTAGTACTGTGTCCGTTAAAGGGTTAAGAAAGTGTGATTCTGTCGTTATGTGTTTGGTATCGCAAGAAATTTACATTCAACTAGAAAAGAACATAATACCTTTAAAATTAATTTCAAAACAACTCAAACAAAATAATCCTATCATTAAAATGGAAATAAAAAGTGGTGCTCTTGCAAAGCTCTATGGTACTGTTACATTTTTGTTTACCATACTTCATAATTGAGACAAATTTGAACAAATTTATAGTCGACTTCAATTTTTGACTAGTTTATTTAGTTAATTTAGCTTTTAGGACAAAACGAGAAATCTTAAATATTAAAAACTGGATATACTGTGTAACATACCTTTTCGACATATCTTGGTATCATGCTATATTATTCACACTGTGTGGAAGAAAATTCTAATAATTCTTATAAAATACCATTTCTTATAAGTAATAGATTTCTTTCTAAAAAGAAATCCAACCACATTAAACGAAAGAACGTTTTAGTTCTGCATAATTTTGAGAAATAAGAGATGTAAGTTATGGTTGTTTAATTTTATATAATTATTTTGATTTGTAAATTTTTTTAAATGTATATAATAAAATGTATTTATAATTTGATATGTAATAAATAAAATAAATGAGTAATAATTTTGTTATTTATTGCTGCCAAACCTAGCATAGACATAGCCAGTCTGGCAGTATCTTTTCGGGTCAAAAAAGGCCAAAATACATACTAACATTTCTGTTCCAAAAAGTTTGTTTCCACTTTCATCTATTTCTATTTTAAATGCGAATTCTTGGCCTTGAGTTGGACGTAATAAGGTCCTCTACGTCCACAAATACGGAAAATAAGAAACAAATAATTTTTTGATATTTTTGAAAGAACCCGAAAAAAATTTTTTTAGTTTCATTTACTTCTAATTCGAATTCTACACCTCAAGTTGGGCGTAATGGATACACTTATAATTATTTGAATGACACTATATTTTATTAGGCTATAGTCTAAAAAATATAAGGGTGTCTTAGAAATACTATTTCATAAAGTAAATTTTAAGTGCTAAAAATAAAACAGAGGAAACACGCGGTATAATTAATGAACGGTTATTATTACTGACAAAAATTAAGTAGTCCTTTTCGTTATCCACTTTGCGTCTGCGGCTATTAACAAGGTTAGATTTCTTTAGCTACAATTTATCGTTGCCTTGCACACTTTCAGATAATATCATGGAATACCTACGCCTAATATTGAGCCTATTTCAGCTAATGAGCTATATGATGTTATTAGGAATCTTAGAAATAAGAAATAATCTGGAATTGATGGTGTTACACCGCAAATACTTAAAGGCATAATCCAACACTTAGAGATCCCACTGTTATATATTTATTTACTTAATTCATCACAGTAATGGTATTTCCCTGATTATCTAAAAATATCTTCAGTAATACCAGTCCTTAAAAATGGGAATAATAATGACATTGAAAACTATCGGCAAATACATTTATCAAGAGTATTTTCTAAGCTGTTGGAAAAAGTTACAACATCTCCAGTCCTTTAAATTTAAAAACATACTTAAACCATGCCAACATGGTTTCAAACCTATTAGATCTACGGAAACTGCGTCTTTTTACTTTTATTGACTATGTCTATAAAAATTTAGATCAGGGCAAATATGTTGTCTCTATTTTGTTTGACTCAACTAGTAGTTTAATAACGGGGTACTTTATAGTTACAATAAATGAGATAGTAGATTTTTTTTATCATCTTGTATATATTGTAGAGAGTATGTAGAATCCAAGTTTTAGACCTCCAAAACCCTTTGCTAATTTTTGTGTGACCGAAAAACCACGAATTTTTGGTACTTTTTCCAGTTTGTGACCTATAACTTAAAAACAATGCATCCAATCGAAAAGTCATCTGTTATCACAATTAAAGAGCATTAAATTTTGCTTCGAATGAGTACTTCAAAGTTGAAATTTCATCAAGAGGTATGGGCATAATTGGCAATCGAATAACAACAATTTTTACCAACTTGTAAAAAATTGTTTGAAGACATCAGGTTCTTCAGCAGACATCATTTTCAGTGAAGAAACAAATGCTGCAGTGTCACAGGAAGAGTTTCTTGCAAACGAGAGCAACAAGAACCATTTGATTTTGATGCTTATACAAAAATTTAAGGAAGGAGGAATCCAAGCGCAACAGGCAGAAGAAGATGCAGATTTATTGTAGAAACAGCTATTTCCCAAGCGGCAAAATCCGACAGTATGTTAATTGTTAGTGAGGACATTGACGTTCTCGTTTTCCTAACGGGCCTCGGAAACAAGTACGAGAACTTGTACTTCCACAAACCAGGGAAAGGGAAAAAACAGGTATGTGGTACTCCAAACACTTCCTACAACTTTGATCCCACACATGTCCTCTTCATGCATGCATTTACTGGGTGTGACACCACGTCATCATTTTTTGGTCACGGGAAAGGAAAATTTTTATCCCTCATTGAGTAACATCCACACCTGAAGGCACAAGCAGCTACATTACTCGATCCATCTGTTTCTCAAGGCTTGATAGAACAGGCAGTTGAACAGCTGATCTTGGCACTGTACGGACAGATGTACATTGGACAAGCTGAGATCAGGCTTTTTATAAAATCCGCCTCAAAAAAATCGTTCAACCTACCAAACTTGGCTGGGAAACGTAACAAACCCATGCCAATGGAGTTGGAAGAAAGGCTTGTCAGGCTTATTGCCTATAACAATGTCAAAGGATGCTGGACCCGACATGCTGCTAAAAATGGTTTCGTGTACATGCAAGAAAGGTTGTATTGCAGTATGCAGCTGTCGGAAATCAGGCCTGAACTGCTCTTTGACATGTAAACACTGCTCTGGCCTCTCGTGTCAGAACGCTCCTGAGATTGAGTTGGATGAGGATGAATATGACGACGAAGAGTAGTCACAAATAATTCGTTTTTTCCAAAACTCATTTTTACTTCATTTCAGTTGTTTCTTACACCTTCTATTGTTCTTGCACTTTGTATTTGTTTATTTCTTTTACACTTTGTTGTGTTACTACTATTGGGTAAATTTTTATTTTTTGTTAATAAACTTTGGGCCTTTCTTTACATTATGCTTTTATTTCGACAACCCATTTTCAAAAAGGAATAAAAGAAGATAATAAATATATTTATGTGTAGGACATTTCGGATTTTGAGTGTATTTTGCTCAATTTGATCGAAATTCATGAACAATTTTCATTCTATGGATTTTTTCATTTAGATTAACCGTTTCAGAGCCGATGACGTTTAAAAAGTTACCCAGTGTGAATTTTTTACAAGTTTGTAAAAATTGTTGTTATTCCATTGCCAATTACGCCCACACCTCTTAATGAAATTTCAACTTTGTATTAATAATGTATTGTTGGCGACTAAGTTAGAAAATATTGGAATTCGAGGTAAATTTTTAGATTAGATAATATTATTATCTTATATGAGCAACCAAAAATTAACTGTTAAAAATATCAAATAAATGTAACATATGATTTAAATGACGTGAATTTGGGTGTTCCTCAAGGATCTCTTTTAGGTCCGCTGTTGTTTTTTTTATATATAAATGATCTTCCTAAATATGTCAATGAAGGTAAATGACAAGACAGCTAATATAATATATAGCGGTATCAATTTGTGCTTCTACTCCCGAGGAAATCTATATAAAGATTGGCTATGTCTGTTAGACCGTGAGTGCAGGGTATCAGCATAATAGACTCATTTTAAATGACAAAAAACTAAGTATATTAATTTTAATCTCCGAAGGCATTTGACTCAGGGTGTATTGCCTTTTTCAACAGGTTTTATATGTTTAGGTTTTGGAACATACCTTGACAATAACGTTGGTTGGATATGCCATGTCGATCATGTTTGCAAACAATTAAATAAGGCTTATACGCTATATTGCAAATGAAAAATATCACCTGGCAACCAGGTTTGTTACATATTTACTGTGTGTTGACCTACTCCCACATCTCTTCTATTCAATTACTTAGGCAACGTTGTTAATGACAAAGCAAACATGGACAGCGAGATTCGCAATAGAATTAACGCTGCATCTAGAGCACTCTGGGGACTTAGAGAGAGAGTATTTGACAACCACGACCTTGCATTGTCAACGAAAATGTCTGTCTACAGAGCAGTTGTCATTCCAACTCTGCTATATGGATGTGAAAGCTGGGTCACTTACCGTCGTCATGTGAAAGAATTAGATCGTTTTCAGCAAAGACACCTCAGAAGTATGATGAAAATCCGTTGGTTCCATCACATATCAAACGTGGAAGTACTCAGGAGAGCAAACAGCCTTCCAATTGAGGTGCTTATTTCAAGAGCACGCCTAAGATGGGCAGGTCACGTTCATCGTATGCATGATAACCGCCTTCCTAAATGTACACTTTATGGTGAATTGCTAAGCGGTAGAAGAAGGCGTGGCGGTCAACGAAAGAGGTTCAAAGACGCTCTCCATGAAAATCTAAAATCCTGCGGTATTGCAGACGAGCAATGGGAACAACTTGCAGCGGACAGAACCGAATGGCGAGGGGTTGTGGCCAGCTATCAAGGAAATGTTGCTGCAAGAAGGCCGAATTCAAGACCTAACCAGGTCTATGTTTGTCCTGACTGCGGTCGACATGTGCTCTCCCGAATTGGCCTCTATAGCCATAGTCGTGTGCACCGTAGATGAATGGGAATTACAATAGACTACACCTTTTACTTGTTTTTTATTGTACACAATTTATCGACTGTAACATTTTTATACTCGGACTCGAGTAACGGCCGCTAATAAATAAATAAATAAACATCTCTTCTAATATAATTTTGTGGGGTAAATCCACGGACATTAATAGAGTGTTTATTTTGCAGAAGACTCATATTTAATATGAAATATGATACATGCAGAATAGTGTTTAAAGACAATCAAATCCTTACAGTACCCAGCGTTTATATTTATAAATGATTGCTTTTTGTGAGGGATAATATGGCATTATTTGACACTCTGGACATAGCTCATAGTTATAGTACGAGACATGGTAACTAACTTATATGCAATACCTCCACATAAAACGACATCATTTAAAGATTCTCCATACTATAATTCATAATTTGCTCTAACAGTTTACTAAAGAATGTGTGTGACCTACCGTGCAGACAATATAAAAGAATTGTAAGAAAACAGCTAGTAGAAAAACTTGTTACTCAATTAATGAGTTTTTAAATTCTAGCTAGAATTTCTGGCAAATGCAGATATATATATATCTGCATATGAACTTGTGTACGTATATATTTGTGTATACTTTACTATATGTAGATTTATATATATTTTCTGGATCCTGTATCATAATTTGTTTGTTTTTAATATATTGTTTTATTTGTACAGCCTGTAATCTATCACATATGTAAAAAAATTTTTACTAATATATTGACTTACCATAGATACTTATTTTTATAGAAGGTCAATTGATATTATTATTATTCAAACTGCTATACCAAAATTGGCAATACGTTATGCATATATACTATAATACTATATATCTATGTGTATGTGTAGCATTAATATTTTCATGTTTTACATTATTATTTATTGTTATTTTAACATGTCTATGATTGAAAGGATGAATAAGGAATATTATTATTATTATGTATTTTCGTAAGGTTGGAAAATGTTTGAAAGTAGCTCAACTCCATTACCCAATTGCTGCAACTTTTTTAAGATGTATACTTCTCATCAGTGGGTCCAGAATTTTTTTAGAACAAATATACCTCTGTGTAGGAGGATTGCTTGCTCCACGTGGGGGTCTGCCTTAACCAGCCGACCAAGTGGATGGGAGCCACAATAAAACACTATCCTAGAACAGCTCTGTTGTTCAACAAGGATACTAACTTTGTTCTCCTTTCAGAGTTCATAATGAGGGACTTAGTGGCAGCAGCTGTGGAAGTGTCTACAGAAAGGGGAAAAGGGCAGGTCATAGTGGCCTCCGCCTATTTCCCCGGTGAAGAAGGCAATCCACCCCCAGAAGAGGTAAGAAACCTCATTAGCTGGTGCAAGAGGAGAAAAAAACCCTACACAATAGGTGGCGACGCTAATGCTCACCATCATATGTGGGGAAGTACTGATACAAACACAAGAGGTGAGTGCCTGTTTGAATATTTGTTGGCAAATAATATCGACATTATCAATAAGGGCAATGAACCCACCTTTATGAATGCGATTAGAAAAGAGGTTCTTGACATAACCCTTGCTGATCCACTCATAACCGACTTAATTAAAAATTGGCATGTTTCAGATGAGCCTTTCATGTTGGATCATAGACACATACGATTCGACTTGGAAGCAGCTGTAACAAGCCTCAGGGAATGTAGAATACCTAGACTGACGGACTGGAGTGTTTATAAAGAACACTTGAGGACGGAGGTTGAAGATGTAACGCATTCCATCGACACAATAGAGGAACTGGATATAGCCTCATATCAAGATGTAGGGTAAATCACAAAAGATCTTTTAGGTCGAAGTGAAGTAAGGCTGTTCGAAGCCAAACGACCCCATAAAACAATCTACAATCTACCTCTGTGTAGCCATTTCAGTGATTTTCACCCCCCACCTCCCCCAGAAGGGGTGGAAGGATGTCTGAATGTAGTCCGATCGTTCACCTTCGGTTCTTTACCATGTTGAAAGATACAAATATTTTTTTATAGGAATGTAATTCCTTAGATGTATACTACCACTTTTCATCCCCATAAAGGTTTTTTTAACCTTTTTGGACAGAAGGGAGTGTTTTGGGACTCATGTCCAGCCAGACTTCTGTACTGGATTAGTAAAAGAACATAATATATCAAAAATTGGGGAAATTTGATGGATATCGAATTTCTATTTGTGATGGAGTCCTTTTAAGAATACCCTTAAGAAGTTTACTTACTGCCAGCAACAAGCATAACCTCGGTCCATTTCAACATCGCTAGCCAGTCCGGTGGTGTTTTTCCGGGAGAGGCAGTAATGCCTACTGTATGCTGGTAAATCAAATCCAATTCATGAAGTAAAAAATCATTTTAGTGCTGCATGAAAAAGTGAGAAATGTAAATTATGGTTTAATTTTGTAAAATATATATTTTTTAAAACTGATAACAAAATTTACTTATAATTTGGTATGTAATAAATAAAATCAATGAGTAAACAGTTGTATTAATAATTTATTTAAGCAAAGATATACATTTAAAATAAAACCTTTATTTGGATTTGAAATAACACAAACGAATGTAAAAACAATTCAAAAAAATATATTTAATACATTTATACATAATATACACAAAAATTATTTAAGAATCTTTTACGATTTTAACAAAAAATTTAAAATCTTAATAGTACGTAATTTAAAAATAATTTTTCCCAGTCATAATTCAGTTCACCTTTGAAATAATACCCTTGGTCAAAGCAATTAAAGACAGTCAATCATGTTAAAATTATTTAGTATAAAAATCACAAGATAAAAATTTTACAGATTATTGAGACAAGAGATTTTTAGACTGTCCATTTCTATCACATGCTTTAAACATGTTTATAATTACCTAAACGACAAAATTCCTCATAATTTGGCCCAGCCAAAAATTAAACTTAACAAACCATACCCCAAAACTCCTTCGGAAATTGATATAAGGTATAACAAAAAATAAAATCCTTAATTTCTTTGGCTAAAGGCACTACATGTATATATATATAAAAAGAAATATTAAAGAAGCAAAATGTTTTTACAAGACATATAAAAAGTGTACTCTATTCATTGCTTACACATAATCATTTATTACACATATAGATAACAGATAATATTCCAATCTACAAAAAAAAATACTGTATACAAAGTTCTCAAGTAAAAACACCTTGCCTAAGCAGGTTAGTCAATATATATATATATATATAAAAAGAAAAGTAAAAAAAATGAAAGTGTTAGTACAGAGAGCCTATTGCAAAAATTAAATGATGTGGTACGTAATACTTAAAAAAAATCGTATTCTATCCTTGCATTTTACCTAAACTCGTAAATTTGTATACTATTTTCAGGCACGTGTGTCAGATTTAGAGATTGGAACCTAAAAAAAAACATACTATTATTGTAGGATATACCACAAATCATTTTTTCTACAATAAAACACTAACAGGTAGAACTGTAGATCATTAGGCTATTTTTATGCTTCAATAGAGCAATTTCATTATTATTATTATTATTATCCCCCATATGGAAAATGGCGGCCAAAAATCAGTCCTCCTGACCAGTCCTGGCCCTGGTAAAAAAAATACTTATGTACTAAACTACAAGCTATCTAAAAGTTCTCTTGATTTTCTTGAAGAGCCAGTTTTAAAACATCATGGACAATTTAAATACCACCTAACCTTTAACTAAGATACCACCTAACCTTTAACTAAGGTCTTTACGCCTATAACTGCAATTAAAGCATATCGAAGTAGCAGGACAAAAGTCTGTTGCGAGGATTCACAAAGGTAATAGAAATACACTTCTTTCTCTGTGATAGCAAAGAGTTTTATTAAAGAGTCTGTCTCGATACATTTTGTTCGGCCAGTCACTTCCACCAACTGTTTCAGCTTTGAAATGCCACTCATTACAAGGGACAATTTCTAAGGAAACCGAGTGTAACCCTGAAAGGTCTGAGCATTTCAAGAAAGAAGAGCATCTTTGCAGACACAATGCAGTTAAAAAATCGGCAGCTACTGGAAGCGGCTGGAACCTCCCCACTCGGTGGATCTTTGAAGCCGAATAGAACATTAAATTGTGTGACAAAATGGCACTAAACATAAACCGATCTCATCCAACACCTTTTCAGATCTACTGGGGCACTAAAAAACCCTCAACTTATTGAATTTACAACACTCGCCTGCGGTTCATGCTGCAAATTTCATCTATGCGAGTTATTACCTACATTATCGCTCGTTGAATAATATACTATTAGGATATTAACAACTTTAACATCACTTCAACGAATAAGAAAGTCTTGTTATCCTAAATACCACAGATTTGTAAAGCAACAAACTGAAAATTGGTAAAGTGATAATCTATAATAAATTCACCAACGAAGGTACAGAAAGCATATGATATTGATATTGTTACTTTAACCTTTAAAGTTTGTGACAATCCACTGGTGCAGCCACTAAAAGTTATAAATATGCCGAAATCTTATTAACATGACATGACACCAACGTTATCGGATGACAAACGATGACAATGACAATCGTCAAAATTTGCTCATTGCAATCCGAGCACTCGCGGCTGTCTTTGTTAAATGAGACATTAGCATTTCAGTAATTTTACTAGATTTTAGAGGAATATTTGTAGTTTAATTATTCGATTTGTCTGTATATATATTTAAAAACGGCACTAAACGTAATCCGCTCTACTTCTAGAAGTGAAGAAACCTTCACACGTGAATTGACACGTGATGTGATGAGTTGTTGCGTCAAAACGGCATTAAACGTAATCCGATCTCAACCAAAACCTTTTCAGATCTTCTGGGGCACTAAAGAAACGCATATGCAAAGATTCATTCAAATCCGTTCAGTAGTTTCGGCGCTATCGTGCTAACACATATACACACACACAGACGTTTTTCAAAAACCATTTTTTTGGGTTCCTAGGACCACAAAACGTAAAGATTTGATGTTATCTCAATTTTCGTTTTTGAACCAATTTTAGTAACCTCTCACAATTTTATTATGGTGAGGTTAAAAAAATAATGAAGATTATGAATACAAAATTGGTAAGAAATATACAAGGTGGATCATTAATAATAGGCCATAGTTCAGGAGTAGATTCTTTGGACCAAAATATGAGGATATAACCAAATACGCTTTAGTAAAATATTGCTGTATCTTACAGGGTGTCAAAATTCAAATTATTTTTTTCGTTTTTTTGCAATAACTCAGGAGCCTCTTGACTGATCTTCGCCAAATTTGCTAGAGGAACTTTTTTTATTCTAAGAAACAATAATTTATGTATTACATCACGTTAGATCATAGAGGGCGCCGCAGGACCTGTACCTGATGATGAATTTTTTTAATATTTTTTTTGGCGAAACGTTGTGATACTTCTGACATGAAAATCTTATGAGGGCGTCATTTCTACGTATAAAGGGGACACTTGGTAGAACTTGATAACTCCAACCATTTTAGGGGGAAGTGCCGTTAAATATTTCAATAATTTCTTGAAAGACAAATTCAAATTTAATGAAACAAACTATGTATTTATTGAAAAGTGTGCTTTGGTTACGTTTTAGTTCTGTCATTTACGTCATTTAATTATTTTATTTTGTTCTTGTGTTCCTCCAGCTAATTTCTTTCACTTCTTTATTTACAATGCCTAGACATAATAATTTTTCAAATAGGGAAATGAGGGATATGATGTGTTTAGGCACAAAATAATTTTAGCGGACGTGTTGCAGCGAGGAGACTCTCATTGAAATATCCAAACAGAATACAGCCAGACCACAAGATTTTCAAAGATCTGTTTCTTCGTTTGGGAGAAACGGGTTCATTTCGTCATAAAAACGATGTAGGACAACGGATACGAATTACTCCAGATCAAGAACTAGAAATTTTATTTCGTGTCGATGAAGATCCTCAAGTCAGCTCAAGTCGTTTAGCAGCGGCAACAGGGGTGAGTAAACAATCTATCCTAAGACTCTTACGTAAAGAACGCTTCTACCCATATCATCTCACTCCGGTATAAAACTTACTTCGAAGGAATCTTCCAAAAAGGCTACAATTTTGTCAATTTGTTCTAAATAAACACAACAGGGATCGAAATTTTGTTAAGAACACTTTATTTACTGACGAAGCAACTTTTACTCGCAGAGGCATTTTTAACTGGAGAAATACCCATCACTGGAAAGTAGAAAATCCGCATGCCGTTAAAGAAAGGCATTTTCAGCAAGAATTTAAGATTAACGTTTGGTGAGGTATCATCGGCGATCAATTATTGGGACCATTTGTCCTTCCTCCAAATTTAAATGGACAGTCTTATCTGTTTTTTCTTCAAAATGCTCTTGCTGATATATTACATGCGTTCATGCCATACGGAACAGAATGTGGTTCATGCAAGATGGAGCTCCCCTTCATTTCTCCATTGAAGCCAGGAATTATCTTGATGAGACTTCCCACACAGATGGATCCTTTGGATTATTATGTGCGGGGACATATGAAGTCCTTAGTCTATGCAAATACTATCAACTCAAGAGAAGAACTGTGGGACAAAATACAAAACGCAGCGTATTTTATTAGAGGACAAAAAAATTTATTTTTCAATGTAAGAGAATTTTTTATGAATAGAATTAAAAAAGGCATAGAAGTAGGTGGAAACCATATCGAACATTTACTCTAAGTTGCAGCAATGGGGTCTTTGCGTGGGGGGAAAGTTTATAATGTCATTAAGTCAACTTTTACGTTATTTTTTGGTCTTCTAATAAGATTAGATCCTTATTTCAGACAATCTTTTGATTTATGTATTTATCTCAATACCATGAAAATACTTTGTACTTTTTTCAATAAATACACTTTCTTTCATTAAATTTGAATTTGTCTTTCAAAAAATCATTGAACGTTACTTTCCTCGAAAACGGTTGGAGTTATCAAGTTCTACCAAGTGTACCATTCATATGTGGAAATAACGCCCTCATCAGATTTTCTAGTTAGAAGTACCACAACGTTTCGCCAAGAAAAAATTCGTTATCAAATACAGGTCCTGCGGCGCCCTCTATGATCTAACATGATATAATACATAAATTATTGTTTCTTAGAATAAAAAAAGTTCCTCTAGCAAATTTGGCGAAGATCAGTCAAGAGTCTGTTGAGTTATTGCAAGAAAACGAAAAAATAATTTGAACTTTGACACCTTGTATCTTTTTCCACGGCAACATTTTACTAAAGCATATTTGGTTATATCCTTATATTTTGGCCTATTATTAATGGTCCACCCTGTATATATAATGTACAAAATACACACAGATATAAATAAGTAAAAAATTAACAAAGAATACAATGTAGATATAAATCAAGTATACTCAAATATAGATTTGAGATAGTAAAGAGGCTTCAATATAACATTCTCAAAACAAGATATCATACATCTATATCAGGCTCTTCTAGCTATCTTATTATATCTACTGTGACCACAAAGGGCATTTTGAAAAACAAGTTTTGGGTTGTGGACTCAAGACGTAATCTTAAAATAAATCTTACCAATAGTTCAAATGTGCTTTTAGAGGGCGGAATATTAAAACATAATATTTTTAGTCGCAAACTCCTCTATAAAATCCTTATTTTACTATAAGGAAAGTAACCAAACTGCAACCAACAGCTACTCTCTATGTGCCCCGCTGAGCGCTGAATTACAAGTTACAAGCCTGGTGCGTTAAGTGTAATAATTGCATATTACCATCAAAACGCTAATGCTTCGATTGCAACAAACACCAGCCGAAAGACGGATCCTACTTAAAGGAACTCTCGTGCCAGTCGTCACACACCACTTGCAGACTGCAGTTCCGAGCTGTTGGCTCTCGTCAGTGCAAGGTAGGCATGTGACGATTGACACGAGGATCACTTGACCATATTTCAGTACCTTTGGGATAGCAACATGTAAAATAGTCAGCAGGCGCCATCTAGCGGTCCAGTATCTGTTGCAATCGAAAAATAAATAGCCTGACTTAGGCTTAGCATAGTTCAAATGTGCTTTTAGAGGGCGGAATATTAAAACATAATATTTTTAGTCGCAAACTCCTCTATAAAATCCTTATTTCACTATAAGGAAGTAACCAAACTGCAACCAACTGCTACTCTCGCTATGTGCCCCACCGAGCACTGAATTACAAGTTACAAGCTTCCAAAGATACCGAAATGTACCAAACGGTCAAGTGATCCTCGTGTCAGTCGTCACATGCCTACCTTGCACTGACGAGAGTAAATAATACAACTGAAACAAGCGTTTATAGAAAACCGAAAACCAACACATACTAATAGATATCTAAATTTCAACCCAAATCAATCAGTAAATGTTAAAAGGGGTGTTGTAAAATGTTTATACGATAGGACCAAAATAATTTAATCTAATAATGAAATATTAAATAACGAGAAAAAATTTATCAAAGAGGTTCTAGTACTGTCGTGAGCAGAAGAAAATAGGACAACTTTTTTTTTCTAATGTAAATCTCTCTCTATTTGAATATGTAATGAGTAGCCGAAAAAAAAACAGATATCACTTTTAATTTATTTTTTATTTTAATGCTGTAACTATTGCTATAGTAAATGATGGATGGTTAATGAGACAAATTGCACTGCGTTATAACATTAACAAAAATTTGGTGTGTAACATTTTAAGAAAGTGGAGAATAAACGGTACGATTAGTAGAAATCCTGGATCAAAGGACAAAGGACATCCTACTACTATATATATATATATATCCTATACTATTAATATTTCATTATTGCACCATTTCTATTTATAACTTCTATAAGTCTGTTTGGCATATAATTAAATAACCTTATACAATAATCATTAGTAACAATATTTTCCCATGCATTAATTACTATTTCCAGTAATTATTTGGCATTCTGTGGTCTCACATTTCGTTTTTGGATACTTCTTACGAGTAGTCCCCATACTTCTTCCACAGGGTTAAGATCTGGACTATGACTGGACCAATTAAGAACATTGATGTTGTTATCTTGAAACCAGTTAGTTACGGTATGAGCAGTATGAACGGAACAATTGTCTCGTTGAATATATTAGGAAATAATTGTGACACAGAAGGGAGCATAATATTGTCTAAAATCCTAATATACGTTTCACTATTAAATCGTTCCTCAATATGCCACAAAATATATTTCTCATCGAATGAGTATTCGGAAGGCAGTAAACACACACGTTTATTCTCCACTTTCTTAAAATGTTATACACCGAATTTTTGTCAATATTATAACGCAGTGCAATTTGTCTCACTGACCATCCATCTTCTGCTTTAGCAATAACTCCAGATTTAACTAAATCGCTTATATGAGGCATATTAGTTTTTTGCACACTTGCAATAAATTATGACAACTAACTGACAATGTCACAAAAATTAAAGTTAGATGTACACAACTAACAACTAGATTTTAGCAAAATACCGTTACAAGACTTGTCCTATTTTTTTTTGCTCACGACCGTACAAAATCAATACCCTGAAGCCTTTGTTGATAGAGTTTTCATAAATGTTGAAAGTAGGGACAATCAGATACAACAAAAAGCTGAACGTCATTATACAGCAGCAATTACTTATGTATATGAACTATGGAGAAGCTACGCTGTATAGGTGACAAATTTGATGTTAGGACGGTATTTCAAATGGGGAGCACTTTGAGATCTATTTTAACAAAAACAAAACCGATAAACCGGGAGCAGAATTCAAAAAATTGTATTTACAATATCCCGTGCGAATGTGATAAATGTTGTGGGTGAGTCATCAAGACCTTTCAGTGTGAGATTGGATGAGCACAAGAATTACATTAGAAAGAATGAAATTCAGAAATCAAAGATTTGTGAACATGCTTGGGAAAATGGACATAGAATAAACTGGGACTCGGCAAAAATTTTAACAAAAGAGGCAGATAACAAAAAAAGAAAAATTAAAGAATCAGCAATTTATTAAATGAAGATAAATGCGTATCGAATTGTTCTGAAGATATTTATACACTGTGGTTACCAATGTAGTAGGTTGTATCTATGGAAATAACATAAACAGAATCTTCAAGTTGTGTATTTGACATACACAACAAATAAGAGTTCTTCGAAAAAACTTTGAAAACGGAAAGACTACTTTCCGAAACGTCAGCAAAATACATTATTTCTGTCTTTCTAATTTATATTATTTGTAAAAACAACCTCTAAATGTTCCTTTTCACAGGCGCAGAGGCTTTTTTCCAATAATTATATTATTTTGTAGATTCGGTGATTTGTTTCTGAAGAGGATAATACACGTGGTACAAAACCCAAATAAAAGGGAAGAATATTCGTAGAATGTCGCAAATAACTTTCGGACAATATTTATAATCATATGCGCAGCATACCTATAATAGTGCAGGTTATATTCCTAACATTAAGTAAATTATGTAAATATTTTTCTTTTTTTCCTAAATGAAAAGTGGATAAACTGCAGAATGACGTTTTTATCTGCAATAAAGCTTCTTACAAATGACGTCTCCTGTACATATATATTTATTTTAATTATAAATATTCATGTGTCCTTGACACTTCAAGATAACTTTGTATACTTAATAAACAAGGTTTAAAATTAGAAATTTTGTGGAATACTCACCATTCAGAACTCCTGTGATAATAATAACCTTCAATGGTAGCTTTGGATTTTTGGAAACAAATATAATAGAAGCCCGCGAACGATGCCCCACTGATATCTTTTATGGTATGATCAGGTACCAAGAAGTGCTCCTTCCACCTCATGAACACATAGTCCGTGTCGGCCAAGGCCTTGTAGTCAAAAGTATCGGAATTAAATGTTTTGGCGTACTGACTAAATAGTGAGAATTTGCTCTGCAAAGAAACACACTCTTCAAAATCATATCCTGATTTCGTTTTGAAGTACTTACCCAGTGTTTCTTATCTACATCTTCATCAGCATCCCATTTACGAGTGAGAAAGGGGTATTTTTGGCTAATAATTTCTCCATCGAAAAATGTAGTGAGTTTTGGGTATTCATCAGTGAGACCATTGATTTGTAAATATCCACATAAATAAGAGTTTTCTTCATCCACGTGCTGCAGAGAAAAGAGAGTGTCAGTGCAAATGTCAAGTAGGTACTCAAACATATGTTGTTATTTTTAGTTTTCCCAAAATAAATACAGAAAACGAATTACGTAAACTTAAATATAATGCTTATCGTATACCTACGTTCAAACTATTTCACTAATATTCGAGCGATATTTATAAATAAAACGTAAATTCAAAAAAACTTTCTAACCTGCAAAACGACTTCTACTTCATAACTATTGCCTTTGGACTTCTGAAATCCTTGGAATTTTGATCCATTATACAGTAATGACTTTGTGACACCTGGTTGTTTCGAATTTGCCGGTGGGGGAGGTGTAATATCCACCCTGACCGGCATTTTTTATGAATATTTTTACCTTTGCCACTAAACGTCAAAGATTATTTTACTAATTCAAGATGGCGAAAATGGCGTTGCTCGTGGACGTATCTGGAACTTTTTAAGAACAATGGAAAGTCATCATTGCAATGTAGTCGGCAACCACATATGCGGCAACTTGTATTGCACGTTTTATATGTCTTTGTCTTCACAGAGTATAAAAAATGATTATTTGATATGTCCACTGTCGAGCTACGTTTAGACCAAGAGAGATAGTGAAGTTTTAATACATTCTAAGTCTCCATCAACTTGTATGGTACATTTCCTGTGTGAGGACTGTGATTTAGTCACAGACAGGTAATTTTTATGCAATATTTGAGAACAGGCATAAGATACAGATACTAGCTGTAAGCCAAATTAAATGATCCCTATTTGGAATAAGAGAAATTATTGTTTGAGTCGTAGAAAATTTTGTACGTCCATGAAAGAGCGGACTTTCCTGACGAGTGACCCAGCCCACATCATTCATTAGTGTTTCATAAACAAACCTAATTATGGAACCCTGAAAAATTAAAGAATTTCTCAATTTGTATAATTAATTGTTTAATATTCAATTGCTAAGTTGACAGTAGTGTTGAATGTTATTTTTGTTTAAAAAAAAATTGTCTTCGTACATATATATTAGTAGGTATAAGATAGAATCGGTTAGGTAAAATAAATAATAGTAGAACTTTTGTTACAATTTTGGGTTTAAACATGTAGTTTTCGATCAAATAAATATTTTGTATATCAAATTCAACAAGTAAGCTTCCAGTTATTTTCATACATATGTGCTTATAGCAACAACAGATTGTTACTATATAACAATAAAATATTCAATAATTATAAAAGACAATAACAAAAATCAATTGAAATGATCACAGAGGGAAAACAGAATCGACAATCGACTCTTAGCCTTGACAGAAAGAGTGTAGCATGCGATAAATAACCTTGGCCGTCCAAGAAACGCAAGAATTGTTAATGTTGAAGAATAAATAATTAAATATTGTAATGGAGATAAGTACTAGCAGATTAGGCTTAAGAATGGATATATCTCACCAAATCGCTTTGAGAGTATTACATTTCCTTTACCGTCTCCAATTTTCAGAGCAGGAAATATATCAATTATAAACAATTATCGGCAAATTTCCCTCTTATGTAACTTCGCGAAAATTCTTGAGATTATCCTGTACAATCGCATATATCTATCAACAAAAAATATACTATCGCCATACCAGCATGGCTTCATGTCCAATAGATCAACTATTACAAATTTAGTATCATTTAGTCAAACAGTATCTGATGCTCTAGATAAACGTGGACAGATAGACGTTTTGTATACTGATTTCACAAACGCTTTCGAACCTATTGATCATCAGTTGCTGTTGCAAAAATTGGCGAAGTTTGGATTCAGTGTAAAATTATTAGATTTTTTCAAATCTTACCTAACCGACAGGCTGCAATTTGTGTTCTACAGTGGATACGAGTCAACAGCATACTCAGCAACTCAGGAGTTCATCAAGGCTCAAATCTTGGGCCTTTGCTATTTCTACTATTCATTGATGACTTGTCCAGCGAAATACAGTGCGAGGGACTAATCTTTGCAGATGATCTAAAGATTTTCAAAAATATATATTCAGATAAAGACTGTATCTCTCTCCAAAACAATCTCGATATGGTCAGTATTTGGTGTACTCTCAATAAAGTAGACATTAATGCCTCCAAATGTAAAGTCGTATCGTACACAAAAAAGAGAAATTTTATTGAACACAACTACATAATTAATGGAGCCATTTTAGAACCATAATCAAAGACCTTGGTGTATATTTTGACTTCGAGCTCTGTTTCGTCGACCATATAAATATGAAAGCTAAAGAGGCTATCAAAATGTTGGGATTTATTATAAGAAACTGCAATTCATTTATTAACCTAGTGTCTTAAAATATACTGCACTTATTTAAGATCGAAACTGGAGTACGGATCTATTGTTTGGAAACCCTGTTATATGGCCCATAAAAATAAGGTGGAGCAAGTCCAAAGAAAATTTCTAAAATTTTTATCATTCAAAACTACAGGAATATATCCCGAGAGAGGAGTAGACAATAATCTTCTCCTAAGTACATTTCAGTTTGAGAGTCTAGAATTTCGACGAATCTGCTCCATGTTAATTTTTCTCTATAAATTGCTGCATAATGATATTGATAGCCCGCAATTACTCTCACAACTTAATTTCTATACTCCAAGAGAACATTCTCGGCAAAATCCAACATTTTATTGTATAGTGAATACGACCAGAATTGAAACTGTATAAAAACTAAAAGCCGGCATCTCTTTATTGTTTTTCTTATGACAAGCATTTCTGTTTACCTCCGCAACAGATGCCGATTGTTTTTGCTGGCTTTTAGTTTTTATACGGTTTCAATTCTGGTCGTATTCACTTTACTCGCGCCAATACTAACGTCATGATAAAATCACCAATACACTGTATGTGTTATAATTAGCACTGCGATATAAATTCATGCTCACCAAATGACTTGCTAAATTGTGCTAGGCGCATGTTTAATCCGTAGCATTCTTTATTATTCATTTATTATTTATTATTTGTTATTATTGTCAATTATCTATTATTTGTCATCTTATTACTGTATTTATAATATTTATTGTATCTGTTACATTGTATTGTGTTATATTTAAAATATTCATTATATTTGTTATACTTAATATGTCATATATATTATACTTTAGTATTTGATATAATTTTTTATATATAACTTGTATACATGCATAATGTTTTCCAATTTCATTTAAAACTTTGTCCTATAATTCGGTACTGCGGCTTTTTGTATTATAAATATTTTTTGAAGGGCATATTGAGTAGCATTTCCCCACATCAATATACCATAATCAAATACCGAATTAAACAATGCATAATAGGTTGTTAATGCTGCTTTTTCGCCTGCCAACATACATATTCTTCGAACAGCAAATACGACTCTCGAAAGTTTACTGTAAGTAATATGATATTGCCAGCTCAAGCATGAATCCACACACACACACCAAGAAATTTACTTTTTTCGCTTTCAATATTTTGTTTTATTTCAAAGTTTGTTATGATTGTTTTGCTTTCATTTAAGAATTTGTTACCTCCTTTCCCTTGTTATTTATTTTTGAGAAAGAATTGAGGCAACATATGCGGACGACTACCTGGTTTAAGTCGGAGCAGAGAGCCGTGGGTCCAGAGTATTCGTAAGAGTGGAGAAACTTACCCTTTCTGATATGTACAGCATAAGCGACAGATTTCTGTTTATTTCGAGAAAAGGAGACAAAGAAAAATTGATGTTAAATTGGGCACCATCTATAGTAAAATAAGCAAAATTGTCTCTTTTTCTCGAATAACCAGTCTACTATAGATCAGACTGAAATTGTTGGTAAGAGAAATAAAAAGATAGTTTAAAATGAATGTTAAAATATATTACATGAAAAATAGACAAATCGGTTTGAAGGACAAATTGAAATTTAAAAATATATATATATATATAAAACAAATTTATACCAGTATCCTAGATTGATAATTGTTGAGGTGACTGGTTCTGAGACAGCAATCCAGGCCCACAATTGTCTCTTGTTGCAAGAATGAATTCTAAAGTTTCCTTGGCAATTTACGTCTCTCAATGAAATGGGGTGAAAGTTGTAGGAAAATTAACCAACTATGTGGTTTAATGTAAAGATAACGAAATTTTATCTATGAAAGATAAACTGTGCAAAAACTATGCAGGAATGTAGAAAAGTATCTCAGAATTTAAATATCTAGGAATATAAGCATCTAAGCATTAAGCATGTATGCATGTACAAAATTTAAGCAAGTTAACTGTACAAAATTTAAGCAAGTTAGCTATACAAAATATATTTAAGCTGATTTCATAGACTATAAATTGCCAAAAAAATGAAAAGGAAAGAGAAAACTATTTTTAAAACCATGTGGTACATATAGTATTTTAACTACTAATTAAAAAGAATTGACTTTGAATTCAAATTTATTTTAAAAATAATTGAAATTATATCAAAGGCAAAATTTGAAGGTTAATTAAATTTTTTTAATGAGTATAATGAAATTATGTTAAACACTTGTGAACTGGGATATAAAAATTGTAATATCATTACTGAAGTCCACAGTTAAAAATTATATACGTTTGAATCAGTATAAAGGCTGCAAGCAAATGACTTCCTGGTGAGTTTTACTGATAAGGTAAACTTTTTGTCCTGTTTACCGGGAAATAACGCTACCAAAAAATAAACTTGAGAAATTGAAATCCCTAATTAAATTGAAAGCTATAAAATATAAAAATAGTACAAGTATGGCCATCTGTCAATGGTTGCGTTAAGCGCATCAACTTGCCTTGTAGATTCCCGTACTCACAACTAAATTAGTGACATATAATCGATAAATGGAATCTATAATTTCCATCGCAGCTGATTTGCTTTTACCTCAGTTTGTAATTTCTATTTTATACATAACCACAAATATGAACAGATGCAAAGAAATATTAAAACCTATTTTGATAACTCAGTAAATATATTACATCTTATAGGATATACTATATATAGTAACGAGAAAAGGTAAGGAAAATCACCAAAATGTACCCACATAGTAAACAAAAATATAAAAATTGAAAAATTGATATCTGATGTAACTAAATTTTGTAGACAAATTGTTAATTGTTTCCTGGGATGCTGTGTAGAATGGAAATGAGATACATCATAGTTTAGAATATGACTTGAGTTCCTAAGATATAAAACTAAGTACATAAAACAGTGTGAAATGGTTTAGCAGTTATACAAATAAAAATCTGTTAGTTGAAAGCAGTTTCACTTACAAAAACTGAATCGAAAAATGTTATACAGATCGTGCTAAATATAACCAAATCACTAGTTTCTATATAAAACTGTTAAATGAACGTAGGCCATGTAACAAATTCATTTTGTATAAACCACTGCTGAGCATCTTGCAGTATTTTAGCTGCTATTTGAGGTGTGTTGCGGTATTTATTGGTTTTTATGACAAAAGAGGTGTCATCAGTATACACAATAGTTGTCAATTCATATCTGTTTATAGTGTGTGCATTCATATAGTTAGGCAAATCATTCACATAAATAATGAACAAAAGTGGACCAAGGATAGAACCTTGGGGCACACCCCTCTTCATGATTAATTCACTACTATAGCAGTTTCCATGGAAAACTTGTTGAGATCTATTGTTTATGTAAGATTTCAAAAGCCTCCGGCTATATGCCAATAAGACTTGATTTTTGAGAATTGTTGCTTGAACGAACGGAAAATGCTCCAGATTTGTAAAATAAAATGTGTTTTACTGACGAAGCTATACATTTAAAATAAGTGTAAATATTGTCTAGGGAATCAGTTAGTTGGATACCATATACAGGGTGTTTCACGAGAAAACGGACATGGTTTAATGGCCGACACCGAGGGTAATCAAAATCACCCATAGAAATGGACACCCGTTGATGAAATATAGGGTGTTTTATGTATTTTTGCCAAAATTTCTTTTGATCATTACTGTGTAATGGAATAAAATAATTCATATTAGACTAATACGCTAGTGATCCTGAATAAATACATATATGACACAGAAAATATCCAGATTCGGAGTTGACAAAAAGTTGCTTTTGTTGTTTTTCAAAGAATCAACACCCTGTATATGTTTTTTCAAATTTCGATAAAAACTGTGCAAAATGGCTTTATTACTTTTTTGCCACACTTTCACAGTTCTCGAAATACATTCCACCAAATACCGTAGTATGAGACTTATCAAAATATCGGTGAATGCCACTTACTAAAAATGCTTCCAAAACTGAAATTATTCATTTACTTTTATTTCAACAGTAAATATTATGTTGTAATTAACAATTTTTAACATTAATCACTTGTGTGATATTAGAAAGGGTGAGAAATAAATAAAACCATAAATGTCAACAGATCATCGAACAAATTAATTATTTTTTACCCTCATGTATTGAAAATTAGTAAAACAACAACATAACATATCTGTCAACAACAACAATAAAGGTAGCAACAAAATAACATATCAGTAATGCACATAATAACAGAATAATAACAAACTATGAGCGGATCAATATGCCACCATCCCCCCTATCACCCCCAATGCCACCCCCACACTATTGTGAAAGGGGGTAAAAAAATAAAATATGATTTAGTGTGTGTATAAGAACGAAACGTCTCAAAACATTTTTTGGCTTAGCCATCCCCTCTACCACCCCCATTGCCATCCCTACCCTATTATTAAAGGGAGTAAAAAATTAAATTGAGATTTAATGTTTGTACGAGAACCAAGGGCCTCTAAAATTAATTTTGGCATTAGTCAGTGTATAAGACTTGGATACAAAATCTGGATGTGGAAGTAGTGGTTCCTTGGGCAGCAGTTTTTGACGTTTTTTCAGTATACTTATATATATATCGTAGGAGGCGCTGAACCGATTTTCACGAAATTTGAAATAAAGGTTCCTTGATCATCTACAATAAAAGGGTCCCGTGCTCGTTTTTCAACTAGCATTTTAAAGGGTCCAAGATAAATTAAAACTGAAAAACCGCCCTTAAAAAGGACCAATTTACACTTTTTTCCCGAAAAAAAAAAAGAATTCCCCTCGCCTACTCGAAATGAAAAACTCAGGGTATTCTTAGTTTCATCAAAACAAACTTATTTTCTATGCCGCGTTGCTTCTTGTAAAATTTTCTCTGAAAATCTAATTTTACTCCACTATAATCAGAAAATTCACATTAAAATACTAATTCGATTGTAGTATTATAAAATGTTGACTATAAGTAAGTGGAATGTACTTTGCTTCCTGATCATACAGTGTTATAAAGTATTAAACGAATCGGAATATAACGTATCTTCTAGTTCTAATATAAAAAAATGTCACATGCTTTTGAATTATTGCAGTTTAAGGCGATTGTGATATTATTTTTATGGGTATAGCGCGTGCAAATAATCTAAAAAATAATTTTATAACGTTTCCTGTTTATATTTATCGACACAACAATAAAGTACGCGAACAGAATAAATCATATTCTTCAAAATGGACCCCAAAAAATAACTTCCTTAAGCAAACTTCATCAAATAACGAGCATCCAGGGCAAATACATACAAATGCAAACACCCTTGCAAAACTCCAAACGGAATATTTGACAAACGCAAACTGTCGATTTCCAATATTTGCTTATATTTCATTTCCGAAGGGTCAACAATTCAACTCTTCGTGTCATTAGTCATTCAATCAGGCTTATTTAAATTAACTTAAATCTGTACGAGCCAGGTGGGAGATAATGACAAGGTTAATCCTTATTTTGCGGTATATAACAACACCCATTGTATACAGAGTAACTATTTCAAATCGATTTTGCTCATTATTTTGTTTTGGATAAGTGCTCGAGAGTGTTTGTGAGATATCACCATGAAGATCACTGTAAGTACCGTTTACCGGACCGACTTGTATTTAAAAAGTTTTTTAAATTCATTGGACGAAAAAGTGTGGAGGTTGAAAAACATATTATGTTATTGCCAATCCCCGTTCAATAAATAATTTTATATAATTTTTATGTAATGCACTTAAGCAGGTATATAGGTACATTTTAAATTTCAATTTAGCCTGTTTAGCAACTCATACACTATTTTTTTTTTGTTATCGCGGAATATTTGATACTAAATAAGAAAAATATAAAATTAATAATAAAGAAACGATTGCAAATCTAGTAATATAGAGCAAAAATTGAACGTAATTCTAAAATGCAGAAAGAAGTGCTGGCTGATTTAAATTATATGCGTGTATAAAAATTACGTTTAACAATGTATGGCTAAAAAAAATTCATTAGACACAAAGTGCACCTGATTTTTCTAATTCCTTTTGATAAGTAAAGCATCTCTGAAAAACATGAACTTAATTGTACGATTTTTAGAACATCAAGCGCTTTCAATTAGGGTTATTATATGTGACTGATTGCAGATGACCTGAAGTGTTCTCTGTTATATTAATTTAATATACAGGAAACATTTTCTATTCAAGAACCTTGATATATAATTGAATTTTAAAACTATAAGATATTTTTTTCTATAAACATAAAAAGTGTTTAAAATTTAAAAATATAGGTCCTTACTTGAATGTAGGTACTGCCATCATAAATATTGTATTTTATAACAGCTATCAAACTTTATAAACATCTCGTCATTGAAGAATTTAACAGGCGCTGGAGCAGTATCAAATATATACTTTTACCTACTTTTTGAAATGTTTTTGTTTCCTAAAAGGAATAAATGAACAGTAATGTGTCCTTTGAACTTTTTACTTTTATTTTTTGAAACTCTTATGCACATAAGCAATTAGTCTTAACTTATCGAGTACTCAATTATAAGTCAGCCAATATTATATCGGTAAAATCAAATAAAAATAAATTTAAATTTGATGCCTTATGTTAGGGACTTCCAGTATCAACTTAATGAAACGAAATTAGCAAATAATATTGCAGAGTATCACAGCGCATCATTGAAACCTCAAACTTCACATTTTTTCACAATAATATTCGGAACCTCTCAAAAAAGTTTAAAGAATTAGAACTTTGCTTTTACCTGAGCTGAGCTGGAAGCATTTGATTGTGTCTATTTAACAGACATAGTAAATTACAAACATGATTTTCGTATAGATACTTATGATATATGTTAAATATAACATGGAAAATTATAAGCAGAATAATGAAGGTACCTACATTTCAGTTGTAATACTATTGTCTATTAAATAATAATATAACTAGTAATAATAATATAATTATTTTGTTAATTGCCCGTAAAATTTATAATATACAGGGTATTTCATGAGGAATTGTACATACTTCCAGGGGCGATAGAGGACCACTGGGTATTCAGGAACGGCCATTGAAATGTTCCCGTTTCTCTTAATTTCTGTGATAAACTGATTTTGGTCTAAATTTATTTTGGCCAGAACGTCTTTACTATTGATCGGATTTTGTTTAAATTTTAGACACTTTATACACTTATCACAGTTGATAGATTGCTATCATATATTTTTTTTAATTCTAGGGCCAGACTTTTTAATTTTTTTTTCTGATTCCTGTAGAAAAGATCACCCTGTATACAGTGTGACCCATTTCAAATGGAAACCTCTCTGTAAAAAATGTATTTATAATCTTATGTTAACGCTTTTTTTTAATGATAAACCATCGAAAATTCCACTTTATAACAAAAATTTAAAGATAAATTTCAATTTTCAAAGCCTTCTGTGTTTTATTTTTAATGTCGAAAATGAACAAATTTGATTAGCGATTTTTTTATTGAAATTTTAACTACACCACTGGATTCAGTAACCTCTCAAATGGGTAAATCCCAAGTTTCATGAAAAAATATTGAAAAATAACAGAGCTATGACAAAATTAATGTAGGGAGTTTTGCGACCCATTTTGAATGGAAACACCCCTGTAAAAAATGTGCCTATTATCTGATTTTGACGGGACTTTTTTTAAAAGATACACCATCAAAGACTCCACTTTATGACAAAAATTTAGAGATAAATTTCAAGTTTCAAGGCTTTCTATGATTTATTTTCAATGTCGAAAATGGACAAATTTGATTAGCGATTTTTTTATTGAAATTTTAACTACACCACTAGATTCAGTAACCTCTCAAATGGGTAAATCCCAAGTTCCATGGAAAAATATTGAAAAATGACAGATTTATGACAAAATCAATGTAGGCTCATAGTAACTTTTACTTGATTTTTTCTAAAAATCCAAGTAGCCCATGAAAAATAAACAAAAGAAAGATAAATTAAGTGAATAGTTTTAATAAATATATTATATTTTTATTGAATAATGGCAGATAATAATAGGGTGCCATGGAAAACAAATTTTATAGTCAAACGTCAAATCTTTAAAATTGGCATATTCTCATATTCATTGTTATTGAATTATAAAATTAATCGATGGTTATTATCAAGTATTAGTTTATTAGTTTGTAGTTAGTTATGGATAATCTAAATGTACAGGAAAAAATTGAACTTGTGCGCCTTAGAGGAGATAATGACATAACTTTGAAAGAGATATGCGAGATATTCAACAACAGGCATCCGAATAGGTCCAACATTACTAAAAATGCACTGTTTATAAAATAAACAAAATTTTTAATGAGTGTGGCGCTGTGACACGGCGTATTATAAGAACAGATAATATACAAAGAAGAACCAGGTACGAGCAGACAGTTTTAAATTATTTTAACAACAATCCAAACGTCAGTGTAAGGATAGCTAACTTAGATTTCAATTTACCTGGAGAAAATATTCGCCGATGCCTTAAGAAGAATTTGGTAAAACCATTCAAACCCAAATTTCTACACACGTTAGAACCTGGTGATGATAACAGACGGATGGAGTTTTCCTTGTGGGCTGAAGGAGAGTATCTTAATAACAGAAATTTTAATAGAAATATTTTATTCAGCGATGAAGCAACTTTTATAACAAACGGGGTAATATCGTCACAAAATTCTAGGTTTTGGACTATAGAAAACCCACAGTTTGCCATTAATTGTAAAAGACAATATTCCCAAAAAGTTAATGTTTGGTGTGGGTTGCTCAATGAAACAATCATTGGCCCTTCCTTTTTTGAAGGTAATATGAATAGCATGCAGTTTTTACAGTTCCTAAGAAATGAATTTTGGAATATTCTACATGAACTTCCAATACAAGAAAGAGCAAATCTACATTTTCAATTAGATGGAAGCTCTGTCCATAATGCTAGAGTGTTTACCAGATGGCTGAATGCTAACTTTCCTAATCGATGGATAGGTCGTGGTAGCTCGTTAATTGAATGGCCACCCCGATCCCCGGACTTAACACCGATGGACTTCTTTTTATGGGGTTTAATAAAATCTAAAGTTTACAGGTCACGCCCGAGTAATAGAAAAGATTTGTGTGCAAGAATAAGACAAGCTTGTGCAGAAGTTACCCGGCAACAATTACAGAATGTCGTAAAAAATATTAAAAAACGATTCGACAAGTGCATTGAAATAAACGGCGGCCTTGTAGAGGCTACAAAAATTTAAGAAGTTTTGTGTAATGTTGTACAATGTGTTATTTTTTTTATTTAATAGGTATCTAATTATTATTACTTTTAATTGTTCATACTTATGTTTTTAAGTCCAATATGATTAAGTTTGTTTAAATGATAATATTTATTAAAACTATTCACTTAATTTATCTTTCTTTTGTTTATTTTTCATGGGCTACTTCGATTTTTAGAAAAAATCAAGTAAAAGTTACTATGAGCCTACATTAATATTGTCATAAATCTGTCATTTTTCAATATTTTTTCATGAAACTTGGGATTTACCCATTTGAGAGGTTACTGAATTCAGTAGTGTAGTTAAAATTTCAATAAAAAAATCGCTAATCAAATTTGTCCATTTTTGACATTGAAAATATATCATAGAAGGCTTTGAAAATTGAAATTTATCTCTAAATTTTTGTCATAAAGTGGAGTTTTCGATGGTTTATCATTAAAAAAAAGCGTTAACACAGGATTATAAATACATTTTCTACAGAGAGGTTTCCATTTGAAATGGGTCACACTGTATTATTTTTTAACATTCAGTTGCCAATTATAAAAGCCTAAACAAAACAATGTAATTAGATTCTTTGTTGCACCTTTACTGACTTTCTTACAAGCGATTGAATTTGGCAAAATGGGGAATTTGAAGAAAAAACAGCTTCATTTTCTTACATTAATTGTTCAAATAAATAAAAATGGTGAAATAAATATTTACAAAGGTATATTTAAAAATATCACAAATACTTAGAGTAAATTTTCAAAATGAGAACCTCCAGCTTCCATACATTTTTGTTGGTGTTTATTTAAATTGCTAATAGATTTTATAATTTGCGCAGGATAGTTTCTAGTTTGGTCACTACAGAGGATAATTAGGTGAATTAACTGTTCTCTACTATTTATTGGGACACTGTAGACTTCAGTTTTGAGATATCCCCATAGAAAATAATCGACAGGGTTGAAATCTAGTGATCTAGCCGGAAAAGTGCGAGGTCCCCCACGTCCAATCCAGCTGTTTGGATAATCATTATCCAAAGCCTTCTAACCTCTATACCAAAATGAGGAGGAGCTCTGTCATGCTGGAAGTATTGTCCTCTTATATTAATACCTTGCATTAAACCAGGTAAAATATTTTGTAAGAAATCTAAATACCTACACCCCTGTAGTTTGCCTTGCCGGCAAAATATGTAGGCCAATTAGATTGCTGTTCATCATACCACACCAAACATTTACCTAGAACTTATTTTGAGAATGGGCTTCTTTTATAGCATGAGAATTGTTTTCGGCCCAGTCATGCGAATTTCTTGAATTAAATACGCCATCTCGTGTAAATTGGGCCTCGACTGGCAAAATTCTAATCTATTTACATTGTGACCCTATTGAAGCCTTTGCGCTTGCTGAATATGATATGGATGTAATATTTCTTTATTTAGAGTCCTCCAAAACCCGCACATGAGGAACTCCTAATTGAACAATTATTTTAGGATGTTCTAAAACAATGTTAATGATATTTTTTTACTCCTCAACGTTTTGAACAATATTTCGTTCCACTTTTGATGATGGAAACCTGTCGTGCTCCCTTGCATAGCGATACCCAGTTGAAAATGTCTGATGATTTGGTGTTCTTCTGTTAGGAAAACCAATATGGCATTCCTCTGCGGCTTGTCTACCATTACCATCACACAATCCATAAACATAAATAATATCGGCATATTCCTCATTTGTAAAATTATAAGGCATGACTATTTGCAAACTAAGTTAACCATTAAAAGTATACCAGTTCTAATGTTTATGACAACAAACATAGAAATGTCAAAGAATTCTACTATAATTATAATAAAAAGAAAACTGTTTAATGATTCCCATTTTAAAATGTACCTACTTATTTATATGCTACACTTGCTTTGGAATGAAAAAAAAACTTTGGTTTTAAATTTTTTTAAATTTTTATTTATTAGGACAATCAATTAAGCAAATGAAGCTGTTTTTCTTCAAATTCTCCATTTTGCCAAATTCCATCGCTTGTAAAAAAATCAGTATAAGTGCGACAAAAAATCTAATTCATGGTTTTGTTTAGTGACGTATGGCCTTTTATAATTGGCAACTGAATGTTAAAAAATATATATACAGAGTGATCTTTTTTACGGGAATCGGAAAAACAAATTGAAATAGTCCGGCCCTTGAATTTAAAAAATATATATAATAGCAATCTATCAACTGTGATAAGTGTAAAATGTGTCTAAAATTTAAACAAAATCCGATCAATAGTAAGGACGTACCTACTACCTAAGTACCTACCCCCACTTTTTTCTACAGTTTTAAAAATAAAATTCTGAAATTTGGGAAATCAAATGTAGGTATAGTTGAAATAATAAGTTTCCGACACATGAAAAACGCGACTCAAACTTTATGACCTCATTAAAATACCGGTACTCTCTGTACTGCTGTTCGCAAATAATTGACTCGCTTACCTTTATAGGTTTTTAATGTGCGTCGGTTCGCTTGATGACATGCATGCCGCCACGGCCCGCGGCGATAATAATTATGTCTAAAATTTTTGTTGCGTTCTTTGAGTGTAGGGATATCAACATTTTGACCATTCGATGATAAAAAAAGCGCTTCCGGTTGGAGGGAAATTGCCACAATTTTCTTATTTTAAATAGCTCCCTGTATATTTAAGTCATTTTTCTCATAAAGCTGTAGTTTCTCTCTCCAACGCTTTTTCAGATTTAAAATCGGATAAAAAATAACCTTGAAAATGGTATTTATTTGATATTTCTAGTTGACTTTGGAATTCAGGGACAAATTTAAAAAATTTTGAAGTAGACTTTGAATTTGAATAAAAGGGTATTTTCTCAACAAATTAAATTTAAAATTGGCCTATTTTGTTCATTTGCTTGGATTTAGAAATGTTTTTCCCATTTTTCCATTTCAAGGAAATTTGTCATAACTCCAATTTTTCAAATAGTCCACTGTATGTTTTATTTTTTTTGTCAGATAGAGTAGTAAATTTGCTTTAGACTGTTTTTTTTCGGATCAAAAATTCGATATTAAATTAAAATAAATATTAAGCTTTTTGTAGAAGCGTTTCAAATTATGTGTCCATATCTTGCAGTAAGCTATGAAAAACAGATGAGTTATTTACAATTAGAGAAAATTTCTTTTGATAAATATAACAAAAATTTTTATGAATCATTGGCAAAAAACAAAAATTCACACAATCAAAACCAAACCTATCTGGACAGCAACTCAATAAATATCAAACCTATAAACAGGTGCTCAAAATGACGCCCACCCATTTCAGAACTCCGGGGACCCCAACGTAGTTTGAGTAAGTGGATAGTATACGTTATAGTAATTGAAACTGGTCAGTTTTAAAGCACAGGACCGTGCGTACTGAACTTGATATTTTGTCCTATATATTTGGCAATGGTATCGAGATTCGAACGGTAGTTGAAACTGTGCAGGCGAGTCCGAGACTGGCAATGTAATCAGCCTGAATGAACCATCTACGACTGCACTGGTTTAAAGGTAATAAAACGGACATGCCTACTAGCACAAAAAACTCGTAAATCGTTTCTTATCAGTAAACATGGAAGTCTAACAACGTGCTGTCTATGTGCCAGTGCAGTGCATAAATACCTATTATAATATCAAGCGTAGGAGTTTAGTTAGTTACTGTTCATATTTATAAATATTTACTACTGTATAAAAGGTAAAATATTTTAATTATTTACTAATTTACCATGGCTTTCTGGGGGCCATTTGAAACAGAGGATAATATAATAACGCCCGAAAATCCCGAAATAGTTGAACCGGTTATTGTCGAAAGTCAACGTATTATTTTAAATATACATGAATGTTTGAAAAGCGAAAATCCTGAACAATGTGAGAAAGAAATAATACGACGTATTAACGAATTAACTAAAATATCAAAATCAACAATTTATCGCGTAATTCAAGAAGGCGATGTTATAGATCACAGCGCAAAGAGGAAACGGAAAAATACGAAATTAAAAAATATTGATGATGCCACTAGAGATGTAATACGGCGTATAATTTATAATATGTATGAAGAAAATATAGTTCCTACGTTAAAAATGATTCAAGAAAAATTGAGCGATTATCCTGATTATAATTATAGGTCTTTAGATACACTACGAAATGTCTTATTAGAATGCGGTTTTAAACATAAAAAACTTGACAGTCGTATGGTAATTATGGAATCGCGACGTATAGTTTCACTTTGAGTAGATTATTTGGAAAAAATTAGAGAATATCGTAAACTAAACAGGTATATAGTGTAACTAGACGCGAGACGTGGTTTGACGCGCATGATGTTGTTCAGTATGGTTGGGTAGATAGTTCGCATAATTGTGTTTTAAATATTCCGTGTTCTAGAGGAAAACGCGTTATCATACTTCATGCGGGAAGTGAAAATGGGTTTGTACCCAATGCGTTGCTCTTGTCGGTCAAAAAAAAACATCGCAGTCTTCTGCAGACTATCACGAAGACATGACAGCCGATCTATTCAAAAAATGGTTTTCTCAACAGCTTCTATCAAATATTCTGCCAAATTCGGTAATTGTATTAGATATAATGCTTCTTATCACTCGCGTATATTAAATAAAATACCAAATAACAGCACAAAAAAGGAAGACTTTTAAAATTCATGAGAAAAAAAAATGGAAATTCCTGTAAAAGTTCCAATAAAACGCGAATTACTGAAAAGAATAAACGAACAGAATTTCAAAAAGGAATATGTTATTGATAACTTATCCAATGTACACGGTCATACACTTTTGCGGTTACCTCCATACTATTGCATATTTAATCCTATCGAGATGGTTTGGGGAACACTAAAAGTACGCTTACGAAAATGTAATAACTCTCCAACATTAAGCGCGATAGTAGTTGATCATATAAGAGAAGTAATAAATGACATTGACAATAATACTGATTTATGGAAAAATTGCGTTAGGCATGTAATTGGAGAAGAAAATCGATATCCAACGCTACCCCCTAGTGCGCCGATTTTAATTCAACTGGATAATGATTCCTCCTCAGAAAGTGAAGATTCGGACGCGTCAATTAACATTTAACTTTTCTTCATTTTTTCATTCACTTTTTTATTGTTACATTTCGTGTAATATATTTTATTTAGTTGACAAGAAATTTTAATTTAAGTTACTTCATTCTAGAGAAATATTTTAATTTTGTTTTTATTTATGTTTTATATAAGTATACTAAAATTTATTTTTGTTTTCATATAATAATTCTTTGCTTTGTTCAAGAAACTTACGTTTTTATTTTAGAAGAAACTTAAAATTTTATTTTATTTTTGACTAAAATCGTTGCCCCTCGTTAATCTAACCTGTCCCATTCCCTCCTGGCAAGATATGTTCATACCTTCTCGTTGGTCCTTGCTGAGCAATAACATTTCAATATAATATGGGTTAACTTTAAAACTAAAACCAATAAATTTAAATATTTAGACTTTATATCTAAAACTGATATAATACCTCAAAAATATGTTATTGGCGAAATGAACCTAATAAACAAAAAATAATAAAAATGAATACAATTTTAACATTTTATTATGACAATCATTTCTATTTACCTCCGCCCATGTACAATAAAGAGATACCGACTGTTTTTGCCGGCTTTTAGTTTTTATACTGTTTCAATTCCGGTCGTATATACTTTATATCCTCAATTTGTAAGAAAATATTTATGACCATTTTTTGTGATGATGTAAAGGAAGTCGAACACCTGCTTTATGGCCTTTTTTATAACTAAACTGAAACTGATATGCGTTCGATCTCCTTTACGTTTTTTGCAAGCTTTTTATATAGCTGTATTATGTACGGTACCTACTCTTGATACAATTAATCATAAGAAATATTAAAAAGCCTAACAAAAATGTTAGTGTCAGAGATATTTGTCACAATTTATTGAATAGCTATTTAGGTAAAGGAACACAAATTGTAAAAATAGGATATCATACAAGCGAGATAAGAAACTGGTCTTTGATCTTCCACAAGGCATGATCTTGCCCCAATTTTATTTATTACAAATTTAAATGACACAATAAATTTAAGAATAATTTGCAGAAGACACTGTCATTCTTTTTCAAAGGAAATATGGGAAAGAGTGAAACAATATCTAATATGGACATGGGTTTGTTGAAAATATTTTTACTTGCTAAAATATACGTTCAGATACTGTTCATAACAAAGCACGTGTTATTTTTAACTATTTCTCATCTATTTACTCCAAATAAACTATTGATTAAGCTTATCAAAAAATTGTACAAGAACCGACGTAATTATTACTCAAATTATTGGCAAAATCTAGATAATTCGAAAACAACATAACTGATAGAATATCGTAAACAAAGTTCCAAAACCAATAAAATATTCCGTCCTTCAAAATATTTGTAATTAAAGATAATGATGACCTTATGCAAAACTGTAATATATTTAATTTGATTTCATTTAATGTGTCATGTGTGTATGTGTCCTGTTTGTATTTAGGTATAATACGCCGAAAAAATGATCCCAATAGTAATAAAAATAATTAAGGTAAATATGTTTGTATACCATATTTAAGAACATCGTATAAATTAGTGGAGTTTAACCTGATATTGTTAAATTATTGAAATAAGATCAGGCATATTTTGAAGCTATTAAGTATCTTTAAATGCAGTACACATCAGAACGATAAAATCCGTAGATAATGGTACATGTAATGCTTATCTTTGAATTAAAAAATCGGCATACATGTTTGCAGCCGTACTGGTGCGTGGTGATTTAATAAAGACCTTATACTTTTTATAAACATAAACAGAGCAACGTGTTTTTAGGTACTTTTTTGTATCCAAATAGACACGCGGGTCTAATGTTAATACATTGAATTGAATTGGCTCTTCAGTATTAGCGCTTCCTTCAGTAAATGTGTATCGTCTTGTCCTTAATATTTCACTTCCTATTATGATTATTTTCTCTTCTATTAATAGGTATGTTTGCTGTCGTTATTGCTTTTGCGAACAGTTTCGCTATTTGTGCGGTTATGTCCATACTCTTGTGTTAATTTCTGCAGCTTGCTTTTTCACACTTGTTCATTTATTCATTTACTCGTTGTTTATTTGTCTATTCCAGGCGCAGTACTTCTTCTAGTTTTAGCTATTTACGATTGGTGGTTCATCCTGGTGCTATTATTTTGTTTTTGTACTTATTCTGTTTGTTCTTTCGTGGAATTTCCTCCTTCTACCATTTCCTCGGTTCAATATTGCAGTTGTTTGTATCTTCTCATGTGCACATTATTTGCCTCTTCTACGTATACATCAACAGGGTGTCACACGACGAACTGCGGCGATCGATATCTCGAAAAGTAGACATCGGAAAATTTTGAAAATTTGATTGAGAATTGAGAAAACTGTCAAAAATCAATTTTTTCAAATGGAAACCCCCAATTTTTATAATCTTATCTTATTCGCCATTAAAAATAAAGGTTTGTATATGGATGTCTATTCCGAAAATTTTTAGTTTTCGAGATATTCCCAATTCAATATTTCTATATGGGTATTTTGTTACGGATATTAAGTTAAATTACTCTTAGTTGGCTATGACGGCGTTGAGTGCTAAACAAATGTATGTAGCTCTCACTTACCATTTGACAAATATCAATTATCATGCCGGGGCGCTTAAATTATACGCACGAGGATTACTTAAATTTGTTTATAATCTATGGAGAATGTAACAAAGTTTTATCAGGAACGTGTGAAATATTTGCTAATAGATATCCAGAGAAACAAAAACCGTCTCCGAACAGTATTTAATGAATAATGGAGAATTTCAAAAAATTTGGCACTGCAACAGTTCATAAAATAATTAAACAAATGTAACTTAGATACAAAAGGTTCTTACATAAAATACTAACAGTATAGCTACTTATACTCAGGAAAATATTTTATTTTAATAAGTGCTCAAAGTGTCCACCCTGAACTTCCAAACATTTTTCACACCTCTTGATTAGTTCGTCATGGGTGGCCGCTCTAATAGAACCTGGAGATAATCTTTCAAAAGCATTCCTTACTCTTGCCTGAAAATCTTCCATTGTTGTGATTTGATTAAAATAAACCATATCTTTTATTGTTCCCCATATAAAATAGTCTAAGACAGACAGATCAGGAGAACGGGGAGGCCACAAAAAAGGTCCATTGTTAGCAATCCACTTATCGTAAAAATTTTCTTCCAAGAAGTTGTTAACTATGAAGCTGCTGTGTGGTGGCGCGCCATCGTGTTGGTAAAATATTTGCCTATGTTCAGCTAGCGGTAAATTGTTCAAATATTCATTAGCTAAATCTTGTAATATATTCAAATATCTTTCACCTAAAAAAAAGTTGATACGTAATTTGAAAAACAGAAACTATTTAAGTATTAATTCATTACCATTTAAGTTTTCTTCATAAAAATTAAGTTTTACGACTCCATCATTTCTCACAGCACAGTACACATTAAATTGCCAGGTTTCTTGATAATTTCGCAATCTCACGGCATGGGGATTTGAATCACACCAAAAGTGGGAATTATGTCTAACGAAAAGTCCATTTTTCGTAAATTTTGTCTCGTCAGTCCAAATTATGTTGTCCAAAAACCGAAAGTCGCCTTGTAACATTGTTAAAATAAATTCGCAAAAGTGAACTCTTCTGGTCAAATCGGTGTCCTTTAGGTATTGAACCATAGAAATGGAATAGGGATGGAATTTGTGTTTCAAAAGAATTCTATGAATAGAGTTCTTGGAGATTCCTGTTTGTAAAAGGCCACTTGTCTTAAGGATGTCATAGGATATGCCGCAAAATATCCCAAAACAGCAATTTCGATATTTTCATCATCGACAATTGGTTTTATTTTATGAACTGTTGCCTTAACGGTGCCAAAATTTTTGAAATTCTCCATTATTCGTTTAATACTGTTCGGAGACGGTTTTTGTTTATCTGGATATCTATTAGCAAATATTTCACATGTTTTTGATAAAACTTTGTTACATTCTCCACAGATTATAAACAAATTTAAGTAATCCTCGTGCGTATAATTTAAGCGCCCCGGCATGATAATTGATATTTGTCAACTGGTAAGTGACAGCTACATACATTTGTTTAGCACTCAACGCCGTCATAGCCAACTAACAGTAATTGAACTTAAAATCCATAGCAAAATCCCCATATAGAAATATTGAATTGGGAATATCTCGAAAACTAAAAATTTTCGGAATAGACATCCATATACACACTTACCCTTATTTTTAATGGCGAATAAGATAAGATTATAAAAATTGGGGGTTTCCGTTTGAAAAAATTGATTTTTGACAGTTTTCTCAATTTCATTTTTATTCTTATTTTTTGAACACTCTGTATTAATACTTATCAAAATATTATAAAAACTCTATTAAAGTAGGTCTTTTTCAACAAAGAATCGAACCCAAATTAGATAATAAAGGCTTCCTTATAGGAAAAATTGATAATTCTTTTAGGGCCCGCAAACGTCATTTTTGACATAAAAATTGAAATATCTCAAAAACGGAGAGACCTAGGTATAGGTCATGATACACAAAATCGGCCTAGAATTTTGCGTACAATCCAAAAATGTAATAATATCTATATATTATTACCCTATGGTGTCCCATTTAAAATAAGCAAGTTGGTATCGACTTCCGGTATAACCGGAAGTGCCACCATCTTGAAAATATTTTAGCCGAGTTGCCCCCATCGAGATTAGTTTACTACCAAATTTTCAAAATTTTCCGATGTCTACTGTTCGAGATATCGATCGCCGCAGTTCGTCGTGGGACACCCTGTACATATACAGGGTGCTATTTAAAATGAGAAAGTTGTGGCAATTTCCGGCCATACCGGAAGCGATTTTTTTACTACCGAATGGTCAAAATGTGGCCATTGATACCTATATTTGATTTCCCAAATTTCAGAATTTTATTTCAAAACTGTAGAAAAAGTGGGGGGTGGGTACATTCTGGGTCACCCGGTATGGTCCGATGAGGATTTTTTAGCCCTCTCTATAGTACATTCTTTTCAGTTTTTATTGCACGATTAGGCTTTTTTCATTTGGAGAGGCAGCACGCCCCGCGTGCAGTCTTCTTGATCAACCGCTCGGGATGAATACAATTTCTCATTATATAAATATATATTCATCCTTGTCGAAATTAATGAAACATAATTAAAAAATAGTCAGCTTTAAACGTCAGGTAAGCCGATTGTTAATAAAAAATCGATGAAAATAAAGGTAAATCTTTATTTTTCTTAATAATAGTTTGTATCAACCATGTACAGATTTAAAAAAGAGCGAAAAGTGTTGAACCTAGTCGAGAGTCTAAGATTAGTGAAATAGATTGATAGAACGATTTTAGGATATTTTTAAAGTAAGTACTTTAAAATTGTCTAGGTAGATATTTTATAAATAAATTCATTTCAGCATGGCCTGAAACACAGAGACTAGAGATTATATTATAGATTCGACAGATATTAACATTTTAATACTGTTTTTTCAGTTGTTTCTTAAACACTACAAAACATTATCTACTTGTCCAATCCATATACTAAGCACAATTCTTTTTCATTGTTATTTGTTACAAAAGTCACAAATAGAAAATCTTCGTCATTTTAAAATAATAAAAACAATTAAAAATATTTACGAAGGTCCCAAAATGAAGATCTGCATCACTAATTTTTTACAATAATATTTCCTTTTTTCAATTATTGTCCGTCCCACTTTGTATCAACCATACTACCTTTTCATAACGCGAATGCTTCCTAAGAATGCAATGGCAAAAAACTGACGAAATCAACTGTGCACAACTTCCCATGCGAATAACGTTACAGGAAAGGAAATTGAGTAACACCCAACATAAATATTAAATTACATGGCTCTTTAAGGTGCGTCTGTTAGAAGTAAAAATTAACATGTAATATTAATAATTAAGCAGTTAATTTTTTTTTATATTTCCTCTTACTATTAGATCATTTTCCATTTTCCAGTAATATGCAAAGGGAGAATTAGTTTCAGTGTCTGCTTTAATCACTTTAATCGTATACTATTAAAGAACAATTTGTCACAACTGAATAGACCGCACCCATCTACTATTGCTACGCAAAGTGAGGTGTTATTTTATTTAAATTTGGATTTAAAATGGTTTTATAGTTCAGGGTTAAGAATCTTGAATGGAACATTGACGTTTTGCTAAAAAAGATCTTTTCGAAATACAAAAAATATAAAAGGCCATGAGGGTATTAACCTTGGCCATTGTGCCCCCACAGTTATAGAGTTGATAGTCTGTGTGTAAGTTATTAACCTAACTTAAGTAAAAAAGAACTTTTTAGTTTTTCTAAATTAATTTTTCTCGTAAACTATTTAATGAATTGCTACAAAAAATAAATGTTCGATTTACAATTTCAGCGAATTAAGTAAAAAATTACTCGGCCTTTTATGTAATACTTCAAATGAAATCTAGTCTAGATTGCGAAGGATTATTAAGTATATATTACTCTTTGGCTTATAGTCATATGGCAAATAATATTGTATCCTCGGAAGTTAGCACTGGTATACCAAAAAAGATTGATGAGGATAATTTTTAACCTACAACCAACAACTTACAAAGGCTTTTTAAAAAGTAAAAATGTATTAACGATATCTTCCATCTTTTTGTGGAAATGTGTTCTCTATATTCTTTCCTATTATTTGGGTTTTCTACCACATGTACTATTATCCTCTTCAAAACAAATCACCGAATCTACAAAATAATAGAATTATTGGAAAAAAGAGCCTCTGCGCCCGTGACGTTTACGCCAAAGGAAAAGTCAGAGGTTATGTTTTGCAAATAATATAAATCGGAATAAACACAAAAAAATAATGTATTTTGCTGACGTTTCGGAAAGTAATCTCTTTCCGTTTTCAAAGCTATTTTTTGAAGAACTCTTATTTTGCTGTGTATGTCAAATACACAGCTTTAAGATTCTGTTTATGTTATTTCCATAGATACTTACTACTTACACAGAACATAGAACTGATGATATTTTTTTTTAGATAATGTTGAGTTTGTTAAGTTCTTCTTTTAACATTGGTAGCCAGGTTGTACAAATATCTACAGAACAATTCGATACGCACTTATCTTCATTTAATAAGATTATTGCTGATTCTTTAATTTTTCTTTTTTTGGTATCTGTTTCTTTTGTTAAAATTTTTGCCGAGTCCCAGTTTATTCTATGTCCGTTTTCCCAAGCATGTTCACAAATCTTTGATTTCTGAATTTCATTCTTTCTAATGTAGTTCTTGTGCTCATCCAACCTCACACTGAAAGGTCTGGATGACTCACCCACATAACATTTATCACATTCGCACGGGATATTGTAAATACAGTTTTTTGAATTCTGCTCCCTGTTTATCGGTTTTGTTTTTGTTAAAATAGATCTTAAAGTGTTCCCCGTTTGAAATATCGTCCTAACATCAAATTTGTCACCTATACGGCGTAGCTTTTCCGATAGTCCGTATACATAAGGAATTATTGCTGTATAATGACGTTCAGGTTTTTGTCGTACCTGATTGTCCCTATTTTCAACATTTATGAAAATTCTATCAACAAAGGCTTCAGGATATTGATTTTGTACTAGAACCTCTTTGATACATTTTTTCTCGTTATTTAATATTTCATTATTAGATGAAATTATTTTGGCCCTATCGTATAAACATTTTACAACACCCCTTTTAACATTTATTGACTGATTTGAGTTAAAATTTAAATATCTATTAGTATGTGTTGGTTTTCTATAAACGCTTGTTTCAATTGTATTATTTATCCTTCTAATTAAAACATCTAAAAACGGTAGTTCATTCCTACTTTCTACTTCTAATGTGAATTTAATAGACGGTTCCTTACTATTTTTTTTCCAATAATTCTATTATTTTGTAGATTCGGTGATTTGTTTTGAAGAGGATAATAGTACATGTGGTAGAAAACCCAAATAATAGGAAAGAATATTCGTAGAATGCCACAAATAACTTTCAGACAATATGTGTTCTCTATGTTTTTAAAAATAAAACTAACTTTGAAGAAGCTGGCCAATGCCGTGGTTATAGAACAAGACATGGTAGAAAATTATTGATACCAGCTCATAAGACATCTACATATGAAAAATCCCCTGCCTACAACTTTATCAAAATATTTGGTGGCTAACGCCAAAAAAAATTTTTGAAACATTTCGTTCTTGTATACACACTAAATTACATTTTATTTTTTTTACTCCCTTTTATAATAGTGTGGGGGTGGTATTGGGGGTGATGGTGGGGGGTGGCTGATGCCAAAAAAAATTTTGAGGCCTTGACTTTTCGTACATGCCCTAAATTGCCATTTTATGGACCCTTACCTGCTTTGCCTATTTACCCTTATTTACCCCATTTACCCCCGAACCCTTCAATGGAATTAGATCAAAATATAATCTAGTTCAAATGTGCTTTTAGAGGGCGGAATATTAAAACATAATATTTTTAGTCTCAAACTCCTCTATAAAATCCTTATTTTACTATAAGGAACGTAACCAGACTGCAACCAACAGCTACTCTTCGGGCTATGTGCCCCGCCGAGCGCTGAATTATAAGTTACAAGCGTTAAGTGTAATAATTGCATATTACCATCAAAACGCTAATGCTTCGAAGTAGGATCAGTCTTTCGGCTGGTGTTTCCACCCTCTAAAAGCACATTTGGACTATGCTAAGCCCAGTCAGGCTATTTATTTTTCGATTGCAACGGACACTGGACAGCTAGATGGCGCCTGCTGACTATTTTACATGTCGCTATTCCAAAGATACTGAAATGTACTAAATGGTCAAGTGATCCTCGTGTCGGTCGTCACATGCCTATCTTGCATTGACGAGAGCCAACAGCTCGAAACTGCAGTCTGCAAGTGGTGTGTGTGACTGGCAGGAGAGCTTCTTTAAGTAGGATCAATCTTTCGGCTGGTATTTGTTGCAATCGAATCATTAGCGTTTTGATGGTAATATGCAATTATTACACTTAACGCGCCAGGCTTGTAATTTGTAATTCAGCGCTCGGCGGGGTACATAGCCCGAAGAGTAGCTGTTGGTTGAAATCTGGTTACGTTCCTTATAGTAAAATAAGGATTTTATAGAGGAGTTTGCGACTAAAAATATTATGTTTTAAAATATAATTTAGTTCCAGATTTCGTTATAATACATAAGTGCATCAAATTTAAAGTCAATATCATAAACGATTCCAGAGTAAACGTGCGCACAAAAAAAGTTACAGACAAACAGACCGACAGGCAGAAAATTTTTGTTTCGCTCAAATTTAAAATCTCGACGTTTCATGACATTTTAAGCCTATTTCAACAAAAAAAATATATATTTCTTTTTGCGTTACTATACCTTCCACTGGACATGGAAATAAAATGTACCTGCATAATGGAATAATAAATATCTATCTATCTCTATATTGCAATTTACAAAAAAAGAATCAAATAATTTTTTTTTCAACATTACTAGTACCAGGAACCAGTACTGTTTTTATATAGTATCGTTAGGTAGTAATGTACAACATGTATTTTTTGTTAATCAGTCAAACAAGTAGACGATGCTAAAAAAATTAAAGTAAATTTTAATACAATTTTTCTCACGAACTGCTTTATGAATTGTTTTAGAAAAAATATACCCACTTTTTTCATAATATCTTTGAATAATAACCTAATAATGTTTTTTCTTCTGAATTGTTCAATGCGTGGATAATAGATAAAAATGTACGTAATTTAATATTTCTTTCTCGTAAGCGATTTTATGTATTTCTTTGAAAAACACAATGTAACGCCATTTTATCGTAAGCGTACGGTTAAAAAAATGCCAATTATGTTTAATTGTTGATACACTAAAAAAAAGTTTCAATATTTTATAATTATTCATTTAATTTTTTTTATTTTTCGGAACATACATAAGTCGACAACAGTAAATGATAATAAATTCTTTTAAATCTAGTGAGCCATTTTCATTTAGTTTTGAGAATGTCGTAAAACAATCAACGTTTTCCCAAGAGGTGTTATGAGTGAGGTGGCAGTTAGGTTTACACCATTCATGCATGTACTCACTTTGAAATCTACACACAAATCCACATACACACTGACCCTCAGATTACTTTTTTAGCTTAAGAAAATTAAAATTTATTTTAACTACCTACCACGGAAGGTGCCGCCAACTTTTCTTTGGGGAATATTTTATGACGCGACAAAACCATTATTGATCACGTCAACACTTGATCAATAGAAAATGTACGATTAACTACCAAATAGGTTTTGTATACAAATTCGCAGCAAAGTAAGTTGACGAGTAAAATAAATATATAGCTAACGCCACTTAATGCGGTTATCTACGCAAGCAATGTTCGCGCGCCTAAAAATTGTATGTCACCACTTTAATAATGTTCATTAACTGCGAAAAGGTTTCAGAAAAATAATATTCACCCTCATTAAAGTTTGCACTCCAGAAATGTGCATTGATTTGAACGAGAGGAAAATCTGGACGTTATTCTAAAGCAAATAAGGCATTAATTAATTATACCACTGATTTGTTTGCTAATTTGGTGTTCTAAAGTTCAATATTTTCAACAGGAATGCAAATTTTTGAACGCGGCTTGTAAATTTTAAGAGCTAGTTTTTTTTCGGATTAAGCTGCATGACGTATATTTATCGTAGGACCATAAGTTTATTATATACGGGGTGATCAATGAAGTCATGCAAAAAATCAAAAAGTTTGTATGAGTGAAATTTCCGCAAAAAATTTTTTTGGTCGTTGCAATATGGTTCGTTACTAAGGTAACATCAATATCTCTAGACGGTTTTGTCAGTTTTTGGATTAAGGCCCTTAGGCCTTATACACACTACTCAACATAAAATTTGGATACCGAAATTTTTAAAATGCTATAACTTGACATTGGATTGACGGTTCTTGATGATTTTTGCGGATTTGGAATCCTTATTTCACGTAGATTTTCTATGGTCTAAGCATTTTATTTGAGGGTTGAAATTTACACATTATACCAGGTCGATAATAAACAAAAACGTAGCGACAAGAACAAGTTTATTACATTATATTCTACAATGTACAATATTGCTTAACAACGGCCAAAAGTCAATTCTTAAAAAATTTATAATTCTAATTCTGGTAATTTTTAATAATTAAAAAAAATTTAACTAAAAAACTAAAAATAAATTTAATTTAAACTTAAATTAAAATTACCTAATTAAAATTAGGTACATTTATTAAAAAAAAGAGAAGCTAATATTTTGTTGGTCCTCCTGCTCGTAATATTATTTCCCGACATCGATTTGGTAGAGTATCCACAAGATTATTTATAAAATCTTGTGGAATATTCTCCTATTCTTCACGAATGGCCTCACTGAGCGTTTCTAAGGTTTCAGGGGGTACATCAAGAGATCTTACTTTAAGTTTTAAATAAGACCAAACGTGTTCGATGACATTAACATCCGGAGACTTTGCAGGCCAGTCCATCCTATTGATGTTTTGTGCCTGCAAAAACTCTGTGATCCTTCGCGCTCTGTGAGGTCGAGCGTTGTCATCCACCAATAGAAGTTCTGGGCCGTAATGTCGAGCAAAAGGAACAACAATAGGTTCCAAAATTTCCTCCTGATAAACAGTAGCATTAATGGTTTGGTTGGTAATGAATAGCTCGGTTTTACCATTTCTTATGATACCTCCCCACACTGTAACACCTCCGCCACCAAATGCTTCTTGAGGGTCCATATTTTCCTCCAAATATCGCTGATTTGGCCTTCTCCAAACTAAAATTCGGCCATCGGAGTGAAACAAATTAAATCTTGTTTCGTCAGTAAATAAACAATGG
Source organism: Leptura quadrifasciata (assembly GCA_963675555.1). Taxonomy (NCBI): domain Eukaryota; kingdom Metazoa; phylum Arthropoda; class Insecta; order Coleoptera; family Cerambycidae; genus Leptura; species Leptura quadrifasciata. The sequence continues at coordinate 82,936,101 of OY776679.1, read as the reverse complement.
CTCCACTCTGCATTACCCCAATTCGCATGCCGATTTGCCCATGCCCGCCTATTCGCTCTATGGTGTTGTAATAACCGCACACATTTTGCTCTGCGGCGGACTCTATAATTTAAAATGTTTGGCATTATGTTATGTTTTTTTTAAAAAAAATCTCACCTCAAGTTGTTTTTATTTAATGTTCTTCTCACTGTTCTGTCCGAAACTCTCACCCCAGTTTGTTGTCTTAAAGAGTCATTTAGTTTTCTAGAGTTCTTTGTTCTATTCCACATAGTTTCTCTCATTAAAATTCTTTCGGTTCTTTCGTTTATTTTTTTTGTATGTCCACCGCCATGCCCATAAATATGATCACCAGTAGTTTCGACGCGGCGGATCAAATTATAAATTGTCTTTCGGCTGACATTGTAAATGTGCGCAATTTGTTGTTTTGACATTCCTTCGTTGAGAAGTCGAATGCAATTTTCCCTTTCTGCCGTGGTTAAACGCCTCATATTAATTAAACTTTACAAAATTATAACATTGAAATGTGTCAGATTATTTCTAAAATAATGTAAACAGTTTTTAATTGCATAGCAACAAATTTGTTTTTCCAATGCCTACTTTGAAATTGACGCGTCGCGTAGAAATTACACCCGATCATAATTATGGGTTTGGGGGTGGACAAAGAACTCAGTAAAACTGAATGACTCTTTAAGACAACAAACTGGGGTGTGAGTTTCGGACAAAACAGTGAGAGGAACATTAAATAAAAACAACTTGAGGTGAGAATTTATTTTTACAAAAACTTAAATAATGCCAAACCTTAGAGCGCGTCGTACCCTACGTTTTTGTTTATTATCGACCCGGCATAATGTGTAAATTTCAACCCTCAAATAAAATGCTTAGACCATAGAAAATCTACGTGAAATAAGGATTCCAAATCCGCAAAAATCATCAAGAACCGTCAATCAAATGTCAAGTTATAGCATTTTAAAAATTTCGGTATCCAAATTTTATGTTGAGTAGTGTGTACAAGGCCTAAGGGCCTTAATCCAAAAACTGACAAAACCGTCTAGAGATATTGATGTTACTTTAGTAACGAACCATATTGCAACGACCAAAAAAATTTTTTGCGGAAATTTCACTCATACAAACTTTTTGATTTTTTGCATGACTTCATTAATCACCCCGTATATAATAAACTTATGTTCCTACGATAAATATACGTCATGCAGCTTAATCCGAAAAAAACTAGCTCTTAAAATTTGCAAGCCGGGTTCAAAGATTTGCATTCCTGTTGAAAATATTGAACTTTAAATTTTGCCTATAATTCTCTATGTGTAAATTCAAGTGGCCAGCAGTTTATTTGAAAACAAAATATTTTCAGCTCAGAATAAATAATAATTGTTGTTATTTCGTATTAACCATTCTTCAAGTAGTAACATGAAACATCCTTAATTAGGTATTTAGATAATTTTTTTTTCAACAAAACTATCTTTCTATAGTACATAATTCTGTTTAGCAGAAATTTTTTGTAAAATTTATATTTTTGAATGTTCTATGTATCGTGTGGGAAAATAAATGTTTAGTGTCATATTTGTAAAATATTTATCTGTCACATGAAACGCTTCTGAGGGTGCATTTCATTTTTTTTCGTGTTTGTCACCTTTTTTGTTGTGTTGTAGCCCTTTTCTGTTGGACCGAAAAATGTATCATCTTTATTGTGATTTTAATGTCTTCGAAAATATTCCTACAAAGTTTCAAAAGCGTTACAAATGTTTTCCAACAATTATTTTTTTTATTGCAATGAAATGCCTCAACATTTCTGGAGTGTGTTCGAAAATAATGAGTCCACAGCCAAATATTGAAGTTTGTTTCATCTTTGGCCGCTAAACGAATTACTTTAGGAGAAATTCAACTTATTGAGCCCTTTAAACTGCTTCTGAAATTTTGGGACATCCAGAACCTCATATTCCAATTATGATTATGCCGTAGTCAAATCAACCACTTTTACTTATATTTTATTTTAACTGATATTATAACCTGAAATAGTAAAGTCTCTGTAAAAGATATATTAGCAGTCAGGGCGATAAACATTCCATAATGGTCTCCCCATTGTAATTCATAAATCGATCCCACCTCAATTTGATTCATCCCGTATATTTTCTCATTGTTATATCTGAAAACCTTGAAAATATGACACCAATTTGCATGCGAAAACGCAATAAATTTTAATTTTTCCTTTCATAAACAAATTTAAACATCAACAGTCAAATAATTAAAATTCATAACAGACTCCATTGAAGTCACTTAAATCAGTCCCTTCTCCCCTCTGTTTGTTCTAATGTGTCAATAAAATTCCCAACGACAGTCGCTGGATCACGATTAATCGATCATCACATTTAAATTTGGATTTTATCATATTCATTCTGCATTTAATTTATGACCATTAATACAGACAATGAAAATAAGAAGTCAGGCGGCCTTCTTCTCATGCATGATGTGATTTACTAATAGGTGAATTATTCAAAATATAGCGAAATTGTTTGTTTTACTTTATGCGTGACTTAATGGAAAATAAGGGACTAAGAAACCTTCCCACCGTGTTCATATCTGTAAGAAGTGATATATTAGATAAAGAGACACCTTGAGGGGTACTCATTGGTACATTGCATTGTCAAGAGGTTATGATAATTTATTTACTTGTAATTCATAATACGTCTTTTTTTTAATTGTGTATTATTTATTGTTATATAACTGAAGTAAAATACTTCATATTTATTAAATACTCGTGTTTTATTATTAATCTTTTGAAATTTGGCAAATGAAGTTTTGTAAGTTATATGAAAACTAGGCGAGGACGAATAGTTTTAGTTAAAAATAATTGCAGTTTCTTTTGAAAATGGAGCATGTAGGTATATTTTGTGGGGGGAATCTTTGTGACTTTTCTAAAGACATGATTGTTAACAAACCAACAAAAAAAGAATTACTAATAATAAAAGCAATTGAATCTCCACAAGATAAATTTGCCAAGAAAATTATTATTCATTAAAATGCAATATTGACTGGTATGAAAAGTTTTAAGTTTCATACGTCTTGTCGAAGTTCGTACATTAGTCGAGGAAATATAAATAGGTTAATGCCTTCCGACCCTTCTACTTTATTGGAAAAACTTTGAACTCAAAGTACTGATCGCTTTGAAATCAGTGGAAATTTTGTAAAAAGCTATAACTGACAATGAAACAACAAGAAAAGTATTTCCCTCTCTTAACGAAATGACAAAAGAAGAATTCGAAAGTCAAGTTTCTAATGTTTTACTGACATTTTCAAAATGGCTTTTAAAAACACCGAATGAGAATAGGGATAATGCGGATTGTCTAACTCTCTCAAATATTATCATGAGCTCAAAACAATTTTCCAGAAATAATTTACAGGTTTAACTTATATAATTACGTCAGAAGTAAAAAATTAAATAAATTTTCTATATAACATGGGATTCTCGTGGTCCTACAATGATGCAAAAAGTGTGGCAACAGTTTTGGCGAAACACGGGTTGAGTACTTAAAGACGTTTGTATCTCATGTGGATTAGAACCAATTAACACAAACCGCTGCCCAAGGAATCACTACTTCCACATCCAGATTTTGTATCCAAGTCTTATACACATTAAATCCAACTGTAATATTTTACACCCTTTAATAACAGGGTGGGGTGGCAATGAGGGTGGCTAACGTCAAACATTTTTTAGAGGCTCGAAAACTATGAGTCCTAGCGAACTGAATCTTTTTTTTTTAATTTTCTATAGTTTTTTCTATATTTGATTTCATATATACATATATAAATTTTTAATAATTAATATACTTGCCCACATGGTGAAGTTTTCAATGCACGCATTTGCTAGTGTCTAATTTGGGGCTTATTTTCTCGAAAAGGCCTTACATTTTAAAAAATTGGAGAGTGCCGTTAGAAGCACTATAGTCTTTTGAGTAAGTTCACAAAAGTTCATAATCGTAGCTCTAACCATTGATTTAATTGCGCGATGTATGTTTCATATAACACGTGCTTCAAATTAGTTCTCAGGCATGACGAACTTGATTTTGCGAAATTCGGCCCTGCTGAAAAAAAGTTGTAATATTCCATTTCGGATGGCCAAAAATGATCTTCTACAAGATGGTGAATGTTCCATTCAGTTATATCTTAAGTTATACCTTAATTTTAAAAGACGGCATAATTACGGGCTGATTTTACTCCACTATTAATATAGCTGAACATTTTTTTCTTCTCAAATAATAGATTTGTTCATTAAACAGAAAAAAATATGATTTTTATGACAAATTCTGCGAACTTAAACTATCATTTTATTCACTTTAATCTTTACCATCTCTCTCAAAAGGCATTTCGTTACAATTTGACTTAATGCCGTGAGTGTCAGCGTGAGGGCATTATGCATGCATATGAGTGCGAGTGAGAGCATTAGAGGGCTTTATTAGATAGATGAATGAATTTTTTAATTATTATTCAATATTTTAATGCTTTTAGTTTTTGATATTTTAGTTGAAGAGAGCACAATAGAAAACCGGAAAGAAAAATCGTACTCTTAGTAATTTCGGAAATAATAATAATAATATTACCTTTATTTGCCCAACAGGATATACCCAATAACAGGACAAAAATTACACAATTTCAGAATAATTACAAAGCTTACAATAATTGGAAACGGTTACAAAAATTACAGAAATGACTTAAATAATTAACATTATATGGTATACATATACATATAACATAAAACTGTTTACATTTAACCTGTTGACACACATACACATATATACATAGTACTTTTCCATACGCCCATATAGCGCATTAGTTTGCAATGAAAAATAATTTCCATTCAACTGATAAACAATAAAGAAAACAAAAAAAATGTTACTTAAAACTGCCACTCCTCTCATCATCTCGCCATACCAATCACAATTGATATCGCAGATATGACATATTTTGTTATAATTGTTACACATTGGTTCTAGAATATAGGAACAGTAAAATGTGAAATCGTGCCTTAAATTCGGCCGTGGTATTCGAAAACTTAATTGAGATAATAAACTCGAAACATCTATTAAGTTATGAATTAATTTATATAAAAACAAAATCGAGTTACATTTCCTTCTGGATGCTAGACTTTTAACGTCATACCCTTTACGGAATGATTCATGATCACAGCTTCTAGCAGGATACAAAATTTTCTCTGTATATTTTCGAGAGAGGGTATATGACATCAAATAAAAGATCCATATTCAACTTTCGACCAAATGTATGAAAAATACAGCAATTTTAAAGCTTGAATATTATTGAAATTTCTACAGTTTCTGATAATAACTGATATGTTGTCGATATGCTCTGAAGAGCTTAACTTTGTATTAAATATAATTCCAAGATCTTTGACAAATTCCGAACGTGTAAATGTGCTTCCATCGATATTGTAAGCAAATGCTAAACTAGATTGTTTTCTTGTAAATATTAAAATCTTGCATTTAGAAACATCAAGGTTAAGCTTATTGGAAACACTCTTATGTACCTACTGTAAATTATTTTGCAGTTTTACACAGTTCTCTAATTTGTTGACGCTCATAAAAATCTTCAAGTCGTCAGCGAAAACAAGCTTTTCAGAATCAATCATATAAGTAATGTCATTGATAAATATCCTGAACAGGGGGGGGGCAAGGTTAGAACCTTGAGGCACTCCTGAGGTTGCTTTGGTGATTGTGGATTCAAAAGCATTATAAGAAACAAATTGCCTTCTATTAGAGAGATACAACCAAAAAAAGTGTATTAAAGAAGTAGAAAAATCAAAGAGATCTAGTTTAGTTATGGGTATGTCATGGTCTATGCGATCAAAAGCCTTCGAGAAGTCTGTGTATATCACATCCACCTGATCCAGCTTGTCAATAGCATGAGAGACAAATTGTATAAAGACAGCTAAATTAGTGACAATTGATTTATTATTAACAAAGCCATGTTGCGATGGAGAAATTTGAAGAGTGACAGAAGGCTGAATGCGATTATACGCAACTATCTTGAAGACCTTAGCAATATTACAAAGTAGAAATATTGCACTATAATTCGTTACATCTGAAACATAGCCACTTTTAAAAATGGGACAAATTCTAGCTAGCTTCCAAAAAAAAAATATAGATAGTATAAAGTCGTGATGACACAACCTGTACAATCTTACATAGTATGTTTTATACTCATCCACATAAATCATTTCTACGTTTGAAATAGTCAAAATTCCATAATGTAATTACCTATACTGTTACCAAATTGTGACTCCTCCTTTTATCTATGTAATAGTATATAAACCATATTAACGATATTTTTAATAATCATTCACATCTATTTCATTTCTATTTTCCAGATATTCTGCATCATTGCAATACTGGCCACAGCTCAAGCCACTGGTTATGGACTGCTCAGCGGCAGCTTAGGTTACGGAGGCAGTTACGGCGGGTACGGAAATAGCTACGACACCACTTACTCCTCCGGTTACTCAGGTTACGGGGGAAGTGGTTACAGGCCGGGCTACAGCAGATACTCCGACTACAATGGTTATTCCGGATACAGACGTCCTGGATACAGCAGTTACAGCAGCGGGTACAGCCCAAGCGGATATTATGGCAGTAATAATTACGACAGTAGTTACTACAGACCTACATACGGCAGCAGCACTTACAGGCCCTACAGCTCGTACAGCTCTTACAGACCTTATGGCTATGGCAATAACTACGACGGTTATGGAAGTTACGGAGGTTCCGGCTACGGTACTAGCTTCTTAGGTGGTAGTTATACTTCTAAGCCGTACAGTGGGTACCAATACAGCAGTTATTACAAGAAGTAATTTAATTGATAATGTGATATTTTTTTATTGTTTATGAATAATGTTAAAGTTGATGTGCTTAAGGGCATCCAACAGATCATCGCAATGTTACGCAAACATGATGCCGTTTCAGTAGAGAGTTGTTGAACAACCAAAATAACGTAACGCTATCAAGACACGGGTAACTTTATTTCATTAGATATTTACAAATAACGTGTAACCAAAAAGAGAATTGTTGAACAGCTTAATAATCAGCATTCGTTATCTTTGACCTTAGATAAGAAAATTTAGTGTCTTTGACAGCCCGACCTAACCTAACCCTACTTTTACGGTATCTTTGTTGGTTGTGTTTTGAAACTTTGAAACCAGTGTGCAGTTTAGTAAGAACATAGCCTCCAAAAACATAAGTATAACGTTAGCGAACATATATAACGTTAACTGTATCTGTTCGTAAATAACGTAGACCATTAACGTCACCGTATTTCCTAATTGAAACTGCGCATGCATAGATATCGAAATAGCGTTACGGTATTTTACATGTGACTGCTCAACAACTCCCTATTATTTGGTAGATTTAACTTGTCTAGTAAACAAAGTAACGAAGGTTATAGACAAGTTTCAATAACAGTCTATATATGACTATTATTTTTAATTAAAGATTGAAAGGCGTATGCAAAGATGGCTAAATACAATTAGACGAAATGTAGTAAAGTTAAGAAGATATTATGCAGTTACCGCTATCATCCAGACGTCATAAATGACGTATTATGTTACAAGTGTTCTGTTGCATGCCTATACGCGCATTTAGATATAAAAGTTGACGAATTAATTATATTAATTAAGTATATTTTAGAATTGTACTATGTTGTAAATAAATGTGTTTAAAATATGTGTATTGTTGTTTCTTTAACAAAATAAATTTCAGTTATTTAGCATTGCTTGCTTTAAGTCTCGTTCAGACAGTTGCGGAATGCGAATTTTTTGGTGCGGATTTTTATAAAATTTGTTCTAAAACAGTCTAATTTTCTTGCAGGTGTAGCGAAATGTTCGTAAGACAATTCGTTTACTTTTAATTACAAGTTAAATCAGCGAATTAAGTTCTCGTGGAACGCATATGTCGAATTAAAAAAAAACCGCAAGCGGAAATTCGCAATCCGCAGTTATGAGAACTTGCCGTAAGATCCTTAATTTTACAACTGAATATGTCAATATTACAGGGTAATTAAAAATTAAAACACAATAGAGGGGGAAATGCTTGCGTGAATTTGTTCGAGGTGTGCTTTAGTAAAATAAATTATATGATCTAGTCTGGAAAGTCGGTCTATGAAACTTAAATCATTTTTAAAATTTAGGGAGAATCAAATTTGAAATTTATAAGTTTGTATAAAAATACCGAGGAACTAAATATTCTACGATTATTTAAGTCAGGTACATGAAATTTAGAGAACAATCAATCATGACGAAAACCCCTAGGTGGATAAATACCTTCTCGATAATACACATACACATAATACACATATTTTAGAAAGGTCCTTTGAGTACTTTCAATGTTGTTTTGCGTATTTACCTTTTTTTAATATATACTAGCTGTTATTTCAGAGATATGATCATTAAATGTGAGTTTAGTATCAAAAGTAATGCCGAGATCTTTCAGCTTGTCGTATCTCTGTATTTTAGTATTATTTATAACATATTCGTTTAATGTATGTTTCCTGCTAAAAGTCATAGTGTAGCATTTGTTAATATTTAGTGGTTGCTCGTTTTTGTCACACCATGAGTAAAAAGTCATTTTGTAATCTCTTGGTGTCATCCTCGTTGTTAATACTAGTGAAAATTTTCATGTCATCGGCGTACAACAATGAATTGCAATTAAGTTGGGAGACGATATCGTTCACGAATATATTAAAAAGCAAAGGCCCAAGCACCGAACCTTGAGGTATACCAAATTTTCCATGAATTACGTTGATGGACTTGAAGCCTCTATAGAGGACAAATTGATGCCTTTCAATGGGATATGATTTAAAAATTCAATCAAACTGGTAGCAAAACCAAAGAAACTTTTTAAAGAATATGTCACAGTTTAGGTAATCGGTAATCACGATGGTGGTATTTTTTCACTGTACCCTTTCGAAACTACCCCCTAAGTAGAAAAACCACCCCCTCTTCCATTCCGTCGGTTCTAGGCATGCGGGAATTCATCGGGGCGGGGTATTTATATGAATATCAGGAAAACTAGCCACAGTTGACCTAAGCAACCCCTTTCTCTATAAACTATATATGTAGTTTTATATATATATATATATATATACATATAAGGAGTATTTTTATACATTGGGGGTAGTCGCGGGAGGGTAAGGTGAAAAATAACACCACCATCGTGATTCCCGCCCTCGAAAACCCGTGAGTGATTTCGGTGTTGTGAGCAGGGTAGTTTCAACCCCCGGGGTTGCTTAGGTCAACTGTGGTTGAGTAATGGTTAGTTTCCCTGATATTCACATAAATACCCCGCCCCGATGAATTCCAGCATGCCTAGAACCGACAACATAGAAGAGGGGGTGGCTTTTCTACTTAGGGGGTAGTTTTGAGAAAACACGTGTGACGCCCGTCTTCCCGTTTTTCGAGGGATTGCGGTGTTGCGAGCAGGGTAGTTTCAACCCCCGGGGGTTGCTTAGATCAACTGTAGTTTAGCAATGGTTAGTTTCCCTGATATTCACGTAAAACCCCCGACCCGACGAATCCCAGCATGCCTAGGACCGGCTGTATGGAAGAGGGGGTGGTTTTTATACGTTGAGGGTAGTTGCGGGAGGGTAGGGTGAGAAATAATGCCACCATCGTGATCTCTGCCCTCGAGAACCCATCAAAAACTTTGTCGAGTTCGTAGATTCTTATTTTTTGGGGATATTGCTATTAGGGGCGGGGGTAAGTTCAATCCCCGTGGGTCGCTTCGGAGCAATATAATGTAAATTAACTGAATTTATTATTATTCCCCAAAAAAAACACTCGCAAGCCCAAGGCCGAGAAGCCGGAAATTGGGGCGGTTTTTCCTTGATAGGGGTAGTACGCAAGGGTTTCAGAGTTTGAAACCATCACCATAATTTTTCTCACCCTCAAAAACAGAGGGGGAAATGTATTGCAAAAGATCCTACAAACTTTTGATGTTTTGGTCTTTTTTGTACCTTGTTAAATGGACTATAGTCTTATACTTTTTTAGCAATATACGTATTTAAAAAAAATATGGCCAAAAATAATCAGTATTTGCTTATCCGATCTCTCTTTCTCTCTGTCTTGGATATGCCCACTTTAAACCAAGATGGATATTTATTCGATTTAGGCTCAATTTTAGGAACAAAGGAGTCAAAGGCAGTCCCAGAATTTCGAAAATAGGGTGTGGGGGATGGGGAGGGGGGCGCATCAAAGATGGGCAGCACAGCTGGAAGGGGATCGGTGGGCGAACAATTTTTGAAAGATCAAAATTACAGTGATTTTCAAGTACCCCAATGTCATGATCCAGTGATCTGTTGAAAGTAAATGTATGATAGAGAGATCTTAATAATTGGTAATCGATAGTTACAAAATTCATGTGTCCATGGAGGAGGTCTGGGCCCCTATGCCCCCCCCCCCCTTCGGACCGTCACTGTCAAAGAATGAATTTAAAATATCATAAAATGTTTCACATGCAACATTTAACATCATTACAGTCGTATAAAATATTATCGCGGATATTTTTCTTCTTTGTTATCTACCCCTTTTATTAAAATTTCCGAGTCTCACTTTGTTCTGTCCCAATTTTCTTCTTTCTTCTTTCAATCTTTGATTTTTGAGTTTCTTTTTTTTTAATATAATTTTTGTGTTCATACAATCATACATTGAAAGGCCTGGACGACTCGCCCACATAATGCTTATGACACTCGCATGGGATACTGCAAACACGGTTATTCGAATTTTGCTCCTGGTTTAATGATTTTATTCTTGTCAAAATAGATCTCAAAGTGTTTCCTGTTCGAAATACCGTCCTAACACCAAATGTATCACCTATACGGCGTAGCTTTCCTAATAACTAATTACCGAGTTGGTAGCAGTGGACTATGCGAAATTTTGTGAGAGACAACACGATTAGTTTCTGTTCTGCTCCTGAGTTCGAGTCTCAGCTGCGACAGATAGCAATGTCGTAGTATAGTTGTCTATATGTATGTGTCCTGGTTGGTTGAGTGGTAGAATAGCTAATGTTACATTCCGCCAGGATGGTAATCTAAATAAGTCGATTAAAAAAAATAAAAAGAAATTAATGTTGTGTAACGACATTCCTGATTTTGTCGTACTTGATTATTTCTATTTTTAATATCCACGAAAGTTGTATCAACTTCAGGTATTGATTCTAATAAATAACCAATATCCTGAAGTCTTGCTCAACCCCCCCTCCCCCAAAAGCCGGCATTGGTTACAGGAAAAAGACCATCAGTAAAGACATCGAGTTTTTCATATTTAATATCTTTAATCCATTTGATTATGGTGTGTATAAAATTCGAGTACGAGTTTTTGATACAGCATTGTTGATTCTGAGTGCCAGGTATAGAAAATATTTTGCAGCTATAGTTTTTTTTATTTTCGACATATTCGTGACCGTCGAAAAAAATTTTGGATATAAACTAAGCACTTGTCATATTATAAGTGACAAAGTGACAGTTTTCTTCTGAGCACCTGTCTCACTTAGTGTCGGCTCCCAAGTCTGTCAAATTGATTGAATAAAATAATTTAAGAAGTTTGTCTCGGTATTTGTACATAAGTAAGGAATTTCCAATATAACGGATAATTAAATTTCTCAGATCACAAGCCTTTTGACAACCACCAATAACGATTATCAACAACTCGATGACATACAAACCTTGCTTTGATGGGCAGAAGTAAAAATATCAAAGACTACATATTATAATAGCTAAATAGTTCATTGCAGCAATAAGAGTTTAATAGAATTCTAACTGGGTGGCGCGGTGTATAAATTATTTCTACATATCAATTCAATCGCTATAAGTTGGTTAAGTTGACATTCATCATCGATCACATGGCACTGTTTCCAGCATTGTGGACTAGATGCTGGTTACAGGAGCACGCGCTTGCTTACTGGATAGCACATGGATTCCATGAATCTACTTAGTTCAACGGATCTGTGGGGTAGGGTGATCAAGACTTACCCAGCGCAATAATTTTTGCAACGTCGGGGCTGTTTCTTGGCATTGTCTCAGAGACGCCCCCTAAATTCAATTGAAACATAATTCAGATTTGTTTACACGCTTGCACGGTAGCTCAGTTGGATAGAGCGCGTTATATAGCAAATTCGCTCTGGACAAGGCGGGTGCGGTCCACGTTTATAATTTTTTTTAGGCGATTTATTCTAGTTTTTGCACAGGGACTCAGAATTTTAAGATCTTTCCGATAGTGAAATAAAAAAAGTGCTAAATGAGGCCATTGTATTTCACAGTTCATGAACCAATACATACAATAAAATAAATTCAGATGAATAACTTTGAATGTCTGTCAAGGATAATACATTTTTCTCATACCTATACGAAAGGGTTTAGTAATAATTCAATAATTGCGAAAAAAGAACATGCAGAACACATAGAAATATTTAAAGATCCCAATATATCATTTGACGACCATATGTTAAAATCCGAGCAAATGATGAAGAAAGAAAGAATGACAATGAAAAATTGTTAAACTTTTATCCATCGTTACAATTGGAGAAAAAAAATCGAATGAAAGTTGTAAGGGCTGTAACTGAACCCTATAATAAGTTAATGGAATCACAGTGGCGTGCAGAAATTGAGGGGTACAAGAAGCAATAATATTTTTTTAATGGAACTCCCTGAATATTTATTGTTAAATTATTGAATTACTCGGTTTTCTGATTTCAGAATGACAGTCTTTAACCGTTTTAGAGTTATTGAGAAAACCAATAAATTACTAAGAAAACCTATAAAACTCATTTATTTCAAATATTTAATTATAAACATATAATATTAACAAAACAATAAATACAATAATTAATAAATTATAAAAGTTGTTCGATATGGCTACCATTATTTTGAATGCAGAGTTCATATCGCCTTCTTAAACTCCGAAAAGTAGGTACTCAAGATGATATCGTTATTGACAAAGTTTAGACTATTTATTTCATTCTGAACCGCTTCTGTAATAGCAGGAATACTGTGATTATTATTTTTATTAAGTATGTCCTTTAAAAATCCCCATAAAAATAAATCTAGTGGAGTAAGATCGAGACTATTCGGTGGCCATTTAATAGTTCCATTATTCCGCATCCATACTGGAAATGCATTGTTTAAATGTTCTTGAAATTGTAGCGCACTGTGTGGAGGTGCCTCATCCTGCATTCAAATCATGTTATCAAGTTCATTATCCGAAAAATTTTGTAAAAGAATATTTTCTTCTGGGAGAATTTCTTCTAGATAGGTAGCTTGATTTAAAATAAAATTATAGAATATTGGTCCCACTATTTTATTGCGGAAGATGCCACACCAAACACTGACAGATATTTTCCCGGATTTTTTTAAATGTCAACCAATCTTTTTCTGTTGGTTTTTCTTCCCTAGGAGCGTCGATTTTTTTCTATTAAAACACTCTCTTTGGAAATTGATGATTGACTTGTCCATAATACTTTATAGGAATAATCAGGATCTTCGTTTAATTTTGGAATCATCAGGCGGTAAAAATCCCGCCGTTTTCCGCTAATTGCTGAACTGGTAACATTTTGTACGGTCTTTAATTGTTCTTTTTTAGCGTTCGTTGAATTTTGGAGTAACTTTAATCCAAATGAACGGCGACATTGTTCAGACTGCTTCCTGAATTTTCTGAAAATAATAAAAAATCCAATCTTGCCCCCTCAAAAATTTTCCAGATCCGGCACTGGATTAACGCTCATGACCAGTAAACGGTGATTTTTTGGAGCACTACAGGGTGTCTCACCGGGAACTGAATCGATCGATATAGAGAAAAGTACGTGTAAGAAAATTTTGAAAATTTAGATAATTACTAATGTCGGTGTGGCCAATCCAACTAAAATAATTACAAGCAGCTGTCACTTTCGCTTATACCGGAAATCGATGTAGCATATCCTATACCTAAACCTAGCCGTTTCAGAGATATTCGACATTTTATAGAAAATTTGACAGGTGCAACGGTTTGCAAGAACCGTTATAACTTTCTTCGTGTAAAAAAATCATCATTTGCTTCTTGTCACGTAAAAAGAACACAAGGAGAACTACGTTCTACAACTGAAATAAATTCAATAATATCATACCAAGTGTTCCGTTTTTCGCGTTACATTTTGTCAACTTCAAACCGCGAAAACTTGTTTAGGTCAAATGGAACACCCTGTATTTTTTTAAGTCAAGTTGTGTAAAATTGAATTCCCTTTTTTCTGATATAGCATTGTGGGGGTTAAAGTTACAACTTTTTGAAATATTTGCGATTCTATTAGAAATTCATGAATTGTTGTAATCATTTCATCAAAATAGCCATGATTAGAAACAATCAGTCATTATCTTATGTCAAAAAATTCCAGCACGTTTAAATTGCACCCACGAAGACTTTTTAAATTTGTATATTATTTATGGAGAATGTGATAAAGTAATATCAAGAACTTGCAGCACATCTGCTACTCGATATCCACAAAAACGCAAAATAACACTAACACATGCGTATTAATCGAATTGAAGATATGGCATGAACTAAAATAGCAGAGATAAGATCAATTTAAAATATGATTTCATTTTAATTTAATAATTGCTCAAAATTCCGCCCTCGAACCTCGACACATTTTTCGCACCTTCGGATTAGTTCCTCATGGGTAGCTCTTCTAATTGAATCCTGTGATATGTTTTGAAATGAATTTCTTACTTTTTGCATACAATCTTCAATGGTTGTTAATGGGCTCTCATAAACTTTATTTTTAATAGTTCCCCAAATGAAATAATCCAGAACTGATAAATTGGGCGAGCCAGGAGGCCATAAGAAAGGTCCATTATTGGCAATCCATTGATCATAAAAAATTTCTTGTAAATAATTATTAATTAAATATGCGTTATGTGGGGGAGCACCGTCGTGCTGATAAAAAATGTTTCTATGTTCGGCGAGAGGTAAATTTTCTAAATAGTTATTATTCAAATTTTGTAAGATATTCAGATATCTTTCATCTAAAAAAAAAAAAACAAAAGTTTACCTATAGATATTACCAGAAGAGAAAATTTAATTTACCGTTTAAATTTTCCTGATAAAATTGTAATGCCACCACTCTATCGTTTCTTATGGCACAGTAAACATTGAGCTGCCAACTTTCCTGAAAGTTTCGCTCTGTGAACATATGAGGATTTGAGTCACTCCAATAATGCAAATTGTGTCTATTAAAAAGTCCATTTTCAGCTAATTTTGCTCTGTCCATATAATATTTCCCAAATAAGAATCGTGACCCTCAGACCTTATTAGAATAAACTCACAAAAATTCTATCTCCTTAGGAAATCTGTTTCTTTTAATCCTTGAACCATATGAAATGAAAACGGGTGAAACTTATGTTTTAATAAGATTCTATGAATTGAATCCTTGCATAGTCCCGATTCCAGAGCAGCTTGTCTTAATAACATCCTTGTAAATGCATGAAAATATCCCAGAATGACTATTTCAATGTTTTCGTTATCAACAATAGGCTTTCTTCTTTGCATTTTGCCTTGACAGAGCCATAATTTCTAAAATTTTCCAGTATGCGTTTTACAGTGTTTGGTGACAGTTTCCGTTTTTCTGGATATTGAGTAGCAAATGTGCTACAAGTTCTTGATATTACTTTATCACATTCTCCATAAATAATAAACAAATTTAAAAAGTCTTCGTGGGTGTAATTTAAACGTGCTGGAATTTTTTGACATAAGATAATGACTGATTGTTTCTAATCATGGCTATTTTGATGAAATGATTACAACAATTCATGAATTTCTAATAAAATCGCAAATATTTCAAAAAGTTGTAACTTTAACCCCCACAATTCTAATATCAGAAAAAAGAGAATTCAATTTTACACAACTTGACGTAAAAAAATACAGGGTATTCCATTTGACCTAAACAAGTTTTCGCGGTTTGAAGTTGACAAAATGTAACGCGAAAAACGGAACACTTGGTATGATATTATTGAATTTATTTCAGTTGTAGAACATAGTTCTCCTTGTGTTCTTTTTAAGTGACAAGAAGCAAATGAGGATCTTTTACACGAAGAAAGTTATAACGGTTCTTGCAAACCATTACACCTGTCAAATTTTCTATAAAATATCAAATATCTCTGAAACGGCTAGGTTTAGGTATAGGATATGCTACATATTTTCGACTCAGAATTTTATGCTCTTTTCGAAAACCCTAAAATATGAAATAAGCAAGTTGGTATCGACTTCCGGTATAAGCGGAAGTGCCAGCTGCTTGTAATTATTTTGGTTGGATTGGCCACACCGACATTAGTAATTATCTAAATTTTCAAAATTTTCTTATGCGTAGTTTTCTATATATCGACCGGTTCAGTTCCCGGTGAGACACCCTGTATAATAAACTAAAGACGCTTTCAAAAATTCAACTTAATATAAATTTTCTGAAATTTTGAAACTTATATCTATGCGTTATGTAAGACATATGCAAATGCTTAAGTTTAATGTGAAATGTATCTCCCAATGACGCATATTAACTACAATCAATTTATAATCCCACTAGGCCGTGTTACCTAATTAGAACTCATAATTTTCGCGAAATAAATTTTGCAGCGAATAAAATTAAGTATGGCAAACTTATGCAACACTGGCGTTTAATGAACAACCAGTGGGAAGTTGCCCAAATGAAGCAAAAAGTGTAGGAGTCATGACCCACTTTCTTCCGAGCTATGTTTATGTGCTCTAGACCAATTTCTTTTTTGTTTTGATTCGCGTTGTTTAAATTAAATTAAACGCTTTGATAAGGTTATGTGGTATAACGAGATATTCTATTTTGAATTCATTAAACAATTTCACTGATTAGTTTAATTAATTTGGGTTGCTGCAAGTATTCAGAGGAAGATAAGCTTGTTAAAAAATGTAGTGAAACGAATCGTGCAAAAGTGAACAGCCAGGTTTACTTTAAATAAAAAAACAAAATATGAATAAATCTTTTATTTTGACACTCAAAATGCAGCTATAAAGCTGTAAAGTGTGATCGTATCCCACCTGGGGAGAGCCAATGAATGTTTGTCATGGCCAGATATAACAATTATTGTTAAATCAATCTACTGGAGTCAAATTAGGATTTTAACAAAAATTATCTGGTCAGGACAGTTCTTTTATTTTAACGAGTTCAAGAGATCAAGTAGAGTTCACAGCTTAGTTTTGTAGTTTCATCGTGATCGACGGGAAGTTATGATATGTCTTAATGCTATTTTCCATGAAAAATGGATTGGGTGAAATAATACAATACAGTGCCCAGCTCGTTCCCCAGATATAACATCTGTACATTTCTTTATCTAGGAGTATTTAAGAGTTTTTCGGAGTGTATTAGTCATCCATGCTTCCAATTTTAATTGTAAACGACTTCACGTCAATAAAATGACGCAGCCTAATGTACGGTGTGCTTGGAAAGAGAGAAATTTATTATACCTAATCTTTAAATTTCTCGGTGTACTTGAGGGCATTAGGAATAATTTTATTTTAGTTCTACAAATGTTTATTTTAATAATACCTATGTGGGATGATAAGAATTATTTTTGCAAATCGAAAATAGAAGAAAAAAATTTTTTTTTATATATACTTTTTTTCTCTCATCGTCCCACATTGTAACATGTTTTTAATGTCTTTTAGTGAAAGTCGTTTTTTTAAAACAATGATTTATATGAGAGTAAATTGAACCGTCTTTCCGGCTTATATCCGGAGCGCTCTTAAAGGTTTTGGTTTATTATACACAGCCTACAGATGTTTCCTTTGCTCTTCTCAAAATAACTTAATGTATCACAACATGTTTTTATCGCCATATGTTTACTTTATAATATTTTTTAATTTTTAGGTATTGTTTGGATGTGCATAAATAGTCTAGTAACTTGCATTGCTTCTTGTTTTTCTGGGAGAGGCTCAACAAATTTCTTTCATGTCACAGAAAAAATGGTTACAATTTGTTCATTTTAATATTAGAAAAAAATTTTTAGGGTTTGATTTATTTTCGGATTTTGTGACTGCTAGAGATGCTTGCGATGTTCTGGGAAGTGAAAAAAAAAACAATTTATGTCAAAAAGTTCCGCTTATTATATATGTAGTATATCCTAAACTTCAATCAATTATCTTGAAAACTAAAGGATAAAAGGGAGGTATACTGTTCCAATGCACGGAACTGCACTATTTGAAAGAGGGTTTTCCTACAATGCTGCTAAAAATTATAATAGACTCCCAGTAAATATCAAAGCATCATCCCAAGAGTAATCTTGGCATCATCCAGCCTTTTGACATTCCGAAAAAATTAAAACAATATTTAGTCAAACTAAGAGCATGAATTAATTATTTTTTCTTTATCTTTCATTATTACATAACTAATCTCTGCTGAGTTTACTGTACTCTGTGATAACAGCCGAATACTTTTAATTATTTTTTTATAGACTTGTTTTTATAGATGGTTGCGTGGAAGGACGAGAAATCTAAAGTCGCCATCTCTCTAATATTACTCTGTATACATTATTTTGTACCTAATAAAAGACGCTTATTATTTAGACGATTTGTAAAACAAAATCAGAGCAGTGTGCCAAACTGTTACACAAGAAATGATTAGAGCAGCTGCACTAGAAATTTTTTAACAAGATTTGAGTATGATATTATTGAAGTTGGACAACTTCATTTCAAAGGCGCATGTGTCAATCAAAATGTGGAGCACTTATAATTTTATCTGTTCAATTATTTGAAAAAACCTCTAATTTGTAAAATTCCCATCTTCCTAATTCCAAGCTCAAATTCGAATACTACGAATATACCAAATCAAGCTAAAGCAAACATTTCTACCTGTTACAGCTTTATTTATTAAGATTACCTTCCATAAAATTAGGTATTCCGCCCACACAATCCTCTATTTATACCGCTATACATGATAATCTAAAAATCGCAAGAATGACATAATTTTTATGTAATCGCAAATTGTAAAATACTCTCACTTTCAGATTTTAACACACGAGATGCAGATGGGCTTTCTTTATTCAAGAATCGATTCGAAACCGACGAACGCGAGCCGAGAAATTCAAGTTACAGTGCAACAAATTTTTGTGTTACTAAGTGAATTAAAATACGTGTATAAAGATGAAAAAGGTTAGTATGAGAAACTTATTTATATTTTGTATTTTTATTCAAAAATTATCAAAAAAATACTATGAATATATCGAATATACCGTTTACAAGATGCAAGGTGGTTTCGAGAAACATGTAGAAAGCTTACTAGTGAGATTTTATTTTTGACAGAATATAAAATTGAAAACCCAATAACATAACATAATCTGACGTTGGCCGGCCCGTCTATAAACACTTTGTATGGAACGTTCAATAATTATTGACATTTTCCATTTAGATACGAATTCGATACTTTAAACTGTTTAAAACTTGATCTTTAAAATAGACGCGCGCTTTTAAATAATTGGAATTGGGTACTTTACACGTTCAGTAACAATGTCATTCCAGCTAATCATTACAGGAACATCATTACTAAACATTTCCCCCTCATTCCCTTTCATTATTTTTCGCACCTTACATGTTCATTATCGCCGACATTATATTTTCGTCATTATGTTTCAAGTGGAGATAGAAAGCACACCGATTTTGTTATATCAGAGAATGGATTTGAAAAAGCATGTCTAGCTATAATTATTGGTTTAAGTCATTTAGTATGAAATGTCATATTAAACGTCGTTATTGGATGAGAGAATGGTTGAAAAAACGCGAAAATTATTCACATCTAATGTTATTGAAGCAAGTAAATGATACGAAGGAAGTGAATGATTATAAAAATTATTTTCGTATGGACTAAGAGACTTTTAATAAATTATTGTGAATGGTCGAATCAATTTTAATACGGCAAAACACAGTTATGTGCAGCAATTTACCAGTTAATGAAAGACTGTCTTTAACTCTGAGATACTTTGCCACTGGAAGAAGCTTTGAATAATTGAAATTTTCAGTTGCAATGTCATCGGCTTCTAAGTACAGCTGTTCTTGAAATCTGCGAAATATTTTATATCTGTGCTTCAAGATAAGTAATCAAAATATCCGGATACGCTTCATTACTTATTATCATTCCACTTTTATAAGTTTACACGTTCATTAATAATGTTATTATTTTCATTTAATGGCATTATTACTGAACGTGTAAGGTGCCTTTAGACTCAGAAAATAATAAGGGTCTCATTTTAACCTCTCCGCAATAAAATTGTGAGAGGTTACTAAAATTGGTTCAAAAACGAAAATTGAGATAACATCAAATCTTTACGTTTTGAGGTCCTAGGAACCCAAAAAAGTGGTTTTTGAAAAATGTCTGTGTGTGTACGTGTGTTAGCACGATAGCCCCGAAACTGCTGAAGGGATTTGAATGAAACTTGGCGTGTGCGTTTCTTTAGTGCCCCAGAAGATCTGATCTGGGTTTGGTTGAGATCGGATTACGGTTAGTGCCATTTTGACGGAACAAGTTGTTTATTTTATAATTACTTTCAATTTGCAATGGAACCATTGAATAGCAGTTAAAATTCTGATTTCAACGATATATCACACTCCCACCCTTTCGATTTGGTTTCCGTGAAAAAAATTAAAAACAAAGCAAATATGGCATAGATCGCATTTCGCATGACATGATCGATGCGCGTAGCGTCGTGAAACTCGTCACATTACGTGTCAATTCACGTGTGAGGGTTCCTTCACTGCTCTAGGAGTAGAGCGGAATGCGTTTAGTGCCGTTTTTAAATATATATACAGACAAATCGAAGAATTAAACTACAAATATTCCTCTAAAATCTAGTAAAATCACTGAAATGCTAATGTTTCATTTAACAAAGACAGCCGCGAGCGATCGGATTGCAATGAGCAAATTTTGACGGTTGTCATTGTCATCGTTTGTCATCCGATAACGTTGGTGTCATGTCATGTTAATAAGATTTCGGCATATTTGTAACTTTTAATGGATTGTCACAAACTTTAAAGGTAGATGTAACAATATCTATCATATGCTTTCTGTACCTTCGTTGGTGAATTTATTATAGATTATCACTTTACCAATTTTCAGTTTGTTGCTTTACAAATCTGTAGTATTTAGGATAACTAGACTTTCTTAGTCGTTCAAGTGATGTTAAAGTTGTTAATATCCTGATAGTATGTTATTCAACGAGAGATAATGTAGGTAATAACTCGCATAGATGATTGTAAATTCATTAAGTTGAGGGTTTTTTTAGTGCCCCAGAAGATCTGAAAAGGTTTTGGATGAAATCGGATTACGTTTAGTGCCGTTTTGTCACACAATTTAATGCTCTTTCGGCTTCAAAGATCCACCGAGTTGGGAGGTTCCAGCCTCTTCCAGTAGCTGCCGATTTTTGTTAAAGAAAGGAGGGCTGGAATTAAAAAAATATAATGATGACGTCACAACTCGCACAAAATATGAAAAGAATACGCCAGCCACTGTGTTTTCATACTGTATATTCATGCATAATTCGTTTATAGAATGCGCTACAAGAAATAAAAATAATCGGTGGGTCAGAAAAAAATTATTTATTTCAGTTTATGTTTTAAGCCAGGCAGTGCCTAGGAATTTGAAATCGGGAATAAATCAAGGATAGGTGGAGACAGCTTTGACTTCTTAATTCTTCTAAGTATTCCTTTTAACATACTAATTTTTCCTCTTTTAGCAAGGTGAGCTTTTGCTTTTATGCAAATATCTCGGTAAGCTTTTATTTTTCTGCAAAAATAGTTATTAGGAATTTTTTTCAGAACTAAATTATCTATCAAAAAGGTTATAGGCAGTTTCATCGTAATGTTAAAAGTTTCGTAGCTACTGACGTAGGGTCTAGATAAGATAGTGAAATCGATCTAGGAACGAATCAAATAAATATATATCCATCTTGTAGGTATTGTTGATGAAAACTTTTCCTGAAAATTTCACACCCCATGTCTTAATTTTTTTCAATTTCCTCAGCTATTTTTTAACCGCTTTACAAAAATCAAAGCTCGTTTAAAAGGTAGCGCTGAAACCTACAAAAGGGAATTGCTTAAATACAATTTTTGCGCAAAATTCGAACTGAAAAATGTTAAAAAATTAAGGTTTAATCATGGGGGCGAGCGTAGGTGCGTCTTTACTATGTACATACTTCGATATGCGATGTAAAGTAACGTCAGGCGCGGTTAGTAGTTGGATGGGTGACCGTTCCAACTGTTGTAGGGTATTCCCCTACAAGTCTAAAAACAAAAACAAAAAATTTAAAAATTAATCAAGAAATCATATCAATTCATGCACCATGGCAAACCATATAAAAAAGCCAACCAGACACAGTTTACACGGATAAACTACATTCAAGGTCACAAAAATCTGAAAGAATTACGTAAATAACGTAAATTCACCAATATCAAATTTTAAACATTCATACTAGTTATTTTACAAAAGATTCATTACAAAAAACACCCCTGAAAAATACAGCCCCCATATATTCATCAACAAGACCAAAATTACTATCCGTACCTAAAATTTCAACGTTTTACTTTATTTCGTTAACTTTATATAAACCATTTCACATTCAAAAATTTTGTTACTTTTTGACAACCCCTCGTATACTTCAAACTACGTTCCGTACCTTAAATAATACCCAGTGGCACGCATGCGGGATCGCGTTGCGCTATTCTTTAGAAAACAGAACTTAACAATATGTATCAATCAACTTTTGCGTGATCACGCAATAGCGCATCACGTATCGCGCAATCACGGATGCGCGTTTCTTGAAAACCTCGCCTTAAAACTTAACATTCTAATTCATTTCATAAAAATCTTGCAACTAATTCGCATTTCAAATTTTATGACTTTTTAACAACCCCAGTATACATTAAACCACGTTCCGTACCTCGAGTCTTAACATTCTATTTAGTCTCATCAATTTCTTGCAACCCGATTGCTATTTTAAATTTCACCACTTTTGATTACCCCTCGTATCGCAGACAATATCTCGATTCCCCTTGCAACCGATATCTCCGCTCAAACTCTATTGGGAACATTCTCATATCTTAGTTCCAGCCACCTCGCCTCTATCGGGAACATTCTCATATCGTTTCAACTAAGTAAACATCGGACCTACGTGATTCTCTACGGGGTCGTTTCAGATAATTTCAATCAAACTTCAATAACTCCCAAACCCGATTAGATATCAACTTCATTTTCATATAAAAAAATTCCCCTTTTCATTGCCGATTTTTCCATATAACTTTCATTTTCGAAATTTCAATTTTTCAAGTATAGCACAGTATTTCGCAATCGATGACTCATCCTCGCCCGTACGGAGCGATATCCAGCTTTTCCAGACGCTTTGAAACGGGACGCGAGACTCAATGTGACTCCTGTGTTAAGTAATCGCGAAGTGGTTTTTGAAAGTTATTTAAAAGTGATTGTAATAAGCTGATTTGCCCGTCCTCCCGGTCCGATTCTATTTAACTAAAGTTGTAGTTACCCACCGTCTTGTTAGGTTTTCCTAATTTTAAACCCTGCATACTTTTTGTGACTAGCTGTTCGAATCTAGCTTCCCAGGCCGAAACCTGGTTAAAAAGAGTTAGCTTTAAGTCCTCGCATTAAGTGGCCCCTTTTAATTTTAAGAAAACCTTTTCGCCTTCGCGGCCCAACAATTTTAAATATTAAAGTGAATTTTTTTCAGAACAAAATAAAGACAGCCAGTGTAATAAATAATTTTCAAAGAACTCCACAGATTGAATTTATTTATGAATAGTTACCCATTAAAATAAAAATTTGTCAAATAAATTACCATTCATTTTGAACTTTATTCAGTTAAATTTTTTAAATAAATAATTTGTTCGTTCCGTTTTAAATCAAGTGTTGTTTTTTCAAGAAAACTATATACAGGGTGTAGTCGTTGACCCTGTTAGAACTCAAAGACTATACAGTGCTAAATAAAAATAAAATTTTAAAACAAAGTGCTACAACAGTTCCAGACCATATTATACAGGGTGTAGCAATTGACCCTAACCATCACTACCAGAAATCAATCCTGAGACTCTACCAAACCAAAAATAAGTGCACAAAAGGCTCCCGGAGTGTCTACCAAGCTCTAAGGCTCTAAGCTCTGCCGATAATTTTTTATTTTTCGAAAACAGGGAGTTGTTTCGAGTTCACAACGAAGACAGCGTTCTCACCCCACACATTTTCCAGTGGCTTGTATATCATGTTACATGGCCTATGTCCATTTAATAATTTTATATAATAACTAGTATTTTATTTATATTTAGCACGATCTGTATAGCATTTTGATTCAGTTTTTGTAAGTGAAACTATTTTCAACTATCTGAATTTTTCTTGTATAACTGCTAAATCATTTCACATTGTTTTATGTACATATTTTTATATCTGAGGAACTCAGTCATGTTTTTTTACACTATTATGTATCTCCGTTCTATGACAGCACCTCAGGAAACAATTGCCGATTTCAAGTCTACAACACATTTATTTACACTCATATACCTATATTTCAATTTTTATATTCTTATTGTGTAAGTACATATGGCTATTTTTCTTATCTTTCTCATTAAACTGTTATATAATTATATCCTATAAGATGTAATATATTTACTGAATTCTTAAACAACGGTTTGTATGCGTTTTTTCGCTCAAATTTAAAATCTCGCGACGTTTCATGACATTTTAATCCTATTTCAACAAAAAAATAATAATAATAATTTTTTTTGTGTTACTGGACTTCCACTGGACGTGGAAGTAAAATTGAGATTAATCTTATGAATTATCAGTTTGTTTGTTTATTAAGTGTTGACACAAGTTTATCGCAATGAGGAGGGAATCATTTGCCTGATGTAATATTTAAAAATTAAAATTTTCGTGTTTCCTCAAGAACCTCATGCTTAATTTTTTAATAAAAATGTAGCCATTAATAAAACAACTCAATTTAAAATGGATACCTCATTCTGCCGGACCCGTTACATTGTACCACAGATATGAGGATACATGGAAAAGTGAAAAAATGTATTCAAAATTTTTGAAAAGTTAATAACTTACACTTCTTAAGGTTACATTAGAAATAATTCATAGTGTTTTGGCAAATACAGCGCGCAATCTTTAATAAGAAATGCAAGAATTAGTTCGGTACTCGGTCATAGTGGCTTTAGTCTTTCTAATGGCCTGAAATATATCTTTCTCATTGATAACAGACAGATTGAAGACATTGGAGTTAATCTTAAGTGTGTTGTTAATATTATTGGCGCAAGAATTGGGGAGTGTGAAGGATTTCGAGAAGTCAGCGAAGATGTCAATTAATTGCGGATCTTCGATAATTTGATTTTCACATTTTAAAGATGTAGGGATGGATGTAGAATTTCTTGTATAATAAAACTCCAGAAGTTGTTTGGGTTGACCTATATTTTATTTTCAATATTGGCTACATATAAATTATATATGCTTTGTCGACATCTAATTAAACGTATTTTTATCATCAAAAGTACCATGTAACTTGTGTCTTTTTAACGCTTTTTATTTTTGTTTAATATCGTGTATTATTCGACCGTTAAACCATGCGGGGTAAGAACCTCAACTTTTTCTTTCTTGAGTACATGTATTAGAAATGGATACAGCGCATCTATTGCTATATCCACATCGTTAAAACATTAGATAAATATTGAAAAAACATTTTTTTACACATTATTAATGCAAGCGGTATACAGGGTGTCCCAGAATTGATTTCCCAGACGGGACCCTAGGATTCCTTAGTTCACATTGGACCCATATAACCCAACTTACCTTAGTTCAAAAATGCATCCCTGGACCCTGAGGAACTACATCCTCTTACAGTGAGAAAGAATTTTTTTTCTCCAATAACTTCCGTTATACAGGGTTACTGGTAATTCGATACATTCCTTTGGAGATATGATGGGGCATGATCTAAGAAGTAAATTTAGCCCTAACATACATTATGCAAAACTCAATAGTTTTTGAGATATTTAATTTTTTTTGTTTTTCTCAAAAAGTAGATCTTAATGTCCTAAAAGTTAATTTTCGAAAAATCTATTTGACATTTTTAATTTTTTTTTACTGTATTACTTGTCCAATATTATAGATATCCGTTTGGAATGAAAAATATCTGGAAACATTTCGATCATGTGAACATCTGAAATAAAAACTTAAAACATTTTTTTTTAAATCAGCTATGAAATTTACCTATTAGGTTTTTTCAAAAAAATATTAACGTAACACGCGTATAAATTATTATAAAAACTGCCTTATTTCAATAGCTATCTAACAAGGTACAAATGTTCAATGTACCCTTAATAGTTCTAAGAAAATACTAGTAAAAATAACACAAGTAGTACGAATTTTATTTTTAGATAAACAGTAAAAAACATTTTAAAAGTAGAGTTTAATTCTTCATTAATTTCAAAGTTGTACTTTATTTTTTATATGTCTTGCTCAAAATGGGAGCCCCTATTCCGTATACAGACACGGCAGCGTCTTCTTATTTCCGTCCTTGTTACTCTGGTTGTCAGATTATGCCTTATGTGTTGGGCAGCATCGACTATCCTTTGTCTAAGGTTTTCTATAGTATTGACTGGTGTGGCATAGACCATCTCCTTCATATGAGCCCATACGTAATAATCAAGGGGTGTTAAGTCAGGGCTTCGCGCTGGCCAAGGTGTTGGGCCCGCTCTTCCAATCCAACGGTTAGGGAAACGTTGATCAAGTAACTGTCGTACTGTCAGCCGATAATGTGCTGGACAACCGTCGTTCTGAAACATCATTCGCTGTCTGACGGCGAGAGGAACATCTTCTAAAATCACCGCCAGATCATTTCTTAAAAAAATTTCATAGATTTCCCCGTTTAAATTTTGAGGAAGAAAGTGTGGCCCTATTAAATAGTGGCCAATGACTCCCATCCACACATTAATAGAAAACTTCATTTGGAAACTAGTTTCACGTGTTAACTTGGGATTTTCCTCTGCCCAATAATGTAGGTTGTGGAAATTTGTTATACCCTCGCGATTAAATTTCGACTCGTCCGTCCATAAAATACTTGTTAAAAAATTTGCACTTTCTGCATCTGAATTTAACATAAAGCGGCAGAATTCCACTCTCCTTCCAGGATCACCTTCCTCCAAGCCTTGCAGGGGTATAGTGGTAAGGATGACATCCAACTCTACGTATCGTAGACCAAATTTTCCATTGTGACGCTACGGTTAGTCTTGCGACTTTATTAGTTGAAATAGTTGGGTCTTCCTCAAAATACCTCAATATTTCTTCCTCATCATCTGGTTCATAAACGGGAGGAGCACCAGCGTCACTTCTTCTACATTTCACGGAGCCAGTTTCAGCGATATTTCGATATGCCGTACTGAATACACGTGCATTTGGTAAGCGGCGGTTAGGGTACCAAAGACCATATTCTCGGCGAGCTTCAGCAGCGTTGCCGCCACAGTATCCATAGACAAACAAGATATCAGCGTATTCTGCGTTGGCATACTTGGCCATGGCACAGAAAATACAATAACAACAACTAATAACAACAACTACGAGTAAAATCAAAATCTTCGATAACTAATTTAACAAGACCAACAAACTTAAGGGACACGGAGATAAGAATGTCAGTTAATGACATATATGCACAAACGTCAAAGTCAAGGACTGACTGACTTAAATGAAAATGAACGATTAGTCGTTTAATAAATTCCGCCATCAGCATTATCTTTACTAATTTTTTTTAGAACTATCAAGGGTACATTAAACATTTCTACCTAGTTAGATAGCTATTGAAATAAGGAAGTTTTTATAATAATTTGTACGCGTGCTACATTAATATTTTTTTTGAAAAAACCTAATAGGTAAATTTCATAACTGATTTAAAAAAAAATTTTTTACAAGTTTTTATTTTAAATGTTCACATGATCGAAATGTTTCCGGATATTTTTCATTCCAAACGGATATCTATAATATTGGACAAGTAATCCAGTAAAAAAAAATTTAAAAATGTCAAGTAGATTTTTCGGAAATTAACTTTTAAGACATTAAGATCTACTTTTTTGAGAAAAACAAAAAAATTGAAATATCTCAAAAACTATTGAGTTTTGCATAATGTATGTTAGGGCTAGATTTACTCCTTAGCTCATGCCCCATCACATCTCTAAAGGAATGTATCGAATTACCAGTAACCCTGTATAGAAGATAAAATTTTCAAATTTTGATAGGAGCGGTCTCTCTATAAGTACTTTATGTAAACTTGATAACAACCAAATATCTTCTTTTCATAATAATTAATGTTTGACTAGCTGTAATTTTTTAATCACCCTGTAAAATTACGGAATATTTGAACATTTTTATAGAGGATTGAAAGAGCTGCAAAAAAGGTACTCTTAAAAATGTTCGGTCAAATACAAGAAAGCATCGTTTTTTCCTCTATTTGTATTTAACATTTATTTGCAATTCTAGAACAAAATTTTGTAAGAACGGAAAAATAGTTTATTTTAAAAAAATCACATTCATTTACAATCGCAAAATTACATAGAGATCATTAACACAATATTTTTTTAAATAGGTAATGATACCTAATTTATTGTTATGGGAACGATATTCACGTTTAATTAATTTCAAAGTAAATAAACAAGAACTGAATTACCGTCGTTGTTTATGCTAAAAAATAAAATTACTGTAATTAAATCAATTTAAAGGTTTTAAGTCGCGAATTCGTGTACGTAGACGCATTTTTCTAATGTTAACAATGGTTTCTTTGCTGAAACAATTGCTCATTCATTACGTAATATTGTTTATGAAAAGTGTACATAACATAAATATTTAGGATATTTAAAACTAATTAATGGAAAGGTATAAACAAGACAATTTTCTGTATTACTATTGACTGTGGTAGTGATGGATTGTGCTAAGATAGTAGAAATAAGTTTTCTTAATAAATATTGTTCCGTGTTTACACCCTGTAGTAAACATCTCCAAACGTAGGTTCAATAATTGCAACACGAATTTTCAATAACCACTAATTTATTAATCACCAAACTACAATAATTAGTCCTTATAATAACACACTGGTTATAACTTTCATCTACTATAGACTCACTACTATAATTCACATAATATTACTGTTTTTTATCTTATCTGAATAATATTTGAACTGTACTGAACCAACTACAGCGCGTTGGCCCTGCTATTTATATATCAGTGGCGTTTATTCTCGATTGATCCGGTCGGTCCTTCGAGGCATTTCTACCAGTGTATTTTATGAGGCAGCGCCGCCCTGGGCCGACTGGTGAACTATTGTTGTTTTACTGGTAGGGATTAAACCTCTCTCCGTAAGAGGGCGTGGGCGCGTGCACATAACAATAAATTAAATATTTTAGTTAGAGGTTTTACAAAAATATGAACAGTTTCTGATGATGAAAGATGAACAAGATGGTCAGTATTAAATTTCATTTGATACAAGTTGCAAGACTTTTGGTAATTCTTGGAAATAGGCTGAGACATATGAGACATTATAATAGTAGAGATTATACTAAGGGCAGGATCCTTTAGTATAGAAAGTCGTTTTTTATCTATTTCACATACAGTCTATTTAAAGGAATACCTAAAAAATATTCACGGCATATTATTTTATTAATAATCTAGTCACAATGTTACAATAAAAATAGATTTTGAATAGACTACTAATAAAACAGAAGAATATTTCACTTAAATTATTTAGAATTTACTCTTATTTTAAAATACAATATTATTTCCTTATTACCAAAGACAATTTTGTATAGCAATCACAGCTGTTAAATTA
Organism: Leptura quadrifasciata; assembly: GCA_963675555.1. Taxonomy (NCBI): domain Eukaryota; kingdom Metazoa; phylum Arthropoda; class Insecta; order Coleoptera; family Cerambycidae; genus Leptura; species Leptura quadrifasciata. Next base: position 82,906,197 of record OY776679.1, on the reverse strand, counting down.
TTTGATAATGTCACAGAAATAAAATAATTATAAGAAATATGTGATCGTTATTATTGTTTTTTCGGAAAGCTAAAGGTTACTCGAGATCGAATTATATTTAATAGTCTTAACCTCGGTATACGCACCACAAATTGATGCCTTCGTATCAAAAAACCAACAGACCGGACGAAAACATCGACCTAGTCTTCCTTTTTACTGATACGTTGGAAATGATGTAATTAATCGGGACTTTTTATCCGTTTGAGGATGTACGCAAGAATGATTGCAATTATATCAAATCTGAGTCGAAATTACACATGTTTTCACCCTGTAGTCGGTGACTGCAGGGTCGACAATCATCTGAAGGATTTTTCGGTGTACAATCGTTTAATTAATCTTTATTTAGAATGTACCTTCTTCACTTGCAATTATAGATAAGGAATGTGTGCGAAATAGCTTGACAATGACAACATAAATTACGTTCAAGAAATTAATCAAATGATTTTTTTATTAAAAAAAAACAATTAGTGGAGTTTAATTACGACTGGCTATTATATAGACTATAATAATACATAAACAATTAATGTAAATCTTTGTTTCACCAATATTCTTGCCACTTGAAATAATATACTCTATGGTTGGTAAAATTTCGATCGCGTGTTTTATTGAAATAACTAAAACTCCTACAGGAACTATTTCCATACCTTTACTTTTTTCAGCAATACCTACTCACAATCCTTGTGCAGACGATCTCTATGTCGCATTCAATCCTTGTAGAGGAAAATGGTAAAGATTTACCTACAAATTATAATTATGACATATTAAGCCGTAGAAGACGTCCGGGTTCAGGAGGGGCATCATCAGGATGCAACTTTAACGGTGTCAAAGGTGGTAAATACAAGACGGATGGAACCGGAAGAACGTTCTTTGACCTGCAATTCATCAACGTGGGTTACAATCATAACTACAACATTAACTGCGGTGGTGGCGGAGGGGGCCACCCTACTGAAGGGGGCATTAATAAACCTATACTAGGCGGTAATAAGCCGCACAAACCCATACTAGGTAAGTAAATGCAATATTATAGTGTAATTAATAGTATTTTACGTAATCTGAAAAGAAACTCTTTATGGACGTGTGCTGATGAATTTAAAAGACTGCAAACATTTTATAAAGAATTTTTCCGTATGAGTTATAGTCATCTGCAATTTTACTCTGCAGATAAAAAAGGCAACAAAAACTTTACGACCTCATTAAAATACCGTTACTCTCTGTACTATTTCGTCAGCAAATTGAGTACTTATATACTTTTATAGGTTTTTAATACGTCGGCTTGTTTGATGACACCATACCGAATCGTTCAACGGTGTTAATAATGAGCTCATAAAGTTTTGTTGTCTTTTTTATCTGAAGAGTAAAACTGCAAAAACTGAGAACCGCGTCTGGTGCAAGAGACGATTCTTAGTGACTGGTGGTTTATCGGCATTGCAGACGCGTTCGGTCCGTAAGCCAGGATGCCAAGCAGATTGTTGCCACAACTATCACGATAAACCCGACAGGACGAGGCGGTCATACGAGACATACGCGAAAAGAACAGACTGAGACGGCTTTGGCAGCGGAATCGCGATGTCAACGCTAAGGCCGAAATGATGAGACTGCAAAGGCAGGTCAGAACCTCCATCAACACTGCTAAGAATCAGGAATAGGTGGACAAGCTGGCAGCGTTGAATCCCCAAGACAACTCGCTGTGGAAGCTGACGAGGGCCCTTAAGAATACGCGAGAGGTTATACCTGCCCTGGTACGCGCGAATGGAGAGACGCCGTTGACGGACGCGCAGAAAGCGAACGACTTAGCCGACCATTTCCAGACTATTCATAACGCCGATATTCCCAACTAAAAAGTCCTGAACACGATCGCATCGAAAATGACGTACACGAACTCATTGGTCATGACATACAATTGACAAGACGAGAATTTTTGAAGGCCATGACCAAGTCCTCGGAAATAGCACAAACTGTCAGGGACTTACCAAACAATAAAGCCCCGGGGAAAGATTGCGTCGAATACAAGCTGCTCAAATATCTCCCGAGGAAATGTATTGTGCAATTGACGTATATCATTAAAGCGATCCTGCGACTAGAGCACTGGCCCAGCCAGTGGAAATGCGCCGTGGTCGTTCCCATCCTGAAGCCGTGCAAGAACGCGAAATTTGCCGGCAGCTACTGGCCGATCTCGCTGCTGTCGGTTGCACATCCACGATGAGTCCCAGTTCTGGTCCAGGAAGGGCAGGAGCACGGTGCAACAGGTCGTTAGGATAGTTAATGGTGTCAAAGTGCAATACAACCTCGGGAAGAGCACTGCCATGCCATGGTGCTCCTCGAAATTGAGAAGGCATTCGACACCGTCTGGATCCCGGGATTACTCTACAAACTTCACAACTATAACTTTCCGACTCACATCACAAAACTTATTCACTCGTTTCTGACTGGCAGAACCTTGCAAGTTCGAGTGAATAATAAACTGTCCACACGGCGGGACATTCGAGCGGGAGTCCCGCAAGGATCGTGCCCGTCACCGAAGTTATACAACTTGTATGTCTCAGACTTCCTAGAGTTCCCGAATACTAAGCTGGCCAAGTACGCCGATGACATAGCCATGTACGCGCATTCACACGACGCCCAAGCAGTGAATATGCTACTGAAAGCGCACATGGCTCGTGCTATGGCTTTATTACGATCAGTGGAAGATTCGGGTAAATGCTCAGAAGTCCGACGCAATAGTCTTCACGCGTCGCTTCATTGAGAACAGAATTGTTACGCCAATTTCGATCAGGGGAACAAAACTCCAACCATAAGATGAGTGAAGTACTTGGGGGTGAGATTTGACCAAAGACTGCCGTTTAATACGCATGTTAGCGAGACAATACGGATGGTCTACTCCCTGTCCAGGAGTCTGTATCCGTTCATGGCCAGGGATACAGAGTTAATAGACAGAATAAAAAACTGTTGTACACAATGGTGGTCAGGCCATCCATCACGTACGCGGCCGGTGTGGCGCAGCATACCGGTCACGACAATGGAAAAACTTCAAGTGCCCGAACACAAATTTATGCGCCTCATATCAAATAACGCTTTTGTAAACATTATTAAAAATGTCGTTTTCATTTTATTCTAAGAGTTAAAAGTTATCCATGAGAAAAAAATTGAAACGGTTAATTGTCAAAACTGACAATAAGGTGTAGGAAAGTTAATACAGTGTCTAGCGTTAATAGTCATGGAAAACCTAGGTGCTCTCCCGATGCACGCGACAGCGACCAGAAACCGGCACCGGAGACATGTAACACGCGACAATAAGCTAGAGACCAACGACAGGGAGGGCTACTCTCCCGATATACGCGACAGCGACACACAGTTATGAGTGCGTTGAACACACACGTTCAACACACTTGTACCAGTGATGGACGAAGACAAACAAACTGCAGCAGCGCGACGCGACAGGAAAAGGTGTCGCGGGACCGCTACCAGTTCAGACACCTACTCGAGCGACAGCGGCCAGAGACCGAGACAGTTGTCGCTCGCATCGGGAAAGCTCCCATTTAATTCCGCTAAACCGGTGCCCTGCGCGACACTTGCCGCTATCTCTGGTCGCTGTCGCGTGCATCGGATAAGCACCTTAAATTCCTGTCGCGTCGCGCTGCTGCAGTATTCGTTCATCACTCGTACAAGTGTGTTGTACGTATGTGTTCAACGCACTCACAACTCTGTGTCGCTGTCGCGTGTATTGGGAGAGTAGCTCTCTCTGTCGTTGGTCTCTAGCTTGTCGCGTGATACACGTCCCCGGTCGCGGTCTCTGGTCGCTGTCGCGTGCATCGAGAAAGCAGCTTTAAATGGGAGATCTCCCGATGCGAGCGACAACTGTCTCAGTCTCTGGTCACTGTCGCTCGAATAGGTCTCTGGACTGGTTCGGTAGCGGTGCCGCGACACCTTTTCCTGCCACATCGCGCTGCTGCAGTTTGTTTGCCTTCGTTCATCACTCGTACAAGTGTGTTGAACGTGTGCGTTCAATGCACTTGCAACTGTGCGTCAATGTCGCGTGTATCAGGAGAGTAGCCCATCCCGTCCCAGTCCCACTAACTGTAACAGAAAAAATAGAAATTGTACGTCTTGTTGGCGATAATGTGCGTCCGACAAGAAAAGCTGCGATTGAATTCAACAATAGACACCCAAATAGATGAGCAAGTCGAAGTAATATACAACGCATTAATAATAAAGTTTTCAATGAGGCAGGTTGTGTTTCAAAAAGCTTGCTTAGAATCGGGCACAATGGGCTTCGTGACATTTTGAGAAATAATGACCTAATTTTAGGATATTTTAACAAACCCCGAGTTAGTATTAGAACAACCTTAATATCTCCAGAGAAAATATTAGAAGATTCCTGAAAAAAGAAAAATGGCTTACAGGCCAAAAATTTTGCATAAATTGGAAGTGGGGGAGAAGAAAGACGATGGCTACATGGGGAATATCTAAATAGTCCTAATTTTTTTATGAAATTTTATTTAGCCATGAAGCAACATTTACTACAAATGGGGTGGTTTCAAGTCAAAATTGCCAGTCAGGTGAGAATCCGGAATCGTCATAAATGCAAAGACAGTATTCGTAAAAAATTAACGTTTGGTGCGGAATACTAAATGACAAAATAATTGGTCCCTTCTTCTTTGAGGGTAATGCGAATGTGTTTTTAAATTTTGTTGGGAACTAGTTTTTGAACGCATTAGATGATGTATCACTACAGAATCTCCTTAATTTAAAGTTTCAGTTGGCAGTACTGATCATAATGCTGTTTTGGTAAGAACATGGCTTAATAAACACTTTGAAAATCGTTAGGTAGGGCGAAACAGTCCTTTGATTGAGTGGGCGCTGCGATCCCCAAACTTGTCTCATATAATGGCTGTAACTCTTCCACATACATAGCAACATCTGGAGTACCGCAAAGGTCTAATCTTGGACCGTTACTATTTCTCCTTTTTATCAATGATTTAATAGAAATTGTTAAGTGCCATAAACTCTTATTTGCTGATGGCTTAAAACTGTTTACTGGCATTAACTGCGTTGTCTTGCAGTCTGACCTTGATTGTTTAAAAGTTTGGTGTACTGCCAATGCATGGCATTTGAATATGTCTAAATGCAAGATTATCTCTTTTAACAGGAAATAGTCAATTTACAGCTATGAATACAATTGATAATTCAGTTCTTGTTCATTCTGATGCTTCTAAAGGCCTTGATATTCTTTTTCATTACAAACTTACCTTTATTCAATATATAGTTATAAGAACTGATGCAGCAAATAAAATGTATGGCTTTATTGTCAGAAATTGTAAATTGTTTATAAACATTGAGGCATTAAAAACTTTATACTTTTCCTATATGCATGAAGTGTGCCTTACATCACCCTTGTTAATAGATTGAATTTAGTTAGTTTAGACTTAAGAGAAAAATGTACATTCCTTATTTTTTGTATAAGCTCCTAAATAACTAAATTGGTTTTCCTGAACTGTCAAGTCAATTAAATTTTTCTGTTCCAAGATTATCTAATAGGCATAATTTAATATTGAAATTTCAATTACTTAGGCAACGTTGTTAATGACAAAGCAAACATGGACAGCGAGATTCGCAATAGAATTAACGCTGCATCTAGAGCGCTCTGGGGACTTAGAGAGAGAGTATTTGACAACCACGACCTTGCTTTGTCAACGAAAATGGCTGTCTACAGAGCAGTTGTCATTCCAACACTGCTATATGGATGTGAAAGCTGGGTCACTTACCGTCGTCATGTGACAGAATTAGAACATTTTCAGCAAAGACACCTCAGAAGTATGATGAAAATCCGTTGGTTCCATCACATATCAAACGTGGAAGTACTCAGGAGAGCAAACAACTTTCCAATTGAGGTGCTTATTTCAAGAGCACGCCTAAGATGGGCAGGTCACGTTCATCGTATGCATGATAACCGCCTTCCTAAATGTACACTTTATGGTGAATTGCTAAGCGGTAGAAGAAGGCGTGGCGGTCAACGAAAGAGGTTCAAAGACGCTCTCCATGAAAATCTAAAATCCTGCGGTATTGCAGATGAGCAATGGGAACAACTTGCAGCGGACAGAACCGAATGGCGAGGGGTTGTGGCCAGCTATCAAGGAAATGTTGCTGCAAGAAGGCCGAATCCAAGACCTAACCAGGTCTATGTCTGTCCTGACTGCGGTCGACATGTGCTCTCCCGAATTGGCCTCTATAGCCATAGTCGTGTGCACCGTAGATGAATGGGAATTACAATAGACTACACCTTTTACCTGTTTTTTATTGTACACAATTAATCGACTGTAACATTTTTATACTCGGACTCGAGTAACGGCTAATAATAATAATAATAATAAAATTTAATATTCTATTGCAACACACCTAGAACAAACTTAGGTACTTAAATCTCTTATTTATGCTATGTGTAGCAATATCAGTAATCTGTGTCACTAATGTGATATTCATTTTTGCAGCTTGAAGGAATTTATACATATAGCAGTGCATTAGTTGGATGGTGAAGTGTTTTTATAAGGTATAATTTGTAAACATAGTTGTTTTAATGCTCCACTGTAAAATATTGTTACTCTATATACCTATAGTTTCACATGATTTGTATGTTTAGTGACCGGAACGACTAGTTATTCTTGGCGATTTTAACGCTAGAGTAGGGAGAGATGCAGACACTTGGCCAGGCATCATAGGCAAGAACGGTTTGGGCAACATGAACGCTAACGGTCAACTACTCCTAACTAAATGAGCCGAACATGTTCTAGTTATAACAAACACCATTTTCCGACAAAAGGATAAATTTAAAGGCACCTGGCGTCACCCCAGATCAGGTCACTGGCATCTACTGGACTATGTTATCGTACGTAGGAAGCATCTCAAGGACGTGCAAATTACAAAGGCGCGCATTGATAGCGAATGTTGGACCGATCATCATCCTGTTGTCTCTAAAATGAAAATTGTTATGAGACCCAAACACCGAAGAACTGAAGTAAAACGTAGACCCCGTCTCTGTATTAGTAAATTGCGTGGCCAACAAACCGTCGAACAGCTAAAGCAAAAAGTTCAAGAGAATTTGAGTGCACTAGAAGAAATCAATTTTGTAGATGTCGCTACCACCTGGACACAAATTAAAGACAGTTTAAAAAGTGCGAGTGAGGAAATTCTTGGCACTGCAGCAAGTAAAAAACAGGAGGACTGGTTCAATGATAATGAAGCTTTTATACAAGAACTTCTTGACCGCAAACATATTGCCTTCCAAAACGCTATCAACCACCCCAACGACTCATCAAAAGCAGAAGCTTTTACCCAATCGAAGTATGAAACGCAACGCGAAATCAGAAGAATAAAGAACGAGTGGTGGGCAAGCAATGCCAGAGAAATTCAAAGGTACGCCGATTCACACGACTACAGGAATTTCTTTCAAGGAGTAAAAGTAGTGTACGGCCCCAGTCGGAAAAATATGTGCCCTATTAAAGATTTAAATGGAAATCTCCTCAAAGAAGACCAGGAAATAAGAGCCCGATGGAAAGAACACTACTCTAACATTCTTAACCAGCAAAGTCAAGCCGATCACGATATTATAAATCTTATCCCTCAATATGACACCTTCGAAGACTAAGATAAACCACTAACAACGGAAGAGATCTTAACCGCCATTGGGCAGCTAGAAAATAACAAATCTCCCGGCGCCGACTCACTCCCAACTGAGATCTTTAAAGCTGTGTCGTCAGAGCTCAAACCCTACCTCAAAAAACTGTTTGATGTCGTGTGGGAAAGTGGTCAAGCTCCGCAGGAGTTTCGTGATACACTTTTAATCAAAATCTTCAAAAACAAAGGGAGCGCTGCGGACTGTGGAAATTACAGGGGTATAGCTCTCCTGGCTGTTGGAGGGAAGATACTCACTAAAGCGATGGCAAATAGGCTAACACCTGTTATGGAAAAGTTACTTCCTGAAACACAGAGTGGCTTTAGACCAAACCGAGGCACATCGGATCTAATTTTCACACTTAAACAGCTTCAAGAAAAAGCACTCGAACATCAAGGAGAAATTCACATGGCCTTCATTGATTTAACCAAGGCGTTTGACTCGGTGGACAGGGAAGTGCTCTGGAAAATTATGCTCCGCTTAGGTATCCCTAGAAAATTTGTGGAAGTATGTTGCAGTCTACATACAAACAACAACGCCCAGGTTATGTATAATAATGAGGCAACCGAACCTTTCCAAACCCTCACTGGAGTTAGGCAGGGATGTGTCCTGGCACCCCTACTTTTTAATTTGTTTACCACTGCTCTAACAATTATTGTTGACAACAAACTGATAGTCAGATGAATAGGTCTCAGATACCGTTCTGATGGCGGTCTCTTTAACATAGGGCGCTTTAGAGCTTTCACGAAGACACGCACACGATTCATTTGTAATCTCCAGTATGCGGATGACTGTGCACTTTTAGCCTCTACGCCGGAAGAGCTTCAAGAACTTTTAGATGTGTATGCCCAGAGCTATGATTCCTTGGGACTTAAAATCAATATTGGAAAGACTAAGATTATGTCAACTCCTCATCAAGTGAACCAAATAGACATTACACTTAACGGAAATTCTCTTGAAGTGGTGGATCAGTTCAATTACTTAGGCAACGTTGTTAATGACAAAGCAAACATGGACAGCGAGATTTGCAATAGAATTAACGCTGCATCTAGAGCACTCTGGGGACGTAGAGAGAGAGTATTTGACAACCACGACCTTGCTTTGTCAACGAAAATGGCTGTCTACAGAGCAGTTGTCATTCCAACACTGCTGTATGGATGTGAAAGCTGGGTCACTTACCGTCGTCATGTGAAAGAATTAGAACGTTTTCAGCAAAGACACCTCAGAAGTATGATGAAAATCCGTTGGTTCCATCATATATCAAACGTGGAAGTACTCAGGAGAGCAAACAGCCTTCCAATTGAGGTGCTTATTTCAAGAGCACGCCTAAGATGAGCAGGTCACGTTCATCGTATGCATGATAACCGCCTTCCTAAATGTACACTTTATGGTGAATTGCTACGCGGTAGAAGAAGGCGTGGCGGTCAGCGGTAGAAGAAGGCGTGGCGGTCAACGAATGAGGTTCAAAGACGTTCTCCATGAAAATCTAAAATCCTGCGGTATTCCAGACGAGCAATGGGAACAACTTACAACAGACAGAACGGAATGGCGAGGGGTTGTCGCCAGCTATCAAGGAAATGTTGCTGCAAGAAGGCCGAATCCAAGACCTAACCAGGTCTATGTTTGTCCTGACTGCGGTCGACATGTGCTCTCCCGAATTGGCCTCTATAGACATAGTCGTGTGCACCGCAGATGAATGGGAATTACAATAGACTACACCTTTTACTTGTTTTTTATTACACACAATCTATCGACTGTAACATTTTTCTTTTATACTCGGACTCGAGTAAAGGCTAATAATAATAATAATAATAATAATGTTTAGTGAATGCAACGACAATAAAGTACTAGGACACTACAGTGCAATTGTTATGTCATACTTACATAAAAAAACATACTTCCATTAAAAATGTTGTTAAAGGTGGAGGAGGAGGACAACACCAGGGAGGAGAATTTTTAGCTAACAAACCCATTTTGTCTATGCTTATAGCAAACAGACCTCTCCAGGGCTTGTTCAGTCAATCCCAGTCACAATCCGACTCCCAGCAAACAGGTATGGCATAATCACCATTAATATGAATGTAATAAAATATATACAGGGTATCCTAAATATATCATTCAGAGATAAGTAAGTATTACCCATACTTACATGATCAACTTAGTCGTGGGAAAAAATATGCCGCGAATAAAGTTCACAGATTCCAATAAAATCTTTATTATTTTTTTTGCAGACAGGGTCACTCATGTCGCTTCATCAAAAGCCTCCAAAAGTTCTGAAGGCGTTCATACCGAATCATTACTTAAATTATTTTTCACAAAAAATGACATTCACAAAAGTCAAACAATTTTCTTTTTTATTTATATTTAATCCACGTTTACAATCAAATATATATAGTTATTATGCATATACTATTAATAGTAGAAAATTAAAACAGTTAATATTAAATTATTAAATCATTTTTCATTATAAACTAATGAATATTTTTTATTTCCGATCGTAGAAAAAGTTTTGTGTATATCACAGAATGAAAGTAGCCACTGACAGATCTTGACTAATTTTCAGCCCTCACTTTGCTTGTACTGTCGTGAGCAGAAAAAAATAGGACAACTTTTTTTTTCTAATGTAAATCTGTCTCTATTTGAATATGTAATGAGTAGCCGAAATAAAACAGATATCACTTTTAATTTATGTTTTATTTTAATGCTGTAGTTATTGTTATAGTAAATGAGATAAATTGCACTGCTTTAAACATTAATAAAAATTTGGTGTGTAACATTCTAAGAAAGTGGAGAATAAACGGTACGATTAGTAGAAATCCTGGATCAAAGGACAAAGGATATCCTACTTAACAAGAAACTAACTATTAATATTTCGTTATTGCACCATTTCTATAAGTCTGTTTCGTATAGAATTAAATAACTTTATACAATAATCATTAGTAATAATAATTTCCCATGCATTATTTACTATTTCCAGTAATTCTTCGGCATTCCGTGGTCTCACATTTCGTTTGTGGATATTTCTTACGAGTAATTCCCATACTTCTTCCACAGGGTTAAGATCTGGACTATGATCTTGAAACCAGTTAGTTACGGTATGAGCAGTATGAACGGGACAATTGTCGTGTTGAAATATGAACTCATTATTAGGAAATAATTGTGACACAGAAGGGAGCATATAATATTGTCTAAAATTCTAATATACGTTTCACTATTAAATCGTTCCTCAATATGCCACAAAACACCAGGACCACGTGCCGATATCCAAGCCCACGTATTGACGGAAAATCTACCGCTTTTATCATTGTTAGATATATATTTCTCATCGAATCGAGTACTCGGAGGGCGGTAAACACGAATACGACTGCTGTTTGTTGACTGGAAAGTTTTTCGTCTATAAAGATTACATTGTTCCAAAAATTTACACCATGCGCTAAAAATTCAAGCGCAAATCCTACTCGAGCTTCTTTATGTTCAGCTTTAAGTAAGTATTTCTGTGCTGCTGCATGACAGCGTAGCTCCTATTCTCTTAATCATCGGCGACTAATACTACTCGATCCAGGAAAATTCATTTCTTCAGCAACCTGAATAACCGAGTAAAATGGATTTTCTACTAAAGCATTTACCAATTGCAAATCTTGTTGAGTTGATATTTTTCGTCGCCCTGATCTAGGATTTCTATTAATCATACCGTTTATTCTCCACTTTCTTAAAATGTTACACACCGAATTTTTGTCAATATTATAACGCAGTGCAATTTGTCTCATTGACCATCCATCTTCTGCTTTAGCAGTAACTCCAGATTTAACTAAATCGCTTATATGAGGCATATTAGTTTTTTGCGCACTTGCAATAAATTATGACAACTAACTGACAATGTCACAAAAATTAAAGTTAGATGTACACAACTAGATTTTAGCAAAATACCGTTAAAAGACTTGTCCTATTTTTTTGCTCACGACCGTACCACAAATTAACCGCGGTCTGCATACTGTTACTTTCAAAATTTGACATACAAATAACTATTCTTAAACAATGTTTTATAGCTTTAAAGCAATCGAAAAGCAAGCGCATTTTTTTTTTCTAAATGGGTAATGGGCAATTACATGTTGCGCGCTTTTTGGGATACCCTCTGTATATCCATATGTTTATCGAACTTTGACACACATTCTTTCCAACAGGAGTTATTAGCGGAGCCATTTCAGGTATTGTCAGTCTATTACCAGGTCCACAAGACGTTGGTCAGGGTTTTGGGGAGGGTATATCTTCTTTCATACAAACTCTGCCTCAAATAGGACAAAGTTTCCAGTCCCTTTTGCCCTCTTTTGATAATTTTCAATTCCCTTCTTTGCCGTCATTACCACCTTTAACTCAAGGTATCGAAAAGCTTATATATATATTGTAAATCTATTTTTCGTATGATATGTATGCACGTGTAGTACTTGCAGTACAGTATGTTGAAGATGAGGACGCCCCGATATGTTAGTTAATTTTAGTACTGAAATTTTTCAGTTTTGTACAGTTCTAGAACTCCATCAGGTGCACCTTTTGAGGTATTCAAAGAAATGTCACTTGCAAACCCAGCTTTGAGCCTACTGCGACCTCATAGATACGGTCAATTCTCGGTACGTCGCAATATTTTTCGGGGTTTTTTAAATCGCTTATTTTATACAATATTTATTTTTCTTTTAAAAAACACTCATTGTTGTATTTATAAATTCATCATTTTTAAAATTATACGAACAGGTAAAAAACATTTTAAAACAAATTCCAAAACCTTCAATTTCTATCAAATAATACTCAACTTAATATTTAATAGGTAAACATTATATCTCGATTTGCAAATGGTCGAGCATCATCACATATAGGAAAAAATATTGTTGCTTTATAAGCTTCTCTTCTGTATTATATCACTTTTCCATTAAAAATAATTTTTGAGTTATTTACGAAAAATTTTTTTTTGCTTTCGTACTAAAAGACAAGGCATGCGCACTTTGTATGAATGTACGCATGATGCGCACGCCTTTATTTTTTAGTACGATTTTAAGTAAGGCAAGTTTTTTCAGAAAATTTCATTTTCTACTTCTTAGTCATACTTTAATTACTTATAACGTATACAATGAATTTATATAAATTAATTCATTGGAGCTGGGTTCCGAGGTGTAAACCTAACAGCATTCCATTATGTCACCGGAACTAATATCGTACCATTTGTACAGGAAAAAACGGACGTAGAAATCTCTGATTAGGCGAAAATATTTTGTACTCTACGTTTTGGCGGAGGTGCCGGTTGGATAGTATATAATTTTTTGTTTCACCCCCGTGCCCCCCACGTGCGGATATTTGCAAAAGTAACGGTAGAATATTGCATAGTCATCCGATCTTAGTAACTGCAAAATTTCATCAATTCAGGAAGTGTGTTAAATAAAGGATGCATGATATATGAAAACAATTTTCACCCCCGCGCCCCCTACATGCGGATATCTGCAAAAGTAACGGTGAAACACTGTATAACTCTTCCACGTGCATAGATCGCATTTTTTTAAAAAACGCAAATTATAATAGTCTGGTCACTTTCCCTGTTATTTTAAAATGTAGTGTAACTGATCATTATGCGAATATGCTATACTTAATGGAAAACAAAACTAAAATAAATAAAAAAAGAGAAATAAAAACATATGAAAGAATTAACTATAGCAAATTGAAAAAAGATCTCGAGAGGGAAAATTGGGAAGATGCTTTAAGCGAGCCTAATGCAGATTTGGCTACTAATAAATTTGTCATAAAATATAAATATATAATCAATACTTGTATAACAACAGTATCTAATAATATTTAAAAAATTTAAAAAATAAAGCCATGGATAAGTCAGGGTTTAGTTGTTTCAATATTAGAAAGAGACAAATTAAAGGAAAAACTTCGCAAAAATCCGGACAACACAATTTTAAAAAATAAATATAAATCATATAGAAATACAATAACTAAATTAATTCAAAAAACAAAAAATGAACATTATAAACAAAAATTTCAAGAAGCAGAAAAAGATATTAATAAAACATGGGACATAATTAGAGAATCAACAAACGATTGTGCAAAAAAAACACAAATAATATAAACCTATTAAAAATAGACAATGACACAATTTAGAAATTTGTAATCAATTTGTAAATTATTTTTCAGAAATAGGACAGAAAATGGCACAAAATATTACAAATAATAAGGTAGATATTGGAGACAATATAGAGAACAACATCGACACAAAAATAAAAAACACAATTTTTTTAAGTCCAGTGTCAGAAAATGAATTAATAAATGTCATAAACAGTCTAAAAAATAACAGTTCCCCTGGTCACGACACTTTAATGGTGAATGCGATAAAAAATACAAAGAAATATATTCTAAAACCGTTAGAACACATAACAAATCACAAGGCAAATTTCCAGAGATTCTAAAGAAAAGCATCATCAAACCTATATTTAAGCAAGGTGATGTAACAAATATTTCAAATTACCGCCCAATTTCTTCTAATAAGTAATATAGCCAAAATTGTTGAAAAATGTTTAAAGAAAAGACTTTTAGACCATTTAAATAAATATAATGTCATATCATCCTCACAATATGGCTTCAGAGAGGGACTTTCCACAGTAGATGCGATACACGATTTAGTCAGTGACATATACCTGGTTCTAAATAAGGGCTAAAAGCCGTTGGCAGTATTCTTGGATCTGGCAAAGGCTTTTGACACGGTATCGCACGAAAAACTGCTGAATAAGTTAGAATATTACGGAATCAGAGGTATATGTGGCGAACTTATCAGGGACTATCTATCAAATCGGCAACAAATAGTAACTATAAAATCAGAAAACAGTCAAGAGAAAATTATAACATATGGGATACCACAAGGTACAGTAATAGGACCAATATTATTTCAAATTTACATCAACAATATGTTCCAGTTAAGTATACCTGGTAAGATCGTCTCATATGCGGATGATACTGCGTTGTTATTCATTGATGTCACTTGGGAGGAGGTAAAAGTAAAAGCTGAATCAGGATTATGGCAAATTAAGAACTGCCTGAATAATAATTTACTTACAGTAAATCCAACAAAAACAAAGTTCACTACATTCTCTTTATCTGTATCGGGAAAATCTAACTTTGAAAAAATAATATATCATAATTGTAATGAACCTACTACCTGCAACAACTGCCATGAATATATTGAACTCTCTGAGATAATTAAGTATCTAGGAATACATATAGATCAATTTCTGAAATGGGACAAACATATAAATATTCTAATGGGTAAACTGAGGAGGCTATTACATAAATTTTATCAATTAAAAAAAAAATAAAGAAATGAAAACAGCTAATGTCTATTTATAAAACATTAGTAGAATCTCTTCTAACATATGGCATAATAATATGGGGAGGTGCTTACGAAACCACACTAAGCAGTTTAAAAATTGTTCAAAAGCACATATTGAAAATAGAGGGGGCGAGCGTAGGTGCGTCTTTACTATGTACATACTTCGGTATGCGATGTAAAGCAACGACAGGCGCGGTTAGTACTTGGATTGGTGACCATTCCAACGGAAACCGCGTTCTCGCCTCACACATCTTCCAGCGGCTTGTATATCAGTGTATGCGCGGAAGCTATACAACCTTAGGCGAGGGTTGTATAGGAGATATACCATCCTTCGGAGGGGATGTAAAGCCGTCGGTCCCTTGTCTATTAAATGTTAGGCAAGTAAAAGATCCCTACTCTTCTTAAGGGAAGAGGTTCGGCAAAATTCCTGGTTGGGGGTAGCTCGTCTACAGGCGTCGGTGTTAGGCCTCAGTAGCGGAAATAGGCCGACGTTAAATAAATGTATAAAAAAAAAAAAAAAATATTGAAAATAATATTAGGCAAACCAAAAAAATATTTAACAACAAAAGTCTATGAAGAGACGAACGTATTAGATATTGAGGGATTATTCATATTACAAGCAATTAATTACGTATAAAAACATCCAAATTTTTCAGACAAAATAAAACACAGGTACCAAACTAGAGCAAAAATCACCACAACCTAAAAAAACGTATTTTCATAAATTCATAGACTACATAGGAATAAAACTCCATAACACCCTACCAAACAAAATAAAAGAAATTAATAGCTTCGCATTATTTAAAAAGCATTCCAAAATTTATATATGTAATAATATCAAAACTTTAAAAAATATACTAGACAATTAGGAAATAGATTAATTTAATATTATTCAGGTTGTTGCTGCTCTGTTAATAAGAATTTAATTTAGCATAATTTTGGGTATGACTTATTTTGTATTACACATATTTTTATCTTCTTCTTCTCACTTTGCACTTTGAATTTACCATTAAATTTTAAGGTTTACTCAGTAAAAGTTACTTGCTCAAATATTATTATATACATTTAATCTATAAATTAAGGCACAAGACAAACTCTCTCAAGGAGTTTAGGTGCCGCATTCTTTATTAAATTTTATGTACTACCAAAATTGAAAATAAACTTTATTATTATTATGGACTTAAGCCGTGCACTTTCTCGGCCGAAGCCGGAAAAAATTCACCGACGATCGCGCGCGCCGTTGGGGTTCGGCTCTGTGGGGACCCGGACCTGTCCCGGGCCCATTGCTGTTGGGGATCGGCTCGGTTAACGGAGATATTATTATTATTATTATTGTCATCCAATCTTAGTAACTATGCAAAATCTCATCAATTGATTCTATCAGGAAGTATGTTAAAAAAGGATGCAAGATTTGAACAGAAACATTGTAATCCAGGTCAGATAGCAAAGGAGAATGCATTTTTTCGAAAACTTCCTCAGTGCATTTTGTGAACGTGATAATTAGGAGAAAAATAGTCGGAATTAGATGTATATGTTTTGGAAAGCAAATTTTATTTGGAACCTGTTGAAAAAAGGGCATGAAAGTGCCGAAAACAGGTTTTTTCGCGTTTTCAGTGCGAAAGATATTTTTTTTTATACAAAAAAATACTACGAAAAGACGAAATAAATGATTTTTTGACAATTGAAATCGGTCAATAACTTTTTGCACAAAAAAATTAAAAACCGCTAAATGTGGCCATTCTTTGCCATTTAATTACAGGGACTGTAATTATCGTAGGAAGTTGTTTCGGAGCTTGAATTGTAATTTTTGTTGGTACCTACCTACTCTAAAAATTTCATGCAAAAATATTAATAACCTCTAGCGGAATTAGCGAAAATGTAAAAAAACGTGTTTCCGGAAAACGGCGTTAAAATAAACTGTCTGACCTAGATTATTGTGCATGAAAACTACATTGAGAGTTAAAGACAAGCAAGTAAAAAAAAATCTTGAATTGCCATCTTCAAATCGTTGTACTTGTACAAGTTTCGTAGAAAATTGTATACTGAATTTTTGCCATCAAATTTGATTCTCTATCAGAATAAGTGGTTAGTTTCTTATTTCTTCGTTCACCTCCTAGATGGCGTGGGAACCATCCCCCAAGTAAAATGCGGTTATTTTTAATTTGTAAACGTTCTTATACTGGATTTCAACTAGGCAATACAGAACATTTTATAAAAATTCATTCATTCAAACTGGGATCCGAGGTTTATCATTATTATGTTCTAAAGGCGTTCCACTACTACTGGAAAACATACAAGACTAAAACACAGTGCATACATATAGTACAAGAAAAATAGTACAATAGTTATACGGTTTGTTTTAAGAATAAATAACATTGGTTGGAACATTTCTGTTTCATTAATATGGTACTTATAGTTTGACACCCGATTTTTTCACCTTGTTCGTTTTGGACATCTGTGAATCGAACGCCCTGTATATGTCAATAAAAAGAGAAAAATCGGCGTATACCTTACGAGGATTATACTGCATGGTGGATTATCTTGTGGTCCAGAACACTATTGACAAAGGATTTATCTATATACTAGTATATTATTTTAACTTAAAAAAAAAAGAACTCATCACAAATACGTGCAAACATATACCCTTCAAAACAACTATTTTCCAAGCTATGCGCTAGAATGAGTATTGGATTATAAGAAAGACAATATGCACTTACGTACAGTATCCCTGTTTGACTACTTTTAAGCTTAGACCAAACTGGGAAGCACCTCTGCAATTATTATTCATGCTTTCACAAGGTATTTTTCTTGTAATCCAATGATCAAGATGGTATACAACCACAAGACCTGACAAGCTTATAGCATCTGTGTTTATGAACCAATTATTTTAAAGTTTGAAATATATATGCCTTATTTCCCAATTTAGTAACATTTACGAATCAAATTCTAACTGTTTTAAATTATAGCTTTCTGATTGATACGGCGTTTAAAATTTGTTTTCAAGCTTGCCATGTTTCCAATTCAAATATACTGCAATATCTATAGCATTTTTCTATAGAGGGGGCCCTAAACTCAAAAAGAGTTGATGAAATGTATTTATAATGTAAATACAAGTTTGCTCTTGTCTCGCCACATTGAAAAAATGGTATCAAAATGATTTCATAAATATCTCAGCTTCCGTTGGCGCTAAATTGATTTTCAAAAAATCATTTTGAAGATCTCTAAATTCCTACAATTTTGTCCTTTGTTTTGCACTATTACTGTATGATTAATATTTTTTTAATTGCAGCCCACAAAAAGACAAAAAATATGAAAACACTTTTGTTTTTTTGCATTTATTTCATTATAACTAAATCCTATGTCAAACATGTAAATAGAAAACTTGTAGAGTATTGAAAAACCTAAAGTATTCAGCCATTTCAAAGAATTTTGTAAAGGAAACAGAAATGTTACACCTTGTTGTAAAATACAGCTCATTTAAAAAATGTACCAGTAGGTAGTCAAAGCGTAAGTGGCACCATACCTACGGCTCCTGTCACACAGCCACCAAACCCTGGGGTAGGCAGCGTAACCCCGGTTGGCCCAGACCCCGTTGATCCAGACGATATCATATACAATGATAATATAAAACCAGTTCATGAAGACCATGATCCTGTTACAGATCCACTCTACACCAACAAATTACCACCTGGTCAGTATTTGGTAGCTTCACACCCGGTGTTTGGTACCCACACTCAGGATCTTTCCGAATTTGACTATATTAACCCCTTCAAAATTCACAAAAAATTTAAGGAGGAGGTTGCGGATTTCTTTAGCGACCTGTTTGCTTTCAGAAGATAACCCGACTGCTTTAAAGTTAGTATAATTCTATTCCTATAGCTTATGCAATGGTGAATGGTATCTGCATGAGGTCTGGCTGGCCAATAATGAAGTAATAGGTCACTACCTGCTTGAAATAAATACTTACATTGTTCAATGAGTGGGTTAGATATATTTTATTACACTCCAGAGTGTACGCTATTTTCAGAGTTGGATGCACTCCAAATCACGAACGCCTTGGATGTGACGTCATTGACGTTAAAACGTATTGATATAGCAAGACGTATGTAGGTTTCTCATCAGCAGTCCGTGGTGTAGTGGTTAGGTGCCCGATTCTCACATGTCAGGTCAAGGGTTCGAATAAACCTTTTACGTTTTTTTTTACTACATTTTGTTAACAACTAAAATACGCAATACGAATATATATTTAGGTTAATTCGTTAGGTTAAATATATTAATATTATTTGATGTAGTATAGTTGCTTAAGATAGATAATTTTCCTTGCCCTTGACATTTTATTAACAACTAAAATACGTAACACGAATATTTCTTTAGGTTAGTTCGTTAGGTTAGGTTAGGTTACGTAACACGGATATTTCTTTAGGTTAGTTCGTTAGGTTAAATATGTTAATATTATTTGATGTAGTGTGGAGTGCCTGCGCTCTGTGGGCTCCCACCAATCAAAGCCCCGCATTTAATTCCCGATTCTGTACGTAGTAGGACCTAAGTCATACTTTAAAGCATGAAAACAAATTGAAATGCAATTTGAGATCTCTTGATAAATTGTTTGCCTTATTCTGAAAGAATTTAGGAGTCTAGAAATAAAGATTTTTCCGTGCACGTGTGATAAATTCTCATGTGAGGCAAAGCCGAACACGAGAAGTCATGCAAACATGGAAAAATCTATTTCTGGACGTGTAATGAACGGATATTTCTTATTATACTTCTTTGAAAACGATGACATAAAAACAAAATATAACAAAAAAAGACATACGAAAGAAACTTGGAACATGCTCTAGGATGTTATCGGGAATTTCGGGATTTTCTTCTGAGTACATTTTATCGGCATAAATTTGTAATAATTTTGTAATAATTGAAGCCCTAAGCACTTATGCAAAGTAATTCAAATGTCAAGTACCAAATACTCTCTTTTAAAATTGAAGCACAGTGCTTGAAGCCCTAAAGGTTCTTCAAGTACTACTCAAAGCACTTTACCCAGCTCTGCATAATATTTAATGGCACTTTATGGTTATTCTTTAATAAATTTCAAGACTCTCGATTGACCAAATTTTAAGTTCTACAAATAAAGTCTAGGCTAAAAAGCATATTAATTTGATTACAATGGATAAATTTAAAATTGAAAAAAAGACAATTGAGTTTTTTGTTTAAAAAATTGTTTCATTATCGAAAATTATACAAAAGAAATAGGATTTGGCATGATATTTTGGTTTAGTAATAGACATCTTTTCACTAAATATAATGAATATTGGCTCATGATAATTTAAAATATAAAAATTTTTAAAAAAACAGCAATTTCTTTTAGTTTTTATTTTTTCACGACTTGACAAATTAACAGGAACAATATTTACCGGTCAAAGTTCATGAGAGATTTAAATTGTCAAGCAGCCTGTATTTTTGTTTTCTCGAATTGACAAATACAACAAAAAGTGAAGAAAAATGGTCAAAAGATAAATTGTTAAAAAAAAGGATGTTCCGTAGGATTAGCATTGGATAAAATATTTCTCCACATGTTCCACCTACTCATAAAATTCACCCAGCACTCAATTAATTTTTGTAAAATTATCAGATTTTCTTTAACATCCTGTATTTAGTTTCACTAATTTTCTTAATGGTTTTATTTTCCTATGATTGATAATTTATATATCACTAATAGTAATAATGTATTCATGGAACTCACCTCTTATTTATTACAGGGGCCTACTTCAATACACGATATGAGCAAAACAGGTACCAGGCAACGAAAAATTATAATGACCAAAAGATACAGGATCGCTTGAATCGAAACAGGTACCATTATCAACAAAATAGGAACACACAAGGAGGAATAGGGTCGCAGTTTAGGCAAGGTGGAGACCCTTATGGACGATATGAAGGACGATCTAGGCATCTGGACGAGGAAAGAGGAGGGAGAGGCTTCAGATTTCCATCAAGTTAATTAATACATTAAACCTGTAATTTATTAAGTTAATTATATAAAAATTCTAGTTATTAGGTTTAAATTTATAACACAATATGGTACTTAATTTAAATAAATACTTAACCAGGCAGTTAGGTTGACATTAATAAAAACATTCAAAGACTGACAGAAATGAGGAAAATATACAAATAAAGGTTTATTATAGATATTGTCAAATGTTTAAATTTAAATAATAAATTAAAAAATTAAACGTTTTTTAAGAAATCACCATCTGCATTTTGAATTCCGAAAGCGCCCAAGTGAATAGAATTCCCATCTTCTATCGTCCCTCCGACCTCCAATATGTTGCATAAAGTGGTATTAAATACATAAATACTGAAAGAGAACAAAACAGATATACTGTGTGGGAATTCAGGAATATTTTATTTCTATCACATACACTTCCAGTTAACATACAAAGCAATTGAAACCCTCGCGTCCACATTCAAGTTCTCTTCGAAAAAGAAAAACAACAAATTGTACAATCAAACTCAGGACATATAAAAAAGTCCTTGTTATTTCAGCATTTGAACACTCTCCCCTTTTCCTTAATCGATATGTTTCCAAAATTATCTCTATCTTAATTAAGACCTAATAACCACAATACAATTTTAAAAATGGTTTTTTTATCAAAAGGTGACACCCCAAAAACAATTCCATCCAACACACTAAAAAATCACAATAAAACAGCAGCATCCGAAGTAATATCTCCCTACAAAAATGATGCAAAATAGTCAGCAGGCTCCATCTAGTGGCACGAGAGCGCCTTTAAGTAGGATCAGTCTTTCTGCTGGTGTTTGTTGCAATCGAAGCATTAACGTCTGTTGGTAATATGCAATTATTACTTAAAGCGCCAGGCTTGCAACTTGTAATTCAGCGCTCGGCGGGGCACATAGCCCGGAGAGTAGTTGTTGGTTGCAGTCTGGTTACGTTCCTTATAGTAAAATAAGGATTTTATAGACGAGTTTGGGACTGAAAAATTATGTTTTAATATTCTGACCTCTAGAAGCACATTTGAATAATGTTAAGCGAAGTCAGGCTATTTATTTTTCGATTGCAGCCGACACTGGACCGCTAGATGGCGCCTGCTGACTATTTTGCATGTCGTTATCCTAACGATACTGAGATGTACCAAATAGTCAAAGGATCCTCGTGTCGTTCGTCTCATGCCTACCTTGCACCGACGAGAGCCAACAGCTCGAAACTGCAGCTTGCTAGTGGTATGTGACGACTGGCCCGAGAGCACCTTTAAGTAGGATAGTCTTTCGGCTGGTGTTTGTTGCAATCGAAGCATTAGCGTTATGTTGGTAATATGCAATTATTACACTTAACACACCAGGCTTGTAACTTGTAATTCAGCGCTCGGCGGGGCACATAGCCCGAAGAGTAGCTGTTGGTTGCAGTCTGGTTATATTCCTTATTGTAAAATAAGGATTTTATGGAGGAGTTTGCGATTGAAAAATTATGTTTTAATCTAATGGATAATTGAACCTGTATATGAATAAAAATTTAAAACCGATTTTTTTCACTTATAATTTTAATTTTTTTTTCTTGTTCACCATCATAAAGTGCATAAAAAACCTACATTTTTCAAAAAAAAGAACCTCATACGATGCGATGCACAAAAGTTATTGGCCAATAAATTTTAAAATTTGAAGTCAATTTCTGAGACTTTATTATAGATGTTTTGACTTGGCTTTACAGGATCGTTATTTACAACATTAGAAGTTACCACTGCAAAGTCAAGTGTGTTAGTCTTGTCCAAGTTCAAACTTAGGAAGTTGCTAGAACACCATTTTTGTAACAGATTTTAAGAAAATTCAATGCCATTTATTATTTCACTTGAAGATTTACTTTTAAATAACAAAGTTTTATCATCAGCATAGGCAACTGGAAGAATGTTATTATCAATATTTGTGAAGAGATCTTTGACATAAATAATAAAAAGAACAGGTCCTAAAACAGATCTTTGAGGAACACCAAATTTAATATATTTCTGATTAGATTCTGCAGTATTCCATTTAACAAACTGAGATCTGTTATATAAATATGATGCAAAAAGATTTAGTGCAATGTCTTGTACACCATAGTACTCTAGTCAATAAAATATTATGGTAAACAGTGTCAAAAACCTTTGGCAAGTCGTGGAATTTTGTTGTATCAGTACCGTTGATCTGCCAGATTTGTAGCCAAATTGAGACTTGCTAATATATGTATTCTTTTTAATAGAGTATATTAATCGATTTTTATATATCACGCCATTAAATAAAAGTCACGAGATAATGAAAAAAATAATAATCAAGCAGAATCCATGCCCCAATCACTATTCACAATACTATTATCAATACTTATATCAACAAACTACAAAACACAATTAGAAATGAATTGAAAGAAAAGATATAAAGGTTTAACCATCCGTCACTTTCATAGGGGGCAATAAAATTTACATCTTAATGTTTGACATAGTGACCAAAGACTTTAAGGGCACGAACAAAATGTCAATTGAGCTGATATCCAAAATAAAATTGTAAATCGCTCTAAAAAAATCTGTACGGGTTATAATTGAAAATGAAAACAATCAGCTTATTGTAAATAAAATGCAGATTTAGTAGAAAAAAGTTACAAGCCAAACATTCGTCCATTTTCTTTTTATGTATGAAATACAACTTTCATAAAAAACACTAAATAAAGATCACCAAAAGCTCAATGTTTAACTTGCCTTACACTAACGTAAATAGCTACTTTCCAAAATGCAATCTTATAAATCACACGATCAAAAAGTATGACATCAAATGTGCGTTTTATTCATCGACGTTGAAAACTTTAACAATCCCCAACAAATGACACAAGAAAAGTTGAAAAAGAAGAGTATTTCAACACTTTGTCAAGCCAGAAAAATTCTGCTTCAGAATTCGACAACATACCCTGGTCAGTGATAAAAAAATTAGATTACCATAATATTACAATATTCGTTTATTCATAATTAATGCTTATAACTACTGCATTATTCATTACGTCTTTCCAAACATTTGGAAAAAAGCCAAATTATTCTAACCATTCTAAAGCCAACAACTACAGACATATTACCCTGTTACCAGTACTTGGAAAAAATTATAAGGAATAAGATTGAGTTAATAGTCAGAAACAAAATTTCAGTTCAACAATTCGGATTTAAAGAAAAATGTTCCACCCTTCACCCTCTCACTATTCTTCAAACTGTTGGTTTTAGTGTAAATTAAATTACAAAAACTGTATTCACTTTTAGCTGTCTTAGACTAAACAAATAATTATGTATCAATAACACGCTCCAGTTTTATTTTTGATGACGTTTTCATTATGCTTACAAATCATATTAATTCTCTGAACATTATCTGTAACCAACAACACCACGTCCCTATGAGTTTTTAGTCTTATAAAAGCTCTTGAATTGTAAAGACATAATAAACAGAACTTATTTATACATTCACTGCGTTTGGATAAAACCATTCCTTCCTTAGACAAACAGCCAAACTATACAACCTCAATGGGGCGAGCGTGGGTGCATCTTTATTATGCACATACTTCGATATACAATGTAAAGCAACGCAAGGCGCGGTTAGTAGTCGGATGGGTGACCGTTCCAGCTGTTGTAGTATATTCCCCATACTACCAAAATGGCCGATCAAAAAATAACCAAAATTTGCCAAATAAACCGTTTGTCAAGGTCAACCTGGCAAATACCATAAAAAAAGTCCTTAAGACACCTACCATACCAAAAAACTACAGTTGATAACTAAGAAATCTGAGATATTTTAAGTATCATCAATAATTCACCGACATTCAAATTCTATCATTAAATTAGCCAAAACATTAAATTCCGTCAAATTAACAACAAAATTTTAAAAACGACACCCCTAAAAAATACCAGCCCTCAACATCTCAAATCATTCTCAATTTCCTCCCCAAACTTCAATCTATCAAAATTTATTTCACTCCCCAAATCATTCTACAAGCCCCCGTATATTAATTTTCGCGTCAATTTCAATTTCCCTAAAATATCTTTAAACACCTTTTAATTCTCTCCCCGAGCCGCCCATAAAACAACACTCTTAAAATCAAGACCAGTTTACGTGTTCCCCGTGAGTTGCTGGCCACTCGTCCCTATCTTCACATTGAGTTTCTTTTTCTTAATTAAAAAACCTAAGTCCAATTTACTAGTTCCCCTTTGCATGCTGGCAACTCGTCACCAACTTCACTCCATTACCCTATATAAACTTATCATGACCAAACATAGCATCCTGTGTAACATTAAATATAACATCAATATCGATTAAAGTCGAACCCTCAACGTTACTTTACGGGGCCATTTCCAGACATCGGTCATATCCGCAGTTATCGTAAATATTTCCAAAAGTAAATTAGATTCCGTTGACATTTTGATATCAGAATATTACATTTTTCATAGCCGATTTAACAGTATAATTTTCAATTAGGAATTCAAAATTTTAAGCAACTATTGCGCTACATTACCCAACATTACACCATAATAGCCCAAATGAATGTCCGGTACCCTTTTTAATTCTCATCCAGCTCTCGGCTACGTCGTGCCCCGTCAATTGTATAAAAGCAGAAGCGTGCCGAGCCCCCGGCAAGTTGTGTTCCCGGTGTATCTACGAATAAGTTCTTACTATCCGCATTACCCTTTGGTCGCCATAGAGCCTAAATCCAAAGTAGTGTTTTCCGGCTTAGCTAACGAAACCGAAAGTGTACCCGCGTCCTCTTCTGCCTAGGCAGCCCCTAGTAAAAAATCGGCTTTTATATTTTTGTTCAGCCAAAGTGCTATATTTTTATTCGCCCACACGGCCCTAGATTTTAGAAAAAATAAATCGTCTTCGTGACTTTAGTTTGTAAGTGAATTATCTCAGATCTGATTAAATTATAACAAAACCTGCACCGTCTAAGGCAAAATTCTAAGTGTCGATACATTACCTAAAAAAAATTTGTTAATTTTAAATAATATAAATATTCAACTCTGTGCTTTTTGCATAAATAAAAAGATTATAATTCCGTGTTTTAAATACAGTGTTATTATTGTTATGTGCTGCCCTCTAACAGAGAGGAGAGTTGTAATTACTCCCTGGCCAGAAGGGTGGCGCCATCTGTGGGCCAACTGGCGAACCACCATTCAGTGGTGCCTAAGAAAATTATAGAGAATTTCAGTATCTTCTGGAAAGTTCTGCAAGGATATTCTGGACATTCCAAGTGGGTATATAAAGAGGTGAAGCCAGCAGATGGGGGAACAGAACAGTACAGTTTAGTGAAGAATAAGGAACAGTTCAGTATCCAGTTCAGTTCTGGGTAATCTGTGGTTCTGGTTACAGAGACAGTTTGTGGAAGAAGAGTTCAGTTGAGTGAAGTAGGCAATACAGAGTTTTTAGGTTAGATAAAGTTGTCAAGTTTAGGAAGAAAAGTACATAGTGTTTTAAAAGTAGTGAATTCATATTAGATTAAGTTATTATTAGTTGTGTGATTTTTAAGTATTTACTAGTGTAATTTTAGTGATTAAATAAATCAGTGGTTTGTGAAAATTCTTGTTGCAAGTTATTCGAATCCACGGAGTGTTTACTGAAAATAGTAAGCACGTAACATTATTGAAAGAAAAATATCTACAGGGTACTCAAGTAGACTCTACCCGAGAAACTAAAAAATGAATTAGCTACAAAAGCTTATACAGGGTGAAGCTTTAGGCCCTTACAGATAATTAAAAAGCAATTTTACGCTCTGAACTTATACAGGGCGTATGTAGTGGCCGAATCCTTCTGTTTAAGGACATACCACCCCGACCTAACTTTCAAAGAAATTAAGGCACGAACGACCTCTGGGAGATTCAGTGGAAGCTAGAAAGCCAAATTACCTCATTTTTCACCAACAGAGTGTCGTGTTCGTGTTCACAACGAAGACCGCGTCCTCGCCTCACATATCTTCCAGCGGCTTGTATATCAGTGTATGCGTGGAAGCTATACTATCTTAGGCGAGGGCTGTATAGGGGATATACCATCCTTCGGAGGGGATGTGAAGCCATCGGTCCCTTGTCTATTAAATGTTAGGCAAGTAAAAGATCCCTACTCTTCTTAAAGGAAGAGGTTTGGTAAAATTCCTGGTTGGGGGTAGCTCGTCTACAGGCGTCGGTGTTAGGCCTCAGTAGCGGAAATAGGCAGACATTAAATAAATGTATAAAAAAAAAACAACCTCAAATCTACTGCACTTTTTCTGAACATCAAAAATGCGTTCGATAGTGTTTGTTACAATGGATTGTTACACAAATTAAAACAAATCGAAGTTCCCGATCAGATTATAGATCTACTAAAAGACTTCCTGAAAACCAAAAACTAGTCTTATTTGTTTCCTGATGAATATGGCTAGCAAAAGGCACTTCGAGTAATGTATTCAAGTGTTACTTTTAAATGTCTTAGCATCTCGCTAACTAGAGTCTTAGCTACACTTTCAAAATGTGATAGTTCTTGGTCTGCTGATACCTTGTCGTTTAATATACACTGCTCAAAAAAAATTACACAAACACTTGTTTGTATTCCACAACTTTTTAGATAGAACTGGTACTTACAGCGAATTTTGGAAATATACACATTAAATTGACAAAAGAATATCAAACCCATCAATTCTTTTTTGTAGGCTTGTTTCAAGAATTTCTAGAAAGCATTTTAAGAACTAATAGTTGGCCCAAATTATAGCAATTTCTTTTCAATAAAATAATAATAATAATAATAACATTTTTGCAAGGTCTCAGATCTTCAAAATCACTTTCACCACCTTCTATTTGGATCATTAGTCCAAAATATAGTTCCGAGAAATATCACAATGCATGCTTGCATCTTAAATACAGACAAATCATTTACACCCTCAACTGATGCAAACTCATTTATAAACTGTTGCTCTCTTAAATTATTACAATTCTGTTCTTTCATATGAATAAAATTTCCTCTCATTATCTTAATCGGTCATGCACAATGAATATTTATAGAATAAGGGTATGAATTACGAATCAAAAAAACAACTTTGTTCTTAAGCCACAGCAATAAAAGAATAGATTCGATGAATAATTGTTTTTAGTTTTCACATACCTAAGTACCCACGGCTCCTCTTCAATCATTTTTTGATATCTACTTTTGATACTCTCATATACATCTGTAGCCTCGGACTGGTTCACCTCCAATATCGACCTGTTATTCAAAGGACTGTCTTTCCTGTGTCCTAGTAATTTAATTTTTCTAAAGCTGTCATTAACATTACATGTTAAGAGGGTTACAGTGAGTGCGGCAGGGTTGTAGTCCACATTTTTCGTCAAAAAGTAAACGACAGTGTTGTTGACAATTTGCAGATCGCATACAAAAAAGTGGTGGACATATTCCAAACCGTATCTTAAATTTTTCTTTGTTATCAGACATGAATTCCTCGAATCTACAGTCACTGCTTGTATGCAGTTGCATTTATTGTTCAATGGATGTATAGTTTCATAGTCTGGTACGACCGTTATCTTCCTGGGATGTAAAAACTTGGATAGTTGTGGCTGCTGATTAAAAATGTTGTAACATTTCTAAAATAAGTAAAGCAGTTAGCATTCATGTTGACAGTGACCTAGGCTCAAATGATTAGACCCTCCCCCCCCCTTTAAATTCTAATGTTTCCTTTCATACTTTTACAGAATAAAGTAAAATGAACAAAAGTAAAGGTTAATCCCGTTATACATAAAATGTAGGTTTTAGAGCCACTAGATATTTCTGAATTTATTAGCAAATCTGTTTATTAATTAATCACAATCAGAGATGGGTAAAGTACTGATTTAAACTCGAGTACCAAATAGTTAGTTGGGGTAACTGTTGTATCAAGTACTGTTTAAAAGTGAAATGCTTACAAGTGTAGACAAAAACGATAAACAATCACAGACGTAGTGGGAATAGAATAGATCACAACATAACACTGCATATAAGGGAAGTCTTGAATAAAAAAAGAACATGAGCAAAGTGGCAAAGAACGAGAAACCCTCTCGGCAAGAGGCAACTGAATAGGCTTACTCACCAACTACGCTCAGCACTACAACAGGCCCGTAATGACACTTTTAAGCACTATGTTATTAATTTGGCATCTGCAGATCATTCGATATGGAAGGTTACAAAAAAATTTAAAAGACCAGTAAATCCAATTCCTCCAATAAGAAAGCCTGACAGAAACTGGGCACAATCAGACAGTGAGAAAGCTAACGTGCTGGCAGAACATCTCGCAAATGTATTTATTCCAAATCCAGATTACAACATAGATGAGGAAGAAATCAATAACTACCTGAATGCTCCTTGTCAACTCTCACTGCCAGTCAAATCATTCTCACCAGCTAAAACTCGTAAAGAAATTAGCAAAATCAATTTTTTTAAGGCTCCTGGCCATTGATTAAGTCATAACTTAATCATTGGAGAAATATTAAAGCAGCTACCTAGAAAAGCAATTGTTCTATTAACCACAATTTACAATCGTATGTTACGGTTATGTTACTATCCCATACAGTGGAAATACGCTCAAATCATCATGATCCCAAAACCTGGAAAACTACCCACAAAGCCTTCCTCCTCCTATCGACCTATAAGTCTCCTGGCACTAATATCGAAAATATTAAAGGCTCCTTCTAAATAGAATAAAAGAAAATATACCCACGGAAGACCTAATCCCCGAACATCAATTTGGAATTCGGCAAAACCATTCAACAATTCAGCAATGTTATCGAATTGCAAACAGAATTATAGAAAGCCTGGAAAAAAAGGAAATGTGTGCCTCCATCTTCCTTGATGTACAACAAGCATTTGATAAGGTCTGACATGAAGGTTTCTTGCACAAATTAAAGTTACATATGACTAGTGAAATATTCCTTCTCCTAAAGTCCTATATCTGTGAGTGTTTCTTCCAAGTTAAAACCAATAATTCACTATCCATTTACCATCCTATTAAATCCGGAGTTCCTCAAGGTAGTGTCCTTGGACCATTCCTCTACTTACTTTTTACTGCGGACATACGCGTTACTGATGATATCACAATGGCTACATTTGCCGATGACACAGCAATCCTGTCAACAGATCTAAATCCGGAGAGAGCTTCCAGAATACTACAGAACTACCTGAACTTGCTGCAAAACTGGCTAGAATGTTGGAAAATCAAGGTCAACAATGAAAAATCAACTCAGGTCACATTTACCACGAGACGGACTATATGCTCGCAAGTTTATTTAAATAATGTTCCAATCCCAGTGAAATCGGAAGTCAAATATCTAGGACTCCACTTGGACCAGAAGCTTACTTGGAAAAGCCACATCAAGGCTAAAAGAACACAGCTGAACTTAAAAGTCAAACAAATGTATTGGTTGGTAGATGAAAAGTCGCAGTTGTCATTGGGAAACAAAATACTTATTTATAAGATTGTAAAGCCAATCTGGACTTACGGAATCGAACTCTGGGGCTGCAGCAAACCTTCCAATACAAAAATACTACAAACCTTCCCATTAAAAACACTCCGCATGTTATAGCAGACAGTCCATGGTATGTGTCCAGCAACTCTCCACAAAGATCTTGGAATTCCCTACATAAAGGATGTCATTACCCTCCACGCTAATAAAGCAAAAGAGCGGGATACTGCCCACAGTTAGTAGTCTAAACATAAATCAACTGTATCAGCTACCGTTAGATAGTAGAAGATTAAAAAGAACGTGGCCAGAAGACCTAACGGACTAGGTGAACCTGGAGAATCATCAGTGGATGGTACCCAAATCAAGCGAAGTACAAATCAAAATATTTGCTAAATACTCTGTATGTAGATTAGAGTAGATTGTAAATTTGCTATGAAATAAATAAATTTAAAAAATCCATAAATAAAATTGAACAAATTCAACATACACGATTTTTAGGTATTTTTATTGATGATAATGCCCTAAATCAGGAAGTACATATTGACCATTTGTGCAAAAAGCTCTCATTAACATGTCTTGCCTTGCATAGATTAAGTAAGCTAACCAGCATATCAGTTGTTGAAATATGGCATTGTGTTTTAGGGTTCATCGCATTTCCTTGAAAGAATATTCAAAATTCAAAAGATGGCAGTATAAACATACGAGGATTAAATAAAACTGTATCCTGTAGAAATGTTTTCAGGGAGTTATATTCTGACAATACTGAATTTATTTATTTATGAAATTATTATATTTTGAATTTTTATGTAACAATAATTATAATCATGTCTATGAAACTTGAAACTAGGAATCAATACCAGTTCACACACTGTCTATTTACGAAAGAAGTCCTCGATATGTAGGTATTAAGCTGAGTATAATAAACTACCACAAAAAATAAAAGAATTAAATAATATAAGAAAGAGCATTTAAATATGAGGTTAAAAAATTGCTCCTAAATAATGTATATTATAATATAAGGCAATATTTAGAAACACAATTTTGATTCATTAGTTTTAGTATTTATAATCTCACTTGGGCCTTATTTTTCTGTATAAATAATTTTGTAACTGTTTTTGTTCGTATTTTTTGTTATTGTTTCCATTTATACATGCATTTTTATCTTTCCAATAATTGTATTTGACGAGTCCTATACCATTTATTGTAATATGGTCTATGGATAATAAATATTATTATTATCATAATAGATTGCCTTGCATATGAACAAAACCTAATTCATGAAGCGGAGGGATCGATCAATGTGATGTTCGACCATCGAACGGTATTGTTGGTTAATGCGTCATATTAAAAATTAGTTCGTTTCATTGCTCTATGGAATCATACTCTGTTTATGACAATTGTAAGTAGACAAATCACTAAAACGCCATTTCAAATTATCTGGTTATTCACAACTGCAATAGAATTACCTGTAGCATGGGTTCAGGGTAAACTCAATGTAATTGCAGACTACTTCAATAACTTTCGATATTTCCTGCTAAAAAAATACCATGAGTTCCGCCCTGCAACCGTGCTACTCTAAAACTGTAGAAACAAACTAAACGATGGTGTATATTTTAAAGTATTAAATTGTCAATCAAAAATAATGTAAATTTATATAAAAAATAAACCAACCTTATCTAGTCCTATATAAAAATTTGTGGAAAAATAATTGCGTATAGGGTGAGTATACAAATATGGCCAGAGACTACTCCAAAATGCAGAATCCTTGTTTAAAAACTCCTCAAAGAACGTTTCAGAGTGTTCTACTGTTTCATGAGTCCAACCTGGAGCAAAGAGAGCTATAGAAAGGTTGTATCTCCTCACCATTTCTGCTGCCTACAATTAATTTTACGTGTAGTATCGAATAATTTGCCTGAAGCTCAAACTATATGAGTAAAAATATGGATAGTATAGCCCTTTTTACAATTTAAGGAAAGAAATCTCACTGTCGTTCACTATGGACAGCAATGATCATATTTTATTTAATAATGAACTCTCAATATAGCTCTCAGCAGCATTATGTCACAAAGGGTGCCTGATGTAATAAAAACAAATAAGAATTTTTAAAAACTAGCTTACCTTAAATGTATGGAATTTTCCACCACCAAACATATTTCTTCCAAACACATCTATACCAACAAAAACATCTAAATTTCTGTGCCCTGCAGCTTCCACGGTATTTGTCAAATGTTTTTCTGACCAGGTGTAGTTTAAAAATATACCATCGCACGATTTAAAAAAAAACCTAAAAAGCACAATCTTTAACTACTTATATAGGTCATGAAAGAGACAAATACAAAATGGCATGTCTAAAATTATTTTTTAAAATAACATGCATTTAGCCCCATATATTTTCTTAATCACACCTTGTCAGATACTACATGGCCCATGAATTATTCTAATTGACTTCTTATTGTCGGTATCATCAGATTATATCTGTCATGGTTTTATAGTATTCTAAAAGTAACTTTATCTAAAGTTTTATGTAAACTTTAACAATGAGGTGTTTCATAATGAATTACAGGGAGACTTGAACAGATGCTTGAAGAGATGAATTATAATAACTCACCCATTATTTGTGTTTAATTCATTTTGCCACTTGAGCTCTCCATCTTCAGTGACACTGTCATACCAAATAACTAAGTTTCCAGAATTATCGGCGTGTATTAAATTTGTGAAATAAATAACGAATTCTTTTAGGAGTTCAACATTTCCTACTTTATTTTCTATATTCAGCAACCAACCATCAAATCCAAAAATTTTCGTAAGCTCTGCCACAGACTTAGCAAATTTTCGCATCGTCTCTGAATTTTTGAATATTTTATTATCACAAATGTCAGCTCCTGGACCAAACTCGGTAATTAAGGTTCCTAAAAAAATGAATACATAACACACTGAAATTGATCTTAATTAAGCTCAGAAAAAAATCTTCATTTTGCTCCATTCTTCTACAGAGTTATCAATTAGGTAGGTATTAGCAAATTTCGACTTAGTAATGTTGATAGGTATAATAGACCCAAAGAAATATAGTGGAAATAAAAACGATCAATGAAGGATATACCAAGTGTCAATGTAGTTTCCAGAGTTTTCAAGATATGTCTTAAACTTGGCCAAAAACATCCAATTCTTCATTAGGTAGGTATTTGACATTTTTATATAACACCCTGTATATTTCTACATTTGCGGATTCCAGAGATGATTTTTAAGTACGATTGCATAATTTTAAAAATATTTCTGAGATTACTTGATTCTTTAAGGCTATTTTTATTTTTGCATCTAGATGCAGTCAATCAAATGTACCGAAACAATAAGAATAATAATAATAATAAAAGTATTTTATTGGTAACACCAACAGGCCACCGACAGGTCCTTCAGCCTGTTACAACTATATAAAGATTTTTTATATATAAACATTTTATAAACTACATTATATTCATGTTATGTAAAAAAAAAAGAACAAGTACACTAGAATGGAAAATATAAAAATATTTAATTGCCAATTGTTCATAGAACTGATATGTTCCCATAAAGTTAGCTCTGGGTATTTTCTTCTGCTGGGTATTCCTTGATTTCTTATTTTGCATAGTAGTTGGATGATTTCTATGTTACAATCTTCTTTAGCGAATTTTGTAGTTAGGGATTGTATCTTTGGTTGATAGGGGTCATTTGTGTGATTTCATAGAGAAGGGTGTTGAGGGGATTATGAAGAGGATTTCTGGGGTGTCTCATCTTGGTAATGGATCGCATGTTGTTGTTTCTGTTATTTCTAAGTTTTTTCTGTCTCGTCTTCTCGTATTGAGATATAGAGGGTGGCTATATTCCAATATGAGTCGGCAGATCGAACTGTAAATATGGGCAGCAGTTTTTTTGTTAATCCCTCGGTTTTTATATGTTAAGCTGCGGAAATGTCTACTTCTTGTAATGCACTTTTTCTTAATCATTTTAACATGTTTGTTAAAATTAAGCTTATTGTCTATTGTGATCCCAAGATATTTTACCTCAGTTTGGCAATATACTGCATTATTGCCTATAGTCATTGTTGGGGTAAACAATAAGAGAAAAATACCAAAATGAGATTTTTCAAATTGATTTAGTACTTACGATCAACCAATATTTCCGAAATCGCTAATTTGTAATTAAGTCAATTTTTTTCAAATGGCAACATCTTTTTTGAAACTTTAAGATTCAGAAAACACATCGAATATACAGGCTATCCATTTTATCAGGGCCCTCGAGAATATCTCACTTAATATCGGTCATAAAAAAAAATTTATTTTTACGAAAATTATGCCGATTTATATAACTTACAAAATGGTTTAAAGACATTTGAAATCCATCGCCTCCTTTAAGAGTTATGGCAGAATATATCGAACGATCGAATTGTGTTAATGTTTTATTATAGCAAAGATTTGAACAACTTATTGAATTATTTTATCATTTTATTTAATCATACTTCTCAAATTATTGGTTTTAAAAAAATGTTTTTATAATTAATAACGTAGTACCAATGAATAAATATGGCATGTGATATATCATTGAAAAGGAAGGAAAATACTCTATTTAATGGCGCCATTTCCCGCCCGTTTTAAAATAAAATAATTTTTTTAATGCGTGTAAAAAATCTAAAATACTTAGATCTGGTGAGCGGGCAGGCCAAGGTATAGGTCCATTTGTTGTAATTACTTGCCCATTATACAGGTTCGCTAAATGGGTCATAACTCGCTTGGGTTTCACGCACTAGTACTAATAGCCTGGGATATTTGTTTACATTTGTGGTGGATATGATATCTGTCTACATCTGTGGATGGTTATCACAAGTCACAATAAGCTCCGATGAGGTAGCATTACCCAACATCCTGGAGTTATACCAGGATCAACAGTGTGGAGACACGGACTCAGTCGTTCGGGTGCCGGAATCTAAGGTCGGATGGTTCGGGCGCGCGATGGGCTTTGACTCTGTCGTGGACACTTGCCTGGTATAAGCCGTGTGGAGCAAGTGGGTGGTTGTTGAGGATTCCTTGCTCCACATGGGGGTCTACCTTAACCAGCCGACCAAGAGGATGGGAGCCGCAATAAAATTCCCCAAGTCAAAGGTAGAACAGCATAAGCCTATGACTGCGTGGCTAAGGGGAAGCTTAGTCGCTACTATGGGGACTCCAGAGCAACCGACGCACCCTGGTTTAAATAAATGTCTGCCTGGGGTATGCGGGACACTCCCTCAGGTAAACTGCTTTGCCACTGCTACTCGTGGGACTGTCATGAAGCCCAATTTAATTACCAACAATTTGGGCAAAAAGAAACCTAAAAGGGCCTCCAAAAATGGCCCCACGCCGTCATAATGGCATTAAATAATCTGAAGTGCCTACAAATAAATGTCAACCATGCAAAAGCATCTTCGAGCGGGCTCAGCAGGGAATTTATTAGGGGGAAACTAAAAGTAGGGCTAATCCAAGAGCCTTGGGCACTTAGAGAACTACCTACACAATCATGTAAGTTATTTTATTTATCTATTCTACCTTGCATGACTGTGCTAGAAGTTCAACAAAGATACTAATTTTGTTCTCCTTTCAGAGTTCATAATGAGGGACTTAGTTGCAGCAGCTGTAGAAAGAAGTGCCTACAGAAAGGAAAAAAAGGCAGGTCATAGCGGCCTTTGCCTATTTCACCGGTGAAATAAAACTTACATAATAGGTGGCGATGTTAATGCTCACCATCATATGTGGGACAGTACTGATACAAACACTAGAGGTGAGTGCCTGTTTGAATATTTGTGACAAATAATATCGACATTATCAATAAGAGCAATGAATCTACCTTTATAAATGTGATTAGAAAAGAGATCCTAGACGTAACCATTGCGAATAAACTCATAACTGACTTAATTAAAAACTGACATGTTTCAGATGACGCTTCCATGTGGGATCATACACACATACAATTTGACTTGGAGGCAGCTGTAAAGCCTCCTGTACCCTTGGATGCAAACGGAGCAAAAACTTTACTTTTTCCATCGACAATGAAAATATTGAGATAATCAACACCACTACATTCCTTGGAACGGTCATTGATTCCAGCCTGATATGGTTAGGCCATAATATAGAATACATAACCAGTAAATTGAACAAATCATATTCTCCCATTCTGTCTTTGAAAAATTCATGACGATTGCTTGCCTGGTGTTTCTCTAAGCAAATATAATAATAATAAATAACACCACAGGTAATTACGACCCCCTTTATCCCGGAAGGCTCTAGAAGACCCTTGTATGGGAGGGGTCTACACATTTAGATACAATGGACATACACCCAATATCCGTGTATAGTGGAAAGATCTCTCTCAGATTATTTTCCACTGCTACGAGTGGGAATCAAACCTGGGACTTTTGGGCGAGAGGCAAGTGCGCTTACTTCTCGTCCACCAGTCATACCAAAAGTGATAAATAAATTTTTCAAAGTCAGCTGTACTTATATCATACCAGATCTGGTACTTATAAAACATTCATGAGTAACTAAGTCAATAAACAAAAAAAAAAAAACAATTCAATTACCTAGAACTTTTACACCATTATTATGTCCAGCATTTATCCAACACAGTGGAGGAATGGTAATAAGGTGATGACTAAAATACACAAAAATATCTATTTGTGCCCAATTGTAAAAAGGGTAGCCATTTCCTAATATATCCTCATTAGAATAATGTAAATACCTAAAAAAACATTCATTTCTCAATTTACTATTATATATGATTTCTTCATCTACATACTTGTCAGCTTGGTACCCTCCTTTATAATCGTGGCAAACTAAAGTTTTTGGAACAATTCTCGAGTCTAATCTACTTCTTACTAAGAAATGATCGGTCTCACTGTGGCAGTCCGACAAAATATTTTGCACTACTGTTTCAGCTCTCGGGTTTAATGGTTCAACTCTTTCTACCCAGCTTGGAGGATATTGTAGAACACCATCCAGATCTTCCAAATTTGAAATGGGATGACATTCGTTAAAAATACTGGGCATCATTGCTATGGTCTTTAAAATGTTGGCTTCCTATTTACATCCAAGCTCGAACAATCTAAGATCGTAAATAAACAGTTACTTAACTGATTAAGTATAAATACAAGAAGGACGTACCCACTTCACATATCAATTTCTTATCATCCTTATCTCCATAAAAGTAGAGCATTAAATAAACGGGAAATAAATTATCAATACTACATTAATTGCAGTACATGTATGCGGTTTTGATAAGTTCAATTGTATAACATCCGCTTCATGCCGTAGATAATTACGATACTCATTTTATTTTATTGTGCTTCAAAAACACAACTTCTTTTCTTTTTTTAATAATGTCAGGATTAAATTATAAGTTTGTTTCAATTTCCAACAGCTTCGAGTTAGGAAAAGAGAAAAATGGTTGTAATTAATATACAGTGACAGAAATAAACTTGCTTAAAGATATTTTAATTAATACAAATGAACAAGTTTTAGAATGCCATGGCCACTGGCCACCCCATGATCACCCTTGTTATTTCCTCATTTGACAGAAAAATTGAAAACAAATCAAATGACGAAAATGACATGACAAATCCGCATGTGCGCAACAAGGATGCAGTCATAGAGTTAGAATATAGACAGGAGAAGCAGTCACGTAGTCAAATGTAGTATCACCCCGCTCAGACAAACAAACATGTTTATCTGCTGAAATGGAGGGTTACTTGTAGATTTCTACTCTCAGACAAACATATGTCTTTGTTCTTCTGAGTTTCTACTAGTCACGAAGTCATAGAAATAAATTGTGAATACAGTGCCACCCCAGGATCCTCAATCATACTAAGTGTTAAGATGAAAGCAGCCATTAGATGGCGCAGTGACACCTAGCAACTAGGCAGTTAATTTGATTTGGTTTCCTTGCCACTTTTGAAGTATGTCTTCTGTACATGTGCTTTAAGGATCAAAATAAATTACTTTAAAAATGAATATATGGATTACCCTTATTTTCCAAAATTAACTTTTGAAATTTAGTAATTGATACAAAAACAGAGCTAGATTATATATTTTTTAAATCAGGTGATCAATTTTTTCTACTTGGAATACCTAAATAAAAACATATTTTCTCGGTTTAATTTCATTCTCAACTTCTATTAAGCACTTTTTATTTTAAAAATAATAGAAGTTACTTAATTATCATGTCAACAAGATTAGGCTCTATTTAACCACAATAGTAAATTGATTTGTTGTTCACTATAGGTATGATTATACTGACAAAATGTAGATCAAATGTGCTTTTAGAGGGCGGAATATTAAACATAACATTTTTAGTCGCAAACTCCTCTATAAATCCTTATTTTACTATAAGGAAAGTAACCAGACTGCAACCAAAGTTACAAATCTGGCAAGGGAGCTCCTTTAAGTAGGATCAGTCTTTCGGCTGGTGTTTGTTGCAATCGAAGCTTTAGCGTTTTGATGGTAATATGCAATTATTACACTTAAAGCGCCAGATTTGTAACTTTGGTTGCAGTCTGGTTACTTTCCTTATAGTAAAAATAAGGATTTATAGAGGAGTTTGCGACTAAAAATATTATGTTTAAAATGTAGATGTCGCCCACTCCGTTATTTTTGCCTATGGTTATCTTAGACCATACAATCAACACCACCGTTTTTAGGTGGCGTTGATCACTGAACGTAGGTAATAGAGTTCAGTGGCGTTGATACAATGTGCCGCTTACGGTATAACCAGAAAGTACTTACTTCCTGGGTATAACGGACTGCTTATTCGTATACCTTCTATTATGCTGAAAATATTATAATGTTAGGCGACGCACACGATATGTTGCCTAAAATTTGGAGGGATATTTGATTGATAATAAAAATAAGTAATATATCTTTAATTCCATGGGGCCTTATAATAGACATACAAATATAGTCATAAAACTTACTTTAACAAATTATAATATAGAAGAAAATACACCCAACATGTCTAAAATATCATACGACTTCTTCATCGTGCCAGACCGTACATTGAGGTTTACACTAACATTGCTAAGGGCCAAAACATTTCGTTTCTTTTAGGGACATTTTAAAACATGTCATTTGGATATTATTAAAATGATTGTCAAAATTCTATAATCCCAAACCTTTTTCATTTTCAATCTATAGAAAAGTACCGCTGAAGGTGCAGATTATCTAACCAAATTTCATTAAAATATGAATGTCAACCAGCATCAGTTGAGGAATATGCGTAAATTCGGCAATGTGGTATTTCCGCATAGAGATAATTGGGATATTCTATCTCTTATGTAAGAATAGTTTTCGCTCATCTATTGGCAGTCCATTAGAGTGCAGCGGCACATTTAATGGTTTGAGGGATCGACCGATACCGTCAAATAGGTATGTATGAAAGGATATTTTTAAATTTCTTCAAATTACATGTCTACTTTACAACGTATTTGTAAAAACTGTTTCGGGTATTATTAAGGCCACCCCTGTAGAATCTTTACCAATACAATTAATTTTTATTTTTCATATTTACTATTTTTTTTCTCACATTTTTGTCGTTTCATATAACCCAGGGTACGTGGGTTATATGAAACAATATGTTAACAACATTGAAATTCGTTTTAATTCAGAAAAGCGTTTCGTATATGCTTTCCTAGGAGGTTATATGAAACATGTAGATTTTTTTTTAAATCCCACATTTTATGGGAGATTCTAGGAAAAGATGAAATGAACACATGGTAGTTTCGTATATGTTTAGTGTTTCAATTTAAACGGAGAACATTTATTATCACTGCCTCAAGCAAGTGAAAAAGCAAACAGGAATTGTCAAAAACATCTAACTTAATACAATATAAAATATAAAACACCCAGAACATCATAGGAACATTAGAAACAAAAGTTTTGCTTCCAAATGAATAACTGAAAAATATTTAAACTTAGAAATAGTAATGTTAAATCCAAACATATAAAAGGAAATATTTTTATTTGATTCAAAGAAAATAAGCAAATGTTCTAAACGTAAAGAATATCCCTGAACAAATTCCTTGAAGTTTTTATCTATTAAACGGATAACCAAAGCTTGAGGCAGTTGTAAGTGCTTCTACGATTTTCTTTTCCTCTAAAGTACTCAAAACTGGAGGCTTCCCTAATTTGTCCGATATCATTCCACGAAACCTTCTCCAAATTTTACATTTAGGACCCTCATGCTGTTCTGCTGCTTGACCACAAGACGCTCCAACAACAATAACAGCTTCTAAAGCACTTTCCAATCTATTCAAAGAATTTCTTCTAAATGCGCTACACAGGATTGTGGATGTGTTTTTGTTAAATAACACGATAAAACCCTCGGTGTACTTTTCGAAACTGTAACAAAATCCGAAATATTTCGCATGAAAAGCGTGCTTCACGTAAAAATATCGTGGAAGAGGTTTTTAATATTCTTAATCATATTTTCGCTCTACGGAGCGATTTTTATGCAAAAATAACTCAATAACTCATCAAGGAGCGTCATTTTAGAAAGTGTAGTAAATGTCGCTGCACCGGGACGTAATGTCGCCCCGACCACTAAAAATTAGGAACAGTAACAAAATTTGACTTTGACTAAAAACCCTTTTACGAGTCCACGTTGTTAAGCACTGCAACTCAAGCGCGGTATTAAATATGAGGACAAGTTAATCCAGCTTCTATTCAAAGTATGTCGAGAGTTTTAGCGAAAATGGCCTTTAGCGACATGGGACCCCCATCATTTCTTAGCAGTCGATTTTGACGGGAAAATGATGAGTTTTAACGGGATTTGCCCTAAGCCGGTTCCTCAGTGATTCGGTGTCAGAAAAGTATCTTTACCATGTACTCATATGTGCATGGGACCGCCTTGCCTGAACGTATGAAATTGTAATTGCCCAAATATAATTCAAAGTCGTTGCGATTCAAGCATTTTAAAGCTCCGAGGAGCGACCAAAATTGATGTTGAAATAAAAATACGTGAATAGACAGGCAAGCAAAAGTCCACCAAAATTTTATAAATATTGAACTTTTCTTGAATCTTTTTGTGTAATCGTTAGCTCAAAAACTGCATATTGGATGGTAGTTGGTACATTATAAATCGTTCCGTTCCTCACCATGTGTTGTACACGGGCCAGACTATTGTTTGTCAAAACATATTTCTTGAAGTTGTAAAACATAAATTTTTTGAAGATTTAATATATATTTTTGAACTTTATATTGTCTTTTATTTGTGTTTGCAAAATTCCCTTTCAGGTATAGTTTTAAGAAAGTTAGTACCTCCAGTGTTAGGTTTATAGTGTTACGACGTCCAATAGTACCATCAGAGCAGCAGTTAAGTAAAAACGAAGAGTAAGTATAAATTTTATATTATTCTCCATCTGAAACAGTCGTTTTGAACCCTTATTTTGTGAACGTTAACATTCATTTTTGATAAATATAATAAAAGTCCTTCAGACTTCAAAAGACGAATCGTTCACATTTTCACGGCATTGTCGTTTCACATTACCCTGTAAAAACGACACTATTTGTTTTCTTCTGTTGTTTTTTAAAGACTACGAAATAATCAGAAATAAACCATTATGCTAAAAATGTAGCTGTAGTTTATAAGTAAATATTTGCCCAAAGGAGCAAATGTATAACATGAAGCGTTTACACGATTCGGAGTAGACATTTTGTACTTATAAAAAAAATTTAAAACAGCAATTTTTAAAGTATTTTATTATAGTACTTACAGTTTATTTCCATTGAAACCCAATGCACCCCATTAAAAGATAAACAATTTCTACGCAGCTTGCAATTATCAAATATCTAAGAAATGTCAACTGAGCAAATTTTCAGAGGAAAATTTTAAAAAGTTGCTAGTTGTTTCGTATAACCCGGGGTTTTTCATAAATACTCGTTTGACGGTATCGGTTTTTTCTACCGATACCGATATTTTGTGGCGTTGCCGATATTATGGGGGTTTATCGACAGCGCAGACGCGAAATCCTGTGGCTAGCTCCACTGTTTACGTTGAAGTCATAATATGCTTGTAAATTTTTTTGTTAAAATAATCCCATCTGCAGACGAATTTTGGAAAAATCACTAGTCACGACTATGGATTAAAAAAAATAATTTATAAATACCAGTTACGAGACATCTGTGACGTTTTTTAATAATTTTCACTTCCTAAAAATACACAGACTAGCCAAAAATGATTTTTCCATTTAGAATTTTTAAATTGAATTTTTTGTTTTTTCAAATAGAACATGCTGTATATTTTTGGACCATATGATGTGGAATGAAAAACCAAAATATTTTGTAAATACATCTCTATGGCTATTTGCAACCATTTTCGATTTATTGAGCAATAAGTACTTACACAATTCAAAAATAAACTTAAAAAATTAGGTTTTTTTCAAATAGTCGAGCAGAAAAAATTATAACAAGTGCTCCACATGTTGCTCATTTTGATTAACACACGTCTCTATGCATATTTGAAGGGAAGTTTCTACTGTTTTTAAAATTGCCAGTGTGAACTATCGAAAAGCAGTTATTATTCTTTCTGTCGTATTTTGGATTATGTAGTCAACTCGGTCAAGAAGTTAATGCTTACAAGGCACTTCCAGTCATCAGTATCCTTTTCAATGGTGGGCTCATAAACGAACTAAAGGAAATTTTGTCGCAGTTGTATCCTCTGGTACAGATTTACTTATCTGCACCCCGGGGGCGTTTCAAGTGGGCAGTTATTCTCCGAACCAGGAAATGTTTATGAACCGACTAGAAATTGGCTAAACTGGGCAGGGCGGAAAGTTCACCGCCTGTGTTTCCAATGTGAAAATGTAGACCTCCCACTGATACACATTTCTCAAATCTTTTTTTAGAGGTCCTGAATAATAAAAATAACAAACCACTGTAAAATATATATTTACACCTAACCTATTACCCTCGCTTACGATGTAGTCAACTGCCTTATATTACTAGAGGATGATGGCGTATATTAATATGCCAATGATCCTCTAATAATATTAGAAAATTACATAAATAGTATTTTACAATCAAGGGCATTACTTTTAAATCTTACCATTATATTACAATACAAAATGGACAAAAAATATTAATCCCAATATTTAATCAACCCATCCCACCCAGCTGTAATGAGTTTACTGGGCTCGTGGGGATGCCACAATACGCTTATACAAACATTATCGTGCGCTTTCCACTTCTTGTACAGCTTTGTCGTTTTCCAGTCCCAAATATAGCATTTCCCATCAGCATCCCCTGAGACAAGGTAGCTCATGTCGGGAGAAAAGTCTAAGGAACAGGCGTACCCCGCTACCATGTGACCGGAGAAAGTCTTCTTGCGGTTTATCTTGAATCGGTTCATGGCGGAGAATATGACTATTTTGTTGTCCATACTTTGGCAAGCCAACCACTTCCCTGTAAGGTAGTAGATGTTTTATTATTAAGAACAATATTCATTATTTAATTGTATATTGCAGTAAAGTTTATCCAATGTCAGTTTAAAACATAAATTCAGTGTCCCTATCAGAGATGTCCATTGTTATGCCTCAGACGTGCAATTGTGCCGATATTCGGAATGATTAGTTCTAAAACAAGAAAGTGCTGTGCGAAACTGTTTTCGTGGAACCGGGGACGAGGTAACGAAGTCAATCGAATCGAGTTGTTAAAAAGCTTTTGTTCAAATGCTCTAAAAAGTAGAAAATAAACTTTGAAGTAAATCAAACCAATCATTTTGTTATATTATATAATTTTTTTTATGATATAAAAGCTTGTCATTAAATTT
This sequence comes from Leptura quadrifasciata, assembly GCA_963675555.1. Taxonomy (NCBI): domain Eukaryota; kingdom Metazoa; phylum Arthropoda; class Insecta; order Coleoptera; family Cerambycidae; genus Leptura; species Leptura quadrifasciata. Next base: position 82,861,844 of record OY776679.1, on the reverse strand, counting down.
TCCTGTGTAAAGGAGATTGTTGTAAAGGAGAAGTTTTTATATCATAAATTTTTTTTATAAAGTAACAAAATGATGGGTTTGATTTACTTCAAAGTTTATTTTTTACTTTTTAGAGCATTTAAATAAAAGCTTTTTTTTAAATATTTTTTCATACAATTTTATTTTTTACTTTTTAGTCTTTTGATATGATGTAATCCCCAGATATTGATTTTGAAATGAATAGGATCATACACAATAAAGTTGTCCGCTATCTTGAACTGAATATTTGACTGAAAATTCATAATCCGCGACCTAGAAAACCCCCCGATATCGATTTTAAGTTGAATCGGATCTTAAACGGTAAAATCGTCCACTATCCTGAGTCGCCATCCTGAATTAAATTTTTAACTAGAAATTCATAATCGGCGAACCCGAAAACCCCCAGATATTGATTTTGATCGATTTGGACCATAAACGACAGAAGTCGTCCGCTATATTGGCGCCGCCATTTTGAATTTAGAAATTTTGACCAAGAATTCATAATTGACAATCTCAAAAACCCCGAGATATCGATTTTGACTTGAACTAGATATAAACGGTAGAGTCGTCCGCCAGATAGCGATCTTGTTTTTTTCTTATATGAAAAAGTTAAAAGTGTATAGTCACCGGACTTATACACGTGCAAAATTTCAAAGCTTTAGCTTAATTAGAACTAATCGAAATTTTGATTGCAAGATTTGAACTAAACAAACAAACAAATATTGCAAGTTAAATAAAAGCTTTTAAAAATGGGTTCGTACCCAACACACTGCTCTTGTCAGCCAAAAATATAAAACAATGTTCTGCTGACTATTGTAGCGTTTTCTCACTACATGCTCCCTCACTGCATGCTGACAACGGACTCCTAGCCAGCCCCAGCTATCTTTAAAATATGGCTTTTATTTTTGGTATCCAGGACACGGGGTTAAATAAATGTAATGTAAAATATATTATTATTCAATATTGTTTTTTAAGTTTATTTAACTCCGTGCCCATATAATAAAAACCTTATTTTAAAGATGGCTGGGGCTGGCTAGGAGTCCGTTGTCAGCATGCAGTGAGGGAGCATGTAGTGAGAGAACGCTACATATATTCTCCTTGTAAAAATAAAATCAACCTGTCAAAGAATCAATATTAAACTTAACCTTTTTAAAATTAGTGTCGACAGAATGATCCATAATGTCATTCATCAAATACACAGGCTTAACTCTGTCTAAACTGACAGTAACGTTTTTCCTGCATATCAGAACCGAAATGATTTTATTTGCAAGAGAGACAACTCGGAAAGGTCCCTCGTGCGAAGGGATAAAAGATAGCTTAAACCTGTCCTGATGGATAAAAACGTAGTCACAGGTCGATAAATCAAGGCTGACAAAAAACTTTTGTAAAACAATATGTTTGGGTTTAGTGAAGTTCAAATTGTCAAAAAATATCTGTAATTTTGAAATGAATGTAGAAACTGGAGTATCAACATGTGATTTAATTAAAAAATTACCAGGGAGACGTAAAGTCTGACCGTAACGAGTTCGGTAGATCAACAAAGTAAATCGTCTTTGGGCATAGCATGTAAGCCTAATAAAATGATTGGTAATTCATCATACCAGTGAAGCGTCTTAAGAGTTCGGTGAAAACGCTCGACCATACCATTACTTTGAGGGTGGACGTAGTCGAATGGATTCGATGAAATCCTAAAAACTTAGAAAACTTATGAAATAAGTTTGATTCAAACTGTGCTCCTTGATCAGTACTGACTGTCAAAGGAATACCAAAACAACAAATGTAATTTTGAAACAATGTTTTAGTGACGGTTTCTGCAGAAATATTGTTTAAAGGATAGGCTTCTGGCCAACGAGTGAATCGTTCCATAACAGTAAGAATAAAGATACATCCATGTGAAACTGGGAATGGACCAACTAAATCTATATGAGTAGGTTAGAAACGAGCCTTAGGGACTGAGAAATCTGAAATTGGAGTTTTACTGTGTTTATTTACTTTTGAAGACAAGTTTTAGTCCATAAAATACAGTTTGCATTCATTTCAGGCCAGAAGTAATTGGATGTGACAAGTTTTTTGTGGCACGAATTCCTGGATGGGTTAAAAATGGTTCGCTGAACAGCTGTTACCTAATACTCCCCCAAATTCAGTTATCGTTATGGATAACCCTTCTTATCATTCATGACTATTAAATAAAGTACCAAATAATAATACAAAAAAGGACGATATAATAAAGTTGAGATCTAAAAATATAAATATTCCTGAAAAAATTGCAGTAGAAAAGATTTATTAAAAACTATCGAAGAACATAATTTTTAAAATATGTTGAAGACCATATATGCGAAACACACCACCATAGTCTGTTACATTTACCGCCATATTACTGTATATTTAATCCAACAGAAAACTGATTTGGGGCAGTGTAAAACACAAGTTGAGAAAATGCAATCAGACTGCGACTTTAAGCGCTGTAATTCCAGATAATATAAGAACCGTAATATCCAATTTGGACAAAACCAACATATGGAAAAATCCGTGAATTACGTTATAAACAAAGAAAAATTTATGTTTTATTTTATTTTGTATTTATTGTCTTTAACAAGACTTAAATATTATAATTATATTATTAATGTTATCACTGTTATCAGATTTGATAAGTTAATTCTAACGTCCTACCTTACTAACATTATATACAGGGTGATTTATGTAAACAAGCGGAAAATAAAATGGTATACAAGTCTGTTATGTGGGAAAGCCTCTGTAAAATTTTAAAGTGATCCGAGGTAATTTATTATATTTTTTGTATTAAAACCTGCAAAGATACGCTTCTGAACGGGTGAGTTATGCTATCTCAACGTGTTCACACATGTGTCGCTTGTTTGTTTAGCTATCAGGTAATATCAGCTGTCTTAGTTGTCTAGGGTCAGTGCACCACGTGTTCACTGTTCAGTTCAGTGACTCTTCGACTTCTGTTTAGAGCATTTCCCATTTTTGTTAAATTCTAAACTGTATTCGCAAATATCGATTGTGCGAGAGTTCACGTCGCAAGAGTACTGCGACATGATATTAACCTATGGTGCAATGAATGAAAGTCTTGCAGGGGCTGTACGAAAATACGGGAGAAAATTAGGTGCAAACCTAATGAGAAAAAATTTAAGTGCAGTGCAACGAGTTCGTGACACCGGGTTTTGTTTACCAGGCGACAGAGAACGTGTAGTAAATCGTCCTGTTGAAGTAGACGAAAAAGTTCTAGAATTACTAGAACAAGACCCTTCAATAAGTACCCTATACGTTTTTACTCATACCACATAAGAAAGGAAGTGATTTCGTTGCACCGTATTACGTCAGATTGGTTAGTCATAGGCGGCGCACTTCTACAAAAAAAATGTCATTTTTTTCCAAATTTTTTTCTCTTTTTGGTGGCGACAACCCACTGAATAATTTTCCGCATGTTTAGGTAAATCACCTTGTATATTTCTCCCCTTCCCATACCGGCAAAAACTACTCACACATTCCCATTGGTTTTTGCTGGACGGTGACATTTCCTATAATATCAAGTTTTTCTAGTTCCCTACATTAAGAAATGAAATTTTTACGTTCTGTAGAAAATGCCATTGACTAAGTAAAGTTTGTTGTTAGTTTATATAAAAGCACATAAGTGTTATTATATTATAACACTATAAACAAACGAACATACAATATACATATACCTACCTATCATTTGACCACTTTCAGTCATTATTTATTATTATAGTCTAAGAGCCAGTGGTCGGCAGACTTACGGTATTTTATAAAGCTTCATATTTTGTACACTCATTCTCCCATATTTGCTATACATGAGATGAAGTCTCGTTAGTCTGGCCGGTGGTTCCTTTAGTGTCACCCAGGTGTTAAAGTTGTAAAAGAATCGGACTGACAACTCAGATAAACTTTCCCATAATTGCTGCTACAAAGTACGATGGTGTAGCAAACAAATATTCATTTCATTTAATTCTTCATCAAAATACATTCTCTGAAGCAGTTCTAACGATTTTGATTAAATTTGACAGATAATACTCCCTTAGCACCAGCATAAGATAGCATAGCCAGTTGCTCCCAGAAAATGCAGGGAGGGGTGCTACAGGGGGGTGAACTTTATAAAAGTTTTAATAATTTTTTTTATCTAAAACGACTTTAACGATTTTGATCAAAACTATTACATGGCTACTTCCTTACTTTATTTAATATTCAATACTTTTTTAAATGTTATACTGCAAAAAAGTGTTTACCTCCGCAGGGATTCGATCCTGCGACCTCAGTATTACGAGGCAAAAGCTTTTCCGCTACACCATCGTGCCTCATAGCAGCAATTATGGGAAAGTTTATCTGAGTTGCCAGACCGATTCTTTTACAACTTTAACACCTGAGTGACACCAAAGGAACCACTGGCCAGACTAACGAGTCTCCATCTCATGTATACCAAGTATGGGAGAACGAGTGTAGAAAATATGAAGCTTTATAAAATACTGTAAGTCTGCCGACTACTGGCTCTTAGACTATTAGTTAATACGTCTGCAAAACAGTGTTACGTGTATAACAAACGATTTTTAAAATATTGCAGGGCATGTATTATTGCCTTGAAAATTTACGCGCACCTATGGATGGCACGTGTTCGAGGTAGGTCTGCAAAGGAATGCCACGCTCTTGTTTTTTATATCGTTTTAAACTGACATTGAATTGTAATTGCGTTATAAATAACTATGTACATACCATTAGGCGCCGGAGTGACTGCTGGCATACTGTGCATGGTAGGATCTGCAATATATTTCATATCTACAGGAATATCCCACTCCCACACCCTCAACGATTTATCGTCTGACGTGGTAACAAATCTTCTATTTTCATCCACAAAAGTGATCGAGTTAACAGCTCCTAAATGTCTATCGTACTCTTGCACCACATCTCCAGATCGAGTATCCCAGCAAATGATCTTTTTATCCGAAGTACCTGCCACAAATAGGTGCTGCTTGTTTTTGTCGGGATTGAATTTGACGCAATATGGGATCTTACGGCTGGTAAATCTCGACATAACTTGGCCCGTTTCTGTGTCCCAAAGCTTAATATACCTAAAACAGATTGTTAATAAAGTTATAAACCCTTTTTAAATTGAAATTACAGTAAAACTATAATATACTCCATCAAACATGTTTACAAATTGCACACATACCTGTCGTAACCAGCTGAGAGGAACTGCTTGCCAGAATTGTTGAAATTTATATCCCTCACGGCCTGCCGATGTCCATAATAAGTTCTAATGCACCTTCTTTCATTATAAACTTCCCAGAGTTTAATTCGGCAGTCCATACTAGCAGAAAGGAACAAGTGTGCCGTTCTGGGAAACCATCGAATAGCCGCAATACCTTTCGAGTGACCTGACCAAGTGTGAATGTGAGATTTTGGAAGGAAACATTTCTCTGGAGGTGTATCAGATTTAAGGTTAACTCCGACATCTTGAGGGGCGTGAAGAAAGGAACGACCTTGATAATCCACAGCATCTTTAATATGAAGTACAGATTTCTCCTCGATCGGTTTATCTTCGACTGGTTTGCCTGAAATACCAATGACAATATAAACAGCGTATAAATACTTCATAGATTTAGTTATAACCTAACATTTTTGAGAATATTCTGTGGGATAAAAAATAATTGAGCAGAAATTTAACGTACCCCGTTTACTTTTCTTAGAAGTAAGTTCATCCAATTCAGCTTGTTCTTCTTCGGTAGGCTTAGCAACTTTTTGTTCATCGACAAAACCTCCCCATGGGCCTAAGAATCCATCAATATCACTGGGATCGCTGTTTTTCTTGCGTTTCCTTTTGTCCAAGGGTCTAAGTTTAGTCGCCTCAAATACAGTTTTCACACTCTCCACATTTTTTCCTTCCTCGGTAGAACCTACAACCTTAATCTGTCCATCTGTACTGACCGAAGGATCCAGGGCATAACCAAAACTGGCAAAAGTCCTTCTTTGGTTTTCAAATTGAAATTCGCTAACATGAGCTGGTTCAACATGGCCCGATAGCATATTTCTTTCAATTTGTTGTTGTTGTGTTTTGAAGGGATTTATGGGGCCCACAACTGGAGCAAATAATTCTTCATATTTTGGATTGTATGTTAACTCCGTGGTATCGGGATGTATGTGGATTTTATCATCATCAAGTCCTGTAGGCAGGACGGTAGGCGCCGCACATATAGACAGTTGTTTTGTCATAGAAAACGCGTCATTTTTGTCAAAAATTGGGGTTATATGAACGGCTCCAGAGTTAGATTCGCCCCCTTCTGTTTTATTTTCACTCTCCTCGTCACTGCTACTTGCATACTGTTGCAAAGCCAACATAGTTGTATTTTTTCTTCGTTTTCACATTCGCTTCGCACTTTAAAGATTAAATTTACAAAGAAACAACACAAATGGGAAATATATTCACTACCAACAAATCTCGCGCAATTGAACGCTGTCAAGGTCAACCGGAACTGTCAAGATTGTCAAACATGGAACCATGAAGTGCGCTTACAGAAATATGACCGTTGCACAAACACAACTCCAGTCACATCTGGCAATTATTTATTAATACGTAAATATCTATAAATATTGTATATATATCCCTCTCTGTATTACTCTAAGTAATTTCCTTATCTGTTTTAAATCCCTATAGCAATTTCTATTCGTTATTGCTTTACCATAAAACCTTTTATTTCTTAGTCGGAAGTTTCCTCTATTCTTTGAAAATATGTGTCCAGACTAATACCTACTTAATAATAACCACCCTTTTGGGATTATCTCTAATTACGTAGTATACCTGGCCCGGTATTTTCCAATTTATTTTACTAGGTACGTACACTTCGGCCGAAAACTCTAGTCAGTAGAGCCAGAGGCGCGCGGATTTACAAGTTTTGTAAATTCCCTAATATAATATGTTTACGCCGTTACCTGTTGTGTTTCTTAACTAGGGAGAATTTTGACGAATATCAATTTCGAAGGAATGAAAGTCTTCGGATTGAGTTATTAACTATGCATGAACTACCATATCTTAAATTTAAAATATTATGCTTAAATCTGGCAACATTTTCCACGTATTCAGCGGTCTTTGGTGCGTTAAACCGAGATAACTCAGTTTAAAATCAGTGTACATAGAGTGCAGTCGTTTATCAGTTGGGCGGTATTAATTTGTTATTTATAAATTAGGTATTTGTGATATCATAATGCCTTAAAATTTTATTTTGTGTGAAATATTTATAGTGTGAATTGGGCGGCATTAATTTTTGTTTATAAATTACGTACTTGTTGTATCACAGTGCCTTAAAGTTTTATTTTGTTAGTGCTTTAGTGTAAATAAGTATAATATTGTGTGATATCGTAATATTTTTAAATGTGCAAAAATGGAAGCGGTTCCCGGTTGTTCAAAAGAAGTGGTAAAAGTTCATACCCTTAGAAAGTCTCCATTAAGCTTCAAGGAGAAGAAAATTATTTTGAATGTATATCCATGCATTGGGGACAAGACCATCCCATGGTACAGAAATCAGGATCAACAGGTTTAGTTAACATGACTCCAAAGTATACCGGCGTGAGTGAGCGGACTATTTACAGAATTTTAAGAGAAGAAAAAATGAAGCTGATGTTCAGAAACCTAAAGCGAAGCTTGGGAGAAAAAAAATAATATTAGACAAATTCCAGAAAAATGGAATTCGACGTAAAGTTCATAAATTCTTCTATGATAATGAAATCCCTACTGTTAAGACAATTTTACAGTTCATCCTGACTAATGATGAACATATATGCCCAAAATAGGCAAATCGACGTTCAAAAAATGTTTGCATGATATGAACTTTGTATTTGCAAAAGGAAAGAGAAGTGTCCGCCTACTTGAGAGAAATGATATTATTTGTTGGCGAACGAATTTTATTCGGGCAATTAAAGCTGCCCGTGAAAGAGGAAGCAAATGCTATTATTTAGATGAGACGTGGTTAAGTCAAGGACATACTGTAACGCAATTTTGGCAAGATAGAAATGTAAAAAGTGTTCGTCAAGGCCATATGGAAGATTGGTCAACAAGATTTAAAATGCCAACAGGAAAAGGAAAACGCTTAATAATAACGCATATTGAAAGTGATTCAGGATTCATGGAAGATGGATTTCCATCGTTCGTGCCGAGGAAAAGTGGCGATTATCATGAGGATATGAATGCGGATGTTTTCGAGGAATGGTTTGGAAAAATTCTCGCTAAGATTGAACCCGGATCTGTCGTTGTTATGGATAACGCCCCTTATCACAATCGATTACTTGAAAAATTACCAACCAGTGCATGGCGAAAAGCACAAATTCAAGAATGGTTAGATGGTAAAGGTGTCCTATTCGATCGTGCTTCGCTGAAAGCCGAATTGCTAACCCTAGCGAAACAGCATTCGTCGATATATGAGAAATATATTGTGGATGAAATGGCTAAAGCTAGAGGTATTGATGAGATATTACGGCTGCCGCCTTCCCACTGTGAACTCAATCCCATTGAGCTTATTTGGGCTGAAGTAAAGGGGGATGTTGCAAGAGAAAATCGAACTTTTAAATTAGAACATGTAAAGGGCCTTCTATCCAGTACATTAAAAAGAGTTACAGCTGATTATTGGCAAAAATGCATAGAGCACGTTAAAAAAGTTGAAGAAAAATGTGCAATACGGATATTCGGATTGACACAGTGATTGAGCCAATAATAATAAATGTAGGATCCAGCAGTGATAGTGACAGTGGTGAGTGAGTGATAATCTGTGATAGTGTCATGTAGTGATTGTGATATTATGAATTATTTATTGTGGAAAATTATTGTTGGTAAGTTCTGTTTCTTATTGTATTATTTTAACAAGAAAGTTTTTTTAAGTTGTTATAGAACATTATTTATTTTTAACTTAACTGGCATGGTTAAAATTTTTATAAACATCACCCATTCTATAGTGTTAATGTCGGATTACTCCTAATAAAATTATACCTGCCATTAAAAGTTTTCTTAAAAGAACTCCAGTTTTTCTTTTTGGCTGAGTTAAGCGTGAAAACAAGTTTAATTCTATTTATTTTTTATTTTATGAAATATTATTATTTTATATATACCTACATATATACGTATGTGGCGCCACTGAGTGCCCGGGATATTCTTTCTTTCCAAGTTTGTTTACGACTGAATAGTTGAGAAAATTATTAGGTATAAAGCGGCATGTTAAATCATTTACTCAATGCGGTCGACTACAGATCATTAAAATTGTTTATGGTAGTGTTGTTGTTTCCATTTCTAGTAGGCGGATAAAACTTAATATATTTCTCTCGATTCAATGGGATTATATGGTAGAACGAGGTGCCGCCTTAGTATCAAATAAGAGCTACTATATATTGAAGAGAGTGCTGCTTATTTTTTGCGTTACTGACTCTAGTTTTCGGCCGAAGTATGCCAAAACATTTTTCAGTATTAATTTTACCAAGATATGATTCAGTTCTACTCTAAGACTTACTGTATTAACATCGAGCTGACGCTCTGACTATCAATAAAGACGTAAAATACAAATAGTAGTCTTTCAACATCACCAAAACTCACCCACAAATTGGTGATCCCGACGTGATCAATGTAATCCCGTGATTCGTGAGTGTTTTGTGCAGTATTAGTAGGGACTTCACCAACAACGTTTTACAAAGAAAAACTTTAATAACACTGTGTTAGCGACATTCAAATGACTGCAGTATTGTGTGTGACATTAACTCTTTAACTCAGAACTCAGTGCCAGTTATCAGTTCGCGAATCATAAAGATGCGATGGCAGAAAATAGTGTCAATGTCAATAGTGATTCTCACTCGGTAGACCGAGTCTCCGTCAAAGTGCATGTCGCCGTTCATACCCCCCGCCAGGATCCGGAGCTATGGTGCTTATTGCTGGAGAGTAGCTTTGAGGCAGTAGGGTTAACTCAGGACAGCACAAAGTTTCACTTTGCCCTGAGTGCATTGGACGCGAAGTATCCCCATGTTCTTAAGTATAAATAAAGACAGAATGAATTTTCGATGAAAGCGCACGACTCATCGATGAATAAAAGAAAACGGGGATATGCTTTAAAAATTCGTGATGTGTTTGTCAAACCTAAAGGTAAGAAAACTTATAAACTTTTAAAAGCAGTGCCAATTAAGCGTATGGGCACGTAGAGGGAAGAGAGCACATGTCGACTCCTCGAAAATGAACCATTAGAAGACAAAAAACCTAGCCAGTTCCTCTGCCACCTTCGTGTGCTAGCCGAGAGTGGTTTTCCGGAAGAAATTTTGCAAATTCTTTGGTTAAGACTTTTACCGACTTACATTCAAGCGCTTTTAGCAGCACACAAGGACCTAATCCTTGACAAGACATCGGAGATCGCTGATTCAGTGATCGAAGCCTATGGCCTAGTTGGCAGGAAATAACGGTAGCGAACCTTACACCGTCGGCGGCGTGCGATGCTAGGATTAACGCCCTTTAACGCAGAGTAGCAGAGTTAGTTCAAAAGATCGCATCAATGGAAATCAACCAAGTATCACAGCCGTATAATCGCTCAAGGTCAAACTCACGCCACCACTCTCACGCACGTTTTCAATCCCGAAACTGCAAGAGGGAGACAGTGGAGTTTGCTGGTATCATTGGTAACATTGTGCCGATTATTTGTTACCAACGGATCAATGAATATCAAGGTCCCAATTGACATTGGAGCCGATTTATGTGTCTTTCCATGTTCGAGTTTACCAGGACCGCATGCGAAGTCCATCTATGAACGTTCAGCGGCGAACGGTACCACCATAGCAACATACGGGACACTCGCAATGACCCTCAATCTCGGTTTACGGCGTGATTTTCCCTGGAGGTTCGTCGTTGCCGACATTGGCAAACTTAGTATTGGTGCGGATTTTCTGGCACATTATGGACTACTTGTGGACATTAAAAATCAGCGTCCTTTGGATTTCTTTACCTCCAGTGGAGAGATAAGTGAATTTGTCGTCATCAAGACAATCTCTGGCTCATCATTGTTCCACGAACTACTCCAGAAATATCCATAAGTTACCCAAATGAGACACCACCAACCGTCTGTCATTCTACAAGACACCACATCGTCACGACTCCAGGACCTCCCGTCGCGCAACGCCCGCGAAGTCTCGCGCCGGATGAATTTAAATCCGCCAAGATTTTTCTTCGTTTCGACACCATGGTGCAGCTTGGTATTGCCCGTTCTTCACAGAGTCCCTGGTCATCATCTTTACCTATGGTGCCAAACAAAGGCGACGAGTAGAGATCTTGTGGGGATTATCGTGCCCTCAACGTGAGAACCTGGCCTGACAGATATCCGGTGAGGCATGTTCGAGATTTTGCTCAAATATTGTATGGAAAAACTGTTTTCTTAACAATCGATCTCGTCCGTGCTTTAATCAAATCCCAATCGCTGAAGAATACATCCCAAAGACGGCCATCACGAAACGGTCTGTTCGAATTTATATATATGGCTTTCGGTCTTCGAAATGCAGCCAAAACGTTTCAACGCTTCATCGATGAAATTCTCCACGGCCTCAATTTTTGTTATGCCTACATCGACGACATTCTCATAGCATCAACGTCAACCGAAGAACACCTTCAACACCTCGAGACAGTATTTCCGCGTCTTCAGAAGTACGGAGTGGTCATTAGCCTAACAAAGTGTATTTTCGGCCAATCTGAGGTGAAATTTCTCTGTTATATGGTCTCAGCCGCAGGTACTCGACCACTCCCAGAAAAGCCGACACCATTCATGCTTTTCCACGATCTGACACCGTCAGGAAGCCACGGCAGTTCTTAGGTATGTGTAATTTCTTCAGGAGGTTTCTACCTAAGGCTGCAGAGATTCAGGCGCCGCTGACTAGTCTCCTCCAAGGCAATGTTAAGGACAAGACGTAGATGAAGTGGACTACAGAAGCTATCAAGGCTTGCAAAGCTACCAAGGAGAGCCTAGCACAAGCAACGCTCCTAGCACACCCACAGATTAATGCACAACTAACCATTTTCTCTGATGCCTTTGACTTCGCCCCAGAAGCCTCACTTCAACAACGGGTAGAAAACGGATGGCAACCGCTGGATTTCTTTTCTAAAAAATTGAGCCCGGCGGAAGCCAAGTATGGAGCCTACGACCGCGAACTTCTCGCACTATACCTCGCGGTTAAACATTTCAGACACATGGTCTAGGGGCGGTCCTTTACAACTCACCCACAGTTATTTCTTGTCCGTTGTTTGCAAAAAATAGTGTCTGTACGTTATTCATTTTTTTGACTGACAAGAAGTATGATGAAGTAGCTTCTTCCGGGTTTTGCCGTGGTCGTCAAATTTGCTAAGAAGTATGATCATGATTCAAGTAGTAGGGTATGTATAGAGAAATGTTAATAAGCATATTAATATCAATTTTTACATATTTTGATATGGTATTGGTATTTTTTTTTATTGCAAATGCATTAATGTATTGCAGAATCGTATGCATAGGTTCTCAGTAGAAGAAATTAAAAAAAATGAATTTCGTCGACTACAGCGCCACCTATCATGAATTGAATAAATGTTTCAGACAAGTTCTACGTATTTTTAGCAGTAGAATCCGAATTTGCAATAATATTTAAGATTTCAAAGAGGGGAGGTTGACTTTTAGCACTATTATTAGCATTATTTCTTCCGCGGAATGATTAAATTTTGATTATGGACATTTTTTTGTAAAGTGTCTAATATTCGATATAATTGAAAGTTTCAGTTTAAAAAAATCACCCGATATATTTCGACGCTCACAATTTTATTATTTTGTAAATTATTTTTGCTTAAGTTCCTTCGTTTTTTGTGTAGATGATACAAAATGTAGAAATTGTATTTATATACATATACATAAATAAATATACATCTGCAATTTTTGGAAAGTACCTAATTTATTCCGAATTTGACCAAATCAGATATACAAATGTTAACCTAAAATGTGTCGAATAGATTCTTTTAATATTCTACAGTTAATTCGTTATTTCATGTAAGTCTGCGGATTGTGGATTTCACGATGTGAATTTTGAAGCAGTGCAAAATGCAAATGAAATTTCTAAAGACTTTTACACACTAAACAAAGTAGGTAGGTACATTCAGTACAAGTTCATTGAAGATAAAATATGCTGCAGGTGCATCCTCGTTTTGTTTTGCAAATTATGTTCGAGTAAAAATAATATAAGGTATGGGTGTTTTTTGAGAGAGGTCGCATTCTTGTGCGTAGAAAGTAAATAGGATCATTGGTGTCTGTTACAACATGGAAAAGAGGCTGCTACAGCTGTTACAATATTATTATACATAGCAGTTTCTTGATTTCCAATTAAATTATAATTCACACTGCCCCAAAATTTTAACCCATCTATAACTTTCATTATTATTAATAAAATAGCATCAAGCAATCATCAAGCGAGTATGCAACATAATTTCATTGATGGCAATATAAGACACCAGCCATAGACACAGCAGCGCTAGATTCAGACCCCTCTACTGGAGACTGCGGTAGTTGCGGATTTCTTGTATCTTTTGACTATTTATTTGAAGCATGTGTTTAATGTAAGTTCCCTATGATAAAAGAATATGAATAAGCTTTTATAGATTTTGATGACCACTTATGATTTACTTTTAATAATGTAAATTTTCCGTTCGAAGTATATCTATATGTATATATTTTTGTAGGGACCTATAAGGCGAAATATTAAGGAGTCATTTTTTACCAAAAATTAACATGGAATGCCTATGTTCAACAAATTACACACAAACCGACAATTGCCCTGGGAAGATTAATTCGACACTAGCGTTATAGAACTATGGAGTCAGGATTAGAAGGACGCAAGGGGAATGAAAAGGAAGACGAATTGGCCAGAGAAGGCGTCATATACATTATTTGCGTTTGCAAGCAAACAATGTGTACAGTTATGACTCACAGTATTAATTATTTATAAGCTCGAGTGTAAATAAATATAAACAATTGTTTTTAACAATTTGCAACTATTCGAACCCATTGTTACGTGCTTACAATCTCCAGTAAACACCCTGTACGTAGGTTCAATAAATTGCAACAAAAGTCTTCACAAGCCAGTGCTTTATTAATCATTTAAATTACAATAATGAATCCTTAAAAACAATACAACTAATAATAACTTTAATCTTACTGTTCCTTATTTCATCTGAGCACTTGTTCATCTAATATAAAACTCCGAACTCTCTGCTTAAATTCACTCCTTATATATAAACGTGAAACTCGAACATTTTATCTCCTTCTAGATCCCATCTCGAATAGCCTAGAAATTTGTATAATTTTCTAGGTGCTAAATGGCGGTTCGTCAGTTGGCCCACAGATGGCGCTGTTTTACTGGCAATCAATAAAGTCCCTCTAGGCAACTAATTACTACGCAGGTTTCCCTTCACTCTACCACCAGGATTAGACCTTTCTTCGCGAGAGGGCGTGGGTGTGCATATAACACTATTCTAAATAATTAAATTACTCTAGTACAGGGTAGACGCGAATTAAATCGTTTGCGATTTAATAATAATAATTAACTATTGTAAATTAAGCTAATAATTATTTAAAATTCTGTTCTCGGATAATACTTTCTAATAAAATTTTATCTACGCCTATGAATAAATCTGAACAATGTTGAATAAATACATAAATAAAAGTAAGAATGTGTCTTACGCCATATGCAATTTCCTATTTTGCATTTTAATTTATTTTTGCCTTGATTTTGATCTCATAATAGCTTACTGGGTAGTATTTGTAAAAATCGTCCTTTGATGGAATAGTTGACATTCACTTTAAGAATATGCTAAAATATACAGGGTGTGCTCTTAAGAAAGTTCAACTTCAGCGTGTTCTGCCATAACAATTATTTGGAATAATTAGAAATTACTTGAAGAGAGATTAATCGCTCAAGCACTACATTTTTTATAAAAAAAAATACGAATTTGTGTCAGTGGTTAGCACTCAAAATGTAGTAAACAAGTAGGCTTTTCCTCCGCTACTATTGGCCAAAATTTACGTATTTATTTAAATCGCAAAATTCAAAAAAATCTTTCATTATATGCGTGGATTCAACCACAATTATATATATATATATATATATATATATATATATATATATATATATATATATATATATATATATGGTTATTATACATGATTTGCAGGAAACAACTACTCAGCGGGCAAATACCCCGACCTGCATTGAATTATACCTTACAAATCATGAAAGATTGGTAGCCAATGTCATTTGTCAATTCCCCGACCAGACATAGACCGGTTTCGAACTTATTAGTTCTCATCAGTATGCCATAGGTCATGGAACAGACAAATGACAGTGGCCAACCTGTTAGTTTTATACAAACTTAAGTAAATGGTGTACCGGTGAGAGGTAAGTAAATACCCTCATGTGGTCAAATGCTACTATACACCAGACATCATAGATGTCTCCATGGTGTATAGCGACTTGCTATTTTGCAAGTACCGAGAGCGGTGACCTTTAGCCCTTGGTGGACTTAACCCATATACTGTTATTATACATGATTTGCAAGAAACAACTACTCAGCGGGCAAATACCCCGACCTGCATTGAATTATACCTTACAAATCATGAAAGATTGGTAGCCAATGCCATTTGTCAATTCCCCGACCAGACATAGACCGGTTTCGAACTTATTAGTTCTCATCAGTATGCCATAGGTCATGGAACAGACAAATGACAGTGGCCAACCTGTTAGTTTTATACAAACTTAAGTAAATGGTGTACCGGTGAGAGGTAAGTAAATACCCTCATGTGGCCAAATATATATATATATATATATATATATATATATATATATCAAATATATATATATATATATATATATATATATATATATGCGTCTTGATGATAATATGCAATTATTACACTTAACGCGCAGGCTTGTAACTTATAATTCAGCGCTCGGCGGGGCACATAGCCGGAAGAGTAGCTGTTGGTTGCAGTTTGGTTACGTTCCTTATAGTAAAATAAGGATTTTATAGAGGAGTTTAATACTAAAAATATTATGTTGTAAGTTATTATAATGTCCATGATAACATTGTATATGGTTAAACAAAAATGACTCTCTTCGTCTACTTCAATTTGTTCATCTCCGGCAAGTTCCCCAGGTATTTTTTGATAATTCTTCTTTTCTTCGGGATCATATTCTCAATGAATAAATTGGAATCCAATTTTTCTAATGTAGTATTCATAGTTTGAACAGATTTTAAATTGGGATCGAAATTTTTTTGTGCCGAAACAGGAGTTGTTACGCAGAAAATTCGTTTATAAATCATGGCAAGTAGAATTGTTTCAAAAGAACAGAACTTCTTCAGCAAACCATCTGCTTGACTTCTAACTTTGGCATTGAATAATGAGTTGGACTCCATAATTTCTTTTAGTGCCAGAAAAACATTGAAAAAACTGCTTTATCGGTACTGATGTGCTGATTTTGACTCCACGTATTTTATTGCCAAATATTTTTGTAGTAACATTAATTTTATTTCTCCATCTTGTAGCACTTATTGCATTAAGTTTTAGGTGCTGATGACTACCAGTGATGTTAGATTTCTCCTAGATATTTAGTATCTTGTAGGATTCTCTCAAAAATGCATGGGCTTCTCGTAATTAGTCAAATCAGCAATGCCATGATCCAATGAGATATTATTATCATCTAGAACTGCCTTCAAAATCTCACAGAGATCATCTCCAGTAGTTGAAGTTACGTGTTTTAAAGCGATTACCCTTTTGACAATCTTATTAGATTTTATGTACCTTAAAAAATAGCAATCATGAGAAGAAATATGCATTGTAGTACCTATCCATTGTTACGGAATAGATTTCTGCCTGACTAATCTCTTCAAAAATTGTTTCACGACTAATTTCCAAAATTATCCAAGTTACAGTATTATTAGGTACTGAATAGTGTTATTTAAGACACTGAAAAGCTATGAAACCCTTTTGTATGTTTCGCAGAAAAATTACGGACACAGTTGTGGGGGTTATTTTGTTAATTTTTGTTAAAATTTTAAAATTCATCTAGGCTCTGGGGCCCTTTCGGAGCACATTGCGAGGGCTGGTTGTGTTTGCAGTAATAAACCTTGGTATTGGTACATTACGAACACTTTTCAAAACAACTTTAATAAAAGTAACAAACATCTGCTACGATTTTCCTGATGTGACGGATTTCAATCAGGAACAATACTGAGATAATAACTATTTTATACATTTATACAAGTTTATATAATTATTTTGCATTGTAGCATTAACAACATTTATAAATAGCTACCTTACTAGTGCTGACAAATTCCATAAACAACTTTCACATTTTAATATTGAAAACGAATAAATGTCGTATCCTAAATATTACGTTTAGCGTAATGTGCTCGAATCGGCACAAATATTTTTCATTGTGCATACAATAAAATTAATGAAACCACTTATTATGACTTTGTAAAACGTACCTATTTCTTAATGATAATATATTAAATCCTTGCGGCCAGCTGTCTTG
The DNA here is from genome assembly GCA_963675555.1 of Leptura quadrifasciata. Lineage (NCBI taxonomy): Eukaryota > Metazoa > Arthropoda > Insecta > Coleoptera > Cerambycidae > Leptura > Leptura quadrifasciata. Next base: position 82,844,243 of record OY776679.1, on the reverse strand, counting down.
CGAACTCAATAAACCCCACTGCATAATAGTAAATAGAATTTTAATTATAAACGCGTTAAAGGCCTCAATTCGCTTAACGACCGACGCGAGTCGGTTGATTACAGGATGCAGGATTCACCAACTGAAGGAAATTGGAACTATAATTTTTAATTTGATTCGATTTATCAGCGTACGATGGGCATTGCTGTCACTTCCAAGTTTTTTAATAACCTATAGTCCAAGAAATCTGTCGTGAATATCGCGTTTTTTTGCAAAAATTATTAACAGTAAACCAAGTTATGTAAAAAATTTTCCGTAGAATTCAATATACTATTCTTAAAACAAATGACGAACATGCGTCCTTTTCAAAATGGCAGCCAAAGTTCCCGAAAAACAGTTTTTTACGTTAAAAAAAACTTGGCGTTGTACAAATAAAAGTTACATGGCAAAGTTGGGTAGCTTTTTAACGGATCGAGCAGGCCCGATCCGGTCTCAAAAAATTACAAAATTAATTAGATATTGCAAAAACTCGCTAAAAATCGCAATTTTTTGAAATATCTGTATCTCCGTGAAAAAAATATATTTTTTAACAAAACTCGGTGAAAGCGTAGTCCAATATAAGTTGAATAAGAGCCTATTTACAGATTTGCAAAATACTGAAAATTTTTTGCAAAAATCATACAGGCCATCATATTTTTATACCGGACCAGTCCGAAAAGCTCCCTTAACAGTTGCGCCATTTTTTGATATGAAGGACTGAAATTTACAGGAATTTTTAAAAAAAATTTATTTAACGTCGGTCTATTTCCGCTACTGAGGCCTATCACCGACACCTGTAGACGAGCTACCCCCAACCAGGAATTTTGCTGAACCTCTTCCCTTAAGAAGAGTAGGGATCTTTTACTTGCCTAACATTTAATAGACAAGGGACCGACGGCTTTACATTCCCTCCGAAGGATGGTATATCACCTACACAACACTCGCCTAAGGTTGCATAGCTTCCGCGCATACACTAATATACAAGCCGCTGGAAGATATGTGAGGCGAGGACACAGTCTTCTTTGTGAACACGAAAAGGCCCTCTGATTTGGAAAATAAAAAATGTGGAGCAGTGGTTAATGAGAGCTGAGACCCTAGAGGGCGTTCGTACACTTATTTTTGATGTGAGAAGCCTGCGGGTTCGATTTCTGATGTTGTAGATAGGGTCAATTGCTACACTCTGTATAATGTGGCCTGGAACCGTTGTAACACTTTGTTTAAATTGATATTTTTAATTAGCACTGTATAGTCTTTTGAGTTCTGACAGGGTCAACGGCTACACCCTGTATATGGTATTCTTAAAAAAACAACACTTGATTTAAAACAGAACGAACAATTATTTACTTAAGGTTTTACTGAATAGAGTTCAAAACTGAAGGGTAATTTAATTTAACAAAATTTTTTCTTTTAGTGGGTAACTATTCGACGGCATAAATTCAGTCTGTGGAATTTAGCAAAAATGTTTATTAAATTGTTTGTCTTGATTCTTCTGAAAAAATTCACTTTTTGTTTAAAACTGCGTGGGCCGCGAGGGCGAAATGAAATGGGGCCACTTAAGGCGAGGATTTACTAAAATTAAACGGGGGCCACTTAAGGCGAGGATTTACTTAAAACTACATGGGGCCACTTAAGGCGAATTCCTAAAACTAACTCTTTTTAACCAGGTTTCGACCTGGGAAGCTAGATCTGAACGGCTAGTCACGAAAAGTATGCAGGGACAGGGAGTAAGAAAGCCTAACTAGACGGTGGGTATCTACAACTTGAGTTAAATAGTAACCGGACCGGAAGCACTAGTAAATCAGCTTATTAGATTTAAAATCACTTTTAAATAACTTTTTTCCATTAAGCCACTTCGCGAATACTTAACATAGGAGTCACCGTCAAAACTGAACTTGCCTCGGGTAGGCTGTGCTCGGGTATTTATATGTTTAGAAAAGTTGAATTTATCGTGCCCCATCGAGTCTCGCATCCCGTTTTAAAACGTCTGGAAAAGCTAGAAATCGCTCCGTGCGGGCGAGGATGAGTCATTGATTGCGACACATTGCGCAATACTGAAAATTTAAGATTTCGAAAATGAAAGTTATATGGAAAAATCGGCAAGAAAAAGGGGAATTTTTTGAGTGTGTTGTCTGGAAATAAGATATGAGAATGTTCCTAACGGGTACGGGTTGAGTTTGAACCGAGATATTGTATGCCGTATTACGAGGAGCGATCAGAATTGGTAAAAATTAAAATGGCAATCGGGTTGCAAGACATTGATGAAATTAAATAGAACGTTAAGGCTCGAGGCACGGAACGTGGCTCGAAGTATACAAGGGGTGGGCAAAAAGTAAGAAGAAATGAAATGCGAAGTAATCGCAAGAAATTTATGAAATGAGTTAAAATGTTAAGTTTTAACGTAGTTTAAAGTATACGAGGAGTGGTCAAGAAGTATTAAAATTTTGAATGTGAAATGGTTTATAGAAAGTTTACGAAATGAAGTAAGACATTGAAATTTTAGATACGGGTAGTGATTTGGGTCTTGTTGATGAATATATGGGGGTTGTATTTTTAAGGGGCGTTTTTTGTAGTGAATCTTTTATGAATGGACTAGAATGAATGTTTGTAGTTTGATATTGGTAAATTTACGTTATTTTGGAATTATCGAGATTTATGTGACCTTGACTGTAGTTTTTTGGTGCAAACAGTGTCTGGTTGACTTTTTTTATATAGTTTGTCATAGTGCATGGGATCGATATGATTTTTTGTTTATTTTTGAATTTTTTTGTTTTTGGTTTTTGACTTGTATGGGACATACCCTACAACATTTGAAACGGTCGCCCATCCAAGTACTAACCGTGCCTAACGTTGCTTTACATCGCATATCGAAGTATCGCTCGCTCGCCCCTTTACAGGAGTCGTTGTTGAAAATTTATATTTTCAATAAAAAATTTCCGGAACTTGATCGGCCGTTGCTGAGCATTGCGAAATCAACGGAGCTCTATGCTGCGGCGGAGCGCGTTATCTAGCGCTAGCGGTGAAGTGAGGGGAAGCCAGCTCTCAGTGAAGCCTTGCGTAAAACTGATCTCGGGCGTTTAAAATCGATTGCGCTTGAAAAATCTTCATTATGTTGGCTTCTACTCAACTGATTGCTTTCATTTTTTTTATTGGGGTAGCTCGACGAGATAGGAATAATGACGGTGGTAAAGTTAATAAATGCAAAAAATATATACCAGAGAAACATTTTATTTCACATTTATGTATTTAAATTGTTTTTGTAGAATATGTTGCATTATATAATATTAATTTGTGTTTTGCTTTTTAATAGGAGACTCGTCTTCATTACCAGCACTACTATCACTGTAAATGTTATTCAATATTATGTCTGATGTATTGGCATTATCATCATCACAGTCATTATTATCATTATCATCATTTGAACAGTCATCTCTTTCTAGCTCAGTCTCTGTGATATTTCGCTCGTTTATTTCTTCGTCGAACTCTGATCTCCTCAACACTTGAGCAACTTTCATCGTCACACGTTGAACACATGCTTGAACATTTTATGCCGTGTTGTCGGCAGCTGCAGATGTTTGCTTTGCAGCCGCTTACGCACCTACACGCTGTTTTCTTCATAACATAATCCGGAATCATTGGATGAGAACTCAATTTGGGCAGCAAATTATTGCCATCAATTTTCCAACCCCATTTTTCAGGGTTCAATGAATTTCCAAGCCTAAAAGTAATTAACGACGATGAGAATATAAATATCACATATAAATGAAGAATGTACCTGTATTTATTATTTTACACTTATATCAGTTCTTCACTTTCGTCACACAAACTACTATAAGAATAGTCTAACGGTTTTTGTGGAAGGTAGACGGTACTATACTTCTTTTGAAATAATTGACGTACAGAGTTGAGTCGCAAAGGCTGAGAATGCCAAATTGGAGTTTCCCTCACCCTAACAGCACTCTGCAGATGTAAATATTGCTGACTGGCTGGTTGGCGTACGCCGCAGCATCGAGCTCCGAGTTTAATTGATTTTGAAATGCTCAGCAACGGTTGATCAAGTTCGGGAAATTTTTTATTGAAAATATAATTATTCACCTAAAAATTTCAGTCTTTTATATTAAAAAATGGCGCCATACGATTTAAAAAAAAATTAGCTCGACTCCAGAAACTCGGAGCAAAAATTTTCTTTTGGAAATATGTAGAAAATTGCCAGTGACGATTGGCAATAATGGCATTCCAATATAATTTAAAATCTCAGGTTTTTTGGGGTAAAAAAAAATTGATTTTTTGAGCGATATTTCGCATATTAGTGATCGTTTCGAAATATGCCCATTAATTGCATATGTCAGCGCAATGTTAAAGAAACTTTTCGGATTGATCCGATATAAAAATATGATGGCCTATATGAGCTACTGGACATTGAAAATAACGCGTTTTTTTAGAAAAAGTCGAATTCTCGGCCAAGTCTTTTTTAACGTAAAAAACTGTTTTTCGCCAACTTTGGCAGCCATTTTGAAAAGGACGCATGTCCGCCATTTCTTTTAAAAATAGTACATTGAGTTCCACGGAAAATTTCCGATTTTCTACATACCTTGGTTTGCTGTTAATAATTTTTGTAGGTAAAAATCCTGAGTTACTGGACTACTATGCGACTTTCATAAGAACTGTTTATATAACTACAGATAAATCTATATTTCTGTGACAGTAGTTATAGGAGCCTAATAAACTCAAAAATGGTCCAAAGAACAAAGATCTTTAGGAGGTTGTCAAAGCTAAATGTTTAAAGCTGTTATAAAACTTGTCCTACTCATGAAGAACTTACCAAGTCATCCAAGTTTGCCTTGAATAATGATAGTTAAAAATGTTTTATTTTAGAATATTCAATATTCCAATGACATTTCAGTCCACTACTAATTCACGTAATTTTTCACAAAACGGAAGCAGATTTATGGGTCTAAAATGAAATACTCTGCTAAACTTAGTATCTGGAACTTTTTTTACTATTGTAGACGTCTTAAAACATTCCAGAAAAATACCTTTTCCTAGACTTATGTTAATAACATTTAGTTGGGGATAATTAATTACTTGAAAAGTATTTTATATTAATCCTTTCCCTATCTCATCTGTACTGTATTTTCTTGCTTGGTAACTCACTATTTTATTTAGATTTATCAATGAAATCAAAAGACATGGTGCAGTTCATTTTATGTATTGTTTGTAACACACTCTCCTCGTCAACAATATTTACACAAATGCTAACGATCACATCATTTATGCTGCCTACATAATAAGTGTTAAGTGTATTAGTAATTTCGTCTATATCATTATATTCAACACCAATACAATTTAATGTATTTAGCGAGGTTTAATTCCTTTTAGTTTGCCCTCATTTGTCTAGGATTCTTTTTTGTGTTATCAATGCGTTTTTCATAGCGATTACATTTAGCAGTTTCTATTTTTTTGAATTTATTTATTTATTTCAGTTAATGAAGTCAAACCTGTAAGCATTTCCTATAGAGGGTAAATAATATAGTCGAAATTAACAAAGCAAAACATAATTTAAACAATATCATACCATACCCGTACAATTATTTCGAAACATGGGCGAAAGTATATAATCGGTGAATTCAGTTTGACTAAAAACTGATCAGAAACCAGACCAGACAGTGTAATTGCAGTTGTGAGCAAACCGGCAAAAATGTGGGTTAAATAAAATTCTCCTAATTAACTAAAATTTTATTTAACAGTCTTTGTACGAATATATAGTAATTTGCTTTGTATTTGTGTAAAACAACAAGGTGTTAATCTTAGGTTACATATACATGTGAAAGTTCCGCGACAGTTTATTGGAAAATGTTATTTGTAATGCTAATTATTTTCTTGGGTGAGAATTACTTACCTTATTTAAATGGTATCTAGGTAGATAGATAAATGTCCGTTAATTATTTAGGCCATTATAGCACTAGACAGAATAAATTACTATACAGGGTGTCTTACCGGAAACTGAACCTATCGATATAGAGAAAAGTACGCATCAGAAAATTTTGAAAATTTAGACAATTACTAATGTCGGTGTGGTCAATCCAACTAAAATAATTACAAGCAGCTGGCACGTCCGCTTATACCGGAAGTCGATACCAACTTGCTTATTTCAAATGGAATATCCTATATATTTTAGGGTTTTCGAAAATATCATAAAATTCTGAGTCGAAAATATGAAGCATATCCTATACCTAAACCTAGCCGTTTCACAGATATTTGACATTTTATAGAAAATTTGACAGGTGTAACGGTTTGCAAGAATCGTTATAACTTTCTTCGTGAAAAAGATCCTCATTTGCTTCTTGTCACAGAAAAAGAACACAAGGAGAACTACGTTCTGCAACTGAAATAAATTCAATAATATCATACCAAGTGTTCCGTTTTTCGCGTTACATTTTGTCAACTTCAAACCGCGAAGACTTGTTTAGGCAAAATAGAACACCCTGTATTTTTTTACGTCAAGTTGTGTAAAATTGAATTCCCTTTTTTCTGATATTAGCATTGTGGGGGTTAAAGTTACAACTTTTTGAAATATTTGCGATTTTATTAGAAATCCATGAATTGTTGTAATCATTTCATCAAAATAGCCATGATTAGAAACAATCAGTCATTATCTTATGTCGAAAAATGCCAGCACGTTTAAATTACACCCACGAAGACTTTTTAAATTTGTTTATTATTTATGGAGAATGTGATAAAGTAATATCAAGAACTTGCAGCACATTTGCTACTCGATATCCAGAAAAACGGAAACCGTCACCAAACACTGTAAAACGCATACTGGAAAATTTTAAAAATTATGGCTCTGTCAAGGCAAAAATGCAAAGAAGAAAGCCTATTGTTGATGACGAAAACATTGAAATAGTCATTCTGGGATATTTTCATGCATTTCCAAGGATGTCATTAAGACAAGCTGCTCTGGAATCGGGACTATGCAAGGATTCAATTCACAGAACCTTATTAAAACATAAGTGTCACCCGTTTTCATTCCATATGGTTCAAGGATTAAAAGAAACAGATTTCCTAAGAAGACAGAATTTTTGTGAGTTTATTCTAATAAGGTCTGAGCGTCACGATTCTTTATATGAAAAATATTATATGGACAGATGACGCAAAATTTACTAAAAATGGACTTAGCCACAATTCGCGTTATTGGAGTGACTCATCCCCATATGTTCAGAGAGCGAAACTTTCAGGAAAGTTGGCAGTTCAATGTTTACTGTGCCATAAGAAACGATAGAGTGATGGCATTACAATTTTATCAGGAAAATTTAAACGGTAAATTAAATTTTCTCTTCTGCTAATATGTATTGGTAAATTTTTGGATTTTTTTAGGTGAAAGATATCTGAATATCTTACAAAATTTGAATAATCACTATTTAGAAAATTTACCTCTCGTCGAACATAGAAACATTTTTTATCAGCACGACGGTGCTCCCCCACATAACGCATATTTAATTAATAATTATTTACAAGAAACTTTTTATGATCAATGGATTGCCAATAATGGACCTTCTTATGGCCTCTTCGCTCGCTCGATTTATCAGTTCTGGATTATTTCATTTGGGGAACTATTAAAAATAAAGTTTATGAGAGCCCATTAACAACCATTGAAGATTGTAAGCAAAGAGTAAGAAATGCATTTCAAAACATATCACAGGATTCAATTAGAAGAGCTACCCATGAGGAACTAATCCGAAGGTGCGAAAAATGTGTCGAGGTTCGAGGGCGGAATTTTAATCAATTATTAACTTAAAAAGAAATCATATTTTAAATTGATATTATCTGTGCTATTTTAATTGATGCCATATCTTCAATTCGATTAATACGCATGTTATAGTGTTAGTCTTATTTCGCGTTTTTGTGGATATCAAGTAGCAAATGTGCTGCAAGTTCTTGATATTACTTTATCACATTCTCCATAAATAATAGACAAATTTAAAAAGTTTTCGTTGGTATAATTTAAACGTGCTGGCATTTTTTGACATAAGATAATAATGACTGATTGTTTCTAATCATGGCTATTTTGATGAAATGATTACAACAATTCATGAATTTCTAATAAAATCGCAAATATTTCAAAAAGTTGTAACTTTAACCCCCACAATGCTAATATCAAAAAAAATAGAATTCAGTTTTACACAACTTCACGTAAAAAAATACAGGATGTTCCATTTGACCTAAACAAGTTTTCGCGGTTTGAAATTGACAAAATGTAACACGAAAAACGGAACACTTGGTATGATATTATTGAATTAATTTCAGTTGTAGAACGTAGCTCTCCTTGCGTTCTTTTTACGTGACAAGAAGCAAATGAGGATCTTTTACACGAAGAAAGTTATAACGGTTCTTGCAAACCGTTGCACCTGTCAAATTTTCTATAATATGTCAAATATCTCTGAAACCGCTAGGTTTAGGTATAGAATATGCTACATATTTTCGTCTCAGAATTTTATACTATTTTCGAAAACCCTAAAATATATAGGATTTTCCATTTGAAATAAGCAAGTTGGTATCGACTTCCGGTATAAGCGGAAGTGCCAGCTGCTTGTAATTATTTTAGTTGGATTGGCCACACCGACATTAGTAATTATCTAAATTTTCAAAATTTTCTGATGCGTACTTTTCTCTATATCGATCGATTCAGTTCCCGTTGACACCCTGTAGAGTAGACAGGGTAATAGAGTAAATAATATAGACTGAATCGCAAAGTTTTGAAATTTTGTGTATAAGTAATGTTATGGTGATTCAGCACACTTTTAAATTCAAATTAATTAGGACATTCGTAAAAGAATATTCATAATATGGGGTTGTAATTAAAAAAAAGAGGAAAGAGGTGGGTGATTTCCAGTGGCGTAGCTGAAAGTCTTACCGTCTCGCAAGAACACGATGAGGACCCCCACAAAAAAAATTACCTTCAATTTTGGTGGACAAAAATGATTAGGTACACATAGGGACAATTGGGGTATATTTTTAATTTATTTTGAAATAAAATCCATTTTAAATTTAATTCGCGTACGAACTATGGAACATTTTTAGGATTTGGAATATTCTGTTCAATATTATTTATCGGTTTACGAAAACATAATCCATTTACGGTCATAAACATAAATAGTAAAGATTGCAAAGTTTGCATTTGTGGAATTTATTATATTCATTAAATACAATATTATAATAACATACAGAAACATATAGACTCGGTAAAAGTAGTTTTCTACGGGGTGGACCATTAATAATAGATCATAATCCACGGGTTGATTCTTTGGGCCAAAATATGATGATATAACCAAATATGCTTTAGTAAAATGTTGCTGTGGGAAAAGATACAGGGTGTCAAAGTTCAAATTATTTTTTCGTTTTTTTGCAATAACTCAACAGCTTGACTGAGGGACTTTTTTATTCTAAGAAACAATAATTTATGTATTAAATCATGATAAGGTGCATATAAGCTTAGCGAACCGAACATGTAATGTAACATGCAATGCAATGCGCGTTGAAATTTAGCTTCCGCGATTATGCCACGAACAGCCTACGAATCGTGGGTATTGACGAACACGCTGCGAATAAAGCTGAAGCTTTGGTTTTAGGCACTAATGCCTTATTAATTATTGCAAATATTCTTAAGAAAAAACGAAAGCCTCGACGATGGTGCCGGAGTCAACTGTTAAAAAAATCTCGGCACAAGTTTGATTATTAGTTTTAATTTTAGACCGGTTTATAGCTTTATGTTTTATATTAATTACTTGAATGACATATGGAAATGTCCTCTGGGATTATTTAAAGATGAAAATTTTCAAAAATCCAGTCAGTATACATTCTAATTTAAATTATTATTTGTTTTTTAATAAAGAAAATTATGATATATGAATTCTTAATAATTAAAGCTGCAATAATGAAAACATTTCTTGACTGTCCTTTCAACAACCTATACTTATTGTTTCATACATTTTGAAAATATTTTGTTTCCTACTACTATTAATTTATATCTATATTAAAAAGACTAAATTATTTGTATGAAATGAAATCTTTACCTTTTCCTGTTCCAGTCGATTTTTTCTCTTTCCCTTTTTCTCTTCTATAGGATGACAATAAACTTAATATTTTTTTTTGCATGCTTCCTCTGGCTGCTCCATGGAAGCAGCAATTTCCATCCACGCATCTTTCTTTTTATTTTTACTAAAATAATTCGGGTCCGTCGGGTCCCAAACAAGACTATGTGCCCTATAAATGTCTATCAACAGCAAAGCGGCTTCCTCCGTCCACTCCATGTTCGTCGCGATTAATAAACACCACGAATGCCGTCCCACTACGCGCTGCGAATCCCTTTGTGTTCGTTGCAAAAACCGACAAGCGGTGAATCGCAACGAACGGCGAACAAGCCATTCGCATCGTGTTCGCAAGACCGTTACCGATTTGACGAATCTGTTGCATTGCATGCTACATTACATGTTCGGTTCGCTAAGCTTATACGCGCCTTTAGATCATAGATGGCGCCGCAGGACCTGTATCTGATGATGAATTTTTTTCATATTTTTTTACGAAACGTTGTGGTACTTCTAACCAGAAAATCTGATGAGGGCGTCATTTTCACGTATAAAAGGTATACTTGATAGAACTTGATAACTACAACCGTTTTCAAGAAAAATGCCGTTAAACATTTCAATAATTTCCTGAAAGACAAATTCAAATTTAATGAAACAAAGTGTATTTACTGAAAAGTGTACTCTGGTTACGTTTTAGTTCTGTCATTTACGTCATTTAATCATTTTATTTTGTTTTATGTTCCTCGAGCTAATTTCTTTAACTTCTTTATTTACAATGCCTAGACATAATAATTTTTCAAATAGGGAAATGAGGGATAGAATAGAATGGAATGGAATAGAATAGAATAGAATTGTTTATTAACCTCAAATTAACATAACATAAGTTACAAAAGGCAAGTCATAATTAACAATACATAAAATTACAGAAAAAAATATAAACAGCAATACATAATCACTAATAAAAATACATAGTTATATTATAAAGTAAGAAATAAGTGACAGATTATGTAAACCCAAATTACAGGCCTTATCTCCCTACTGAAAACAAAAATTCCTTAAGAGAGTAGAAAGCGTTTAATTCTAAAAATGACTTTACACTTTTTTTGAAAGTAGTATAGTGCCTAATAATTTGATGCCATCAGGTAATGCATTATAGAGGATGATACCGTTGTAGCGTGGAGATTTACGAAACATAGTTGTACTGTATGTAGGTAATCGGAGGTTGGTAGTTCTTGTATTGTAGTTGTGGATATCGGATTGATGTATAAAGTCGTTTATTAGATGTCTTTTGGTAAACATAACACATTTCAGAATGTATATAGATGGCATGGTTAAAATTGCATGTTTTTTAAAGACTTGACGACAACTTGCCCGATAGTCCAAATTACACATTAATCTTAATATTCTTTTTTGTGAAATCAAAATCAAAACTCTACTGAGATCAGTGTATACGAACAAAATAATTTTAGGGGACGTGCTGCATCGAGGAGATACCCCTTGTAATATCCAAATAGAAAACAGCTAGACCATAAGATTTTCAAAGATCTTTTGCATCGTTTGGGAGAAATAGGTTCATTTAGCCATAAAAACGATGAAGGGCGACCGAAACGAATTATTCCAGATCAAGAACTAGAAATTTTAGTTCGTGTGGATGAAGATCCTCAAGTCAGCTCAAGTCGTTTAGCAGTGGCAACAGGGGTGAGTGAACAATCTGTCCTAAGAGTCTTACGTAAAGACCGCTTCTACCCATTTCATCTCACTCCTGTACAAAATTTACTTCGAAGGGATCTTCCACAAAGGATACAATTTTGTCAATTTGTTCTAAATAAACACAACATGGATCTAAACTTTGTTAAGAACACTTTATTTACCGACGAAGCAACTTTTACTCGCCGAAACGTTTTTAACTGGAGAAATACTCATTACTGGGCCGTTAAAGAAATGCATTTTCAGCAAGAATTTAAGATTAACGTTTGGTGTGGTATCATCGGCGATCAATTATTGGGACCATTTGTCCTTCCTCCAAATTTAAATGGACAGTGTTATCTGTTTTTTCTTCAAAATACTCTTACTGATATATTACATGCTTTCATGCTAGACATACGGAACAGAATGTGGTTCATGCAAGATAGATCTCCCCCTCATTTCTCCATTGAAGTCAGGAATTATGTTGATGAGACTTTCCCACGCAGAGAGGTCGAGGAAGTGAGTTTCCCACTTGATCTACATTTAAAGTTTCGTTGAATAAAATCACAACTTCAAGGACCTTTCTTTATCGCCCCACCCTCGCATCATTAAAAGAGAAACTCTCTCTTCCTCTGTTAAAGTAGCTATTATGCAGAAAAAAACGCGAGAACTAATGAAAAATTGAATAACTTTTTCCGTACAAAAGTGCGTTCCTGCCTCTACAAAAGTTGGAAAGAACTGATGAACGTTCTCGTAGAAATTTCACAAAACAAATACTGTTATTAAGAACACTTTAAAAATAAACATTCATAAAAACCAAGATATCACAGATTTGTTTTTTAAACTGAATGTTTTCTGTCAACACGAGTAGCTAGAGTTTGTAAATATTTACAAACTTATGGACGCTTAAGGTTTATTTCAATTTTGTGCGATTGCAGCGACACCTTGCGAGAATCGAAAAAAATGCCCGATATAAAATTCAAGTATTTTTGGCCGTACAATCCGAATCCGCTATAAAAAATAGGGATTTTCATTACAAATTCCAAAGTTGTTCCCGCCCCACCCACTGGGTTAGGGGTGGGATCGTCGAATCCAATATCATTGGATAGATTTCTTAAAAATAATAAATACGTGTTTTTCAGTTTTTGAATTGGACGTTTTTTTATGGGCACAATACGCTACTCTTGAAACAGTAATGATTTCTTTTCATTTTTTGCGATTATAGCGACACCATGCAAGAATCGAAAAAAATGTTCGGAATAAAATTTACGTATTTTTTGCCGTAGAATCCGATTCCGTAATAAAACATAGGGGTTTCCATTTAAAATTTTCAAGTTGCCCCTCGCTCCACCCACGGGGTGGTGGGTAGGGAAGTCATTTTGGTATCAGTAGAGAGTTTTTTTGAAAAATTTTTGACACGTATTTTTTTATTTTTCGATTTGATGCAAACTATTCGAGATTTTCCACGGTTTCCATACTTTTCTAACACCCGGCATATAGTTTGACATATGACTACTACGAAAAAAGTAACATACATTTTTCTCGATTTTTCCACTGATCGATAGCCGTTTTTCGCACTGAAAAAACTCCAATTGGTCGATTTTTTTGAAAATGTACGTTTTGATTGAATAAGCGAATAAGTAAGAGTATATTGGTCTGTAATAATAACCGAAATAAAGAGAGTCAAAATATAGTGAATAATCCTGTATATCAGATACATTACCTGCACAAACATTCGAAAGGTTCATTAAAAAGCTATTAAATGTATTTCGCATAACAACATATGTCGAAACCCTCCGAAATATATGCCAAGAGTATGAAAACAGCGAGAATATGAACAATCTCAGATAAGCAACTGGGACTGCATTTCCGTCCCTTTTAAAACTGTTCTCTTTGAGTAATAAATAAAATGAAATTTTCTCAACCTAACACTCATAAGTTAAATTTGTCTTTAAATAAATAGAAAAATAATTAAAATAATTCCCGATTCTTAAAATTTCTGTTTAACGAAACAAGCACGTCTAGCACATATAATGTGTGTATAATCAGTTCTTAGGTGCATAGCGGCAGCTTTCTACCTTCCAGCACTTGGCAAAACAGGTGACTGGGGATTTATTCTTGAAGGCAGTTACCACACTCAGTCACTTCTTGGATTTAGAATAGTGTGTTGCGTCGAAGAAGCCTTCCAAGTGAACAAGAACGCACTCCAGTGGCATTTAAAGCGCGCGCGGTACAACTGCATTTTTTAAAGGACCTACTTCTTGTGCGACTTTTTTATTTTTCTTGTGGAAATATGTGGAGATCGTCTTAACTCATGTGATTTAGTGCGATACGTTAGAATTTTTATAGTGATATTTTTTTGGATTAATTTTGGAATCATGCTGCAGCCTAGGAGGAATTTTGTTCTGTTCTTAGTTTTGATTGTTCTTGTGGATTGTCTAAAAGGTGAGTCAATTTGCGAGTTTCAACGAAAGCAAGAAAATCGACATGTTCAATAAATTTTCTAATTGGCTAATATTAACTAATATATTGAATAATTCTTTTAAATCGGACTACAGCCAAAAAAATTAGTTATTTCTAATAAAATGAACAAAATTGAATCCAAAAGAACCTAAATTGAACATTTAATTATACTGAAAAAAATTTAAAAATATTAGAATCTATTTTTTTCACGAAGAAAAATGTATTTGAACTAAAAAAGAAAATTTTGGTTTTTGACAAAATTTTACCTTCCATACCACATTTCGGTCAGTTTTGTTCATTAGAAAATTCAAAAACCACAAAAATAAAAATTACATACTATTTTGTATTGGGGCAAAAAGTTATAGTGCATTTTTAAATTGTAGCATTTTTACTTGCTTCTCTTTGACTCACAATGTTTTCATGCACAATGCTTCTGTTCCTGTATCCTTTATCAATCAAATCAATTTTTCGCACGTAGGAGGCGCGGGGGTGAAAATTGTCTTCAAATCTTGCATCCTTATTTAACACACTTCCTGACATAACCAACTGATGAAATTTTGCACAGTTACTAAGATCGGATGACAATAAAGTACTCCGCCGTTACTTCTGCAAATATCCGCACATAGGGGGCGCGGGGATGAAAACTGAAAAATCTGCAAAACGAAGGAGCGAGAAAGCGAAGGAGCGAGAAATCAAAACAAATCGTTAAGAGACAATTTTTATTGAGCGATCTCTGGGAGGTACACCCCAAAAAGTATGACTAAAAATTAGAAAATAAAAAAATATTTTTTTATACTTGCTTTTCTGTAAAAATAATAATAATGTACGAATGCAAGAAAAGCGAGGCGTGCACACTTTTTATACAGGGTGTATACAGGGTTTATACCTGTGTGTTATTTATACCCTTCTATCCGTGGTCTAGTTTTGTGTGTGCTGAAAAAAATGTCCTGAAGGGCCCCTGGACGAGAAGTTTGTGACCCTTGTTATGTCCTTTGTTTAGCTGATTATTACATCATGTTTTTTTCTTCTGGTATGTGGGTAGGTTGGAGTAGGTTTTTCTTTTTTTAAAGAAGTACGTGGCTGGCTGAATGGCTTCGGCCTTAATGCAAAAAAAAATTATATATTACATCACGTTAGATTATAGTGGACGCCGCAGGACCCGTATCTGATGATGAATTTTTTTCATATTTTCTTTTGACGAAACGTTGTGGTACTTCTGAGCAGAAAATCTGATGAGGGCGTCATTTCCACGTATAAAAGGTAAACTTGGTAGAACTTGATAACTCCAACCGTTTTCGAGGCCGTTAAACATTTTTTGAAAGACAAATTCAAATTTAATGAAACAAAATGTATTTATTGAAAAAAGTACTAAACGTAAGGGAAAACAAAATCGTAATAACAGCGTAAAATCTTTCTCACTTTCTTATGAACTAATGGATTATTTTCATGGTATTAAAATAAATACATAAATCAAAAAAATTGTCTAAAATAAGGATCTAATCTTATTAGAAGACCAAAAAAATAACGTAAAAGTTGACTTAATGACATTATAAACTTTCCCCCCATACAAAAACCCCATTGCTGCAACTTAAATGTTCGATATGGCCTCCACCTACTTCTATGCCTTTTCTAATTCTATTCATAAAAGATTTTCTTACATTGAAAAATACATTTTCCTGTCCTCTAATAAAATTTGCTAAGTTTTGTATTTTGTCCCTCAGTTCTTCTCTTGTGTGATAGTATTTGCATAGACTAAGGACATCATATGTCCCCACACATAATAATCCAAAGGATTATAATCAGGACTCTTTGGTGGCCAAGCAAACTCACTTCCTCGACCGATCGTATCATCAAGATAATTCCTGATTTCAATGGAGAACCACATTCTGTTCCGTATGTCTAGCATGAAAGCATGCAATATATCAGCAAGAGTATTTTGAAGAAAAAAACAGATAACTGTCCATTTAAATTTGGAGGAAGGACTAATGGTCCCAATAATTGATCGCCGATGATACCACACCAAACGTTAATCTTAAATTCTTGCTGAAAATGCCTTTCTTTAACGGCATGAGGATTTTGCACTTCCCAGTAATGGGTATTTATCCAGTTAAAAACGCCTCGGCGAGTAAAAGTTGCTTCGTCGGTAAATAAAGTGTTCTTAACAAAATTTCGATCCCTGTTGTGTTTATTTAGAACAAATTGACAAAATTGTAGCCTTTGTGGAAGATCCCTTCGAAGTAAGTTTTGTACAGGAGTGAGATGATATGGGTAGAAGCATTCTTTACGTGAGACTCTTAGGACAGATTGTTTATTCACCCCTGTTGCCGCCGCTAAACGACTTGAGCTAACTTGAGGACACAAACTAAAATTTCTAGTTCTTGATCTGGAGTAATGCGTTTCGGTCATCCTACATCGTTTTCATGGAGAAATGAACCCGCTACTCCCAAACGACGACGAAACATATCAGATACAGGTCCTGCGGCGCCCTCTATGATCATCTAACGTGATGTAATATGTAATACATAAATTATTGTTTCTTAGAATAAAAAAAAGTTCTTCTAGCAAATTTACACACATACAATACAACTTTTAAAATTTTGTAATTGGCGCAGGCACCTCAATCTGAACGAGGAGCCTTCAGCAGAATGTGACAATGTCGGGCTGCACACAGTTAGCCTGTGTGGTTTATTAATTCTTAGACCTTTACGAAATATTTATTATAATGATTTAAAGGAAGAAATTCACAAAAAGAAAACAATAAAAACGTAACGAAAAGAAACAAACAGAAGAGAAGAAGGGACAGGAAAGATTTAGATATGAAATATCAGTAAAGGTGGATAGGCTAAGCAGAAGTTAGTTGCTGATGCTTGCCTGTAGGGGTTGCCGAAAGATTGGTAACGTTTGGTATGGTAGGGTGTGCTTTATGTGAAATGGTGGATTATGTTGTATAATTTGTGTTATATATTCGGTTAGCGGACTATCGCCTAGCTTGAAAGAGTAGAATTTTTCAAATATATCCTGGACGTAGTCCGTTATTGGCATCGTGGCATACATGGCGATGTGTATGTAGAATTTGAGATGAGGCGCATAAATTTGTGCTCCAATACCTTGAGTTTTTCATCGTCTTGGCCGAGGTGCTGCATCACGCCGGCGCCGCGTATATGATGAACGGCCTAATCACCATTGTGTATAGCAATTTCTTATTCTGTTTGTTAAATCTGCTACCCCTGACCACGTACTGTTTCATATATGTGAGAATTAAAGGTCAGTTATTTACGCACCTCTTAGTTGGATTTTGGTTTCACCTTATCGAGATTAGTGTTAAAATTATGTTTTCTGTAAATCTGTGCGTGAAGGCTATCGCCATCGACTTTTCAGCGTTTACTCGAGCCTTCCACTGGTCATAATACACCGTCGCTGCTTGTGCGTTACGGGAATGGGCGTACATGGCGGTGTCATCGGCGTACATGGCGGTGTTATCGGCGTACTTGGCCAGCTTCGTATTCGAAACTCTGGGAAGTCTGAGGCGTACAAGTTGTACAGTTTTGGTGATAGGCACGACCCTTGTGGATGTCCCGCGCGAATCTCCCGCGATACTATAGTTTATTATTCACTCGAAACTGCAGGGATCTATCCGCCACGAACGAGTGAGGGAGTTTAATGATGTACATCGAAAAGTTGCAATCATGCATTTTATAGTTTAATCCCGATGTCCAAACGATGTCTAACGGCTTCTCAATATCGAGGAGTACCATGACGGAACTCTCCTCGAGGTACTTTGACGTCGTTAACTGTCCTGACAACTTGTTGTACCGTGCTCCTGCCCTTCTTGAAGCCAAATTAACGCTCATCCCCGATGTGAAGCTCCTCCTGACCATTATTTAGTCTGATCAGGACGATGCCACCAACTTGGAGATCTCCGACAGTAACGAGATGGGTTGATAGCTGCCGGTATCGCACATGCTTAAAATTAGCAATCACAATCTGACATACCGCCTAGAGCCAACCGTGATTTTGACGTCATCTCTGCGTTCTGATCTCTATAAATCAAAAATTAATATTTTCTTGTTTTTTTTTTAATTTCACTTTCTACTACCTTGACTTCAAATTGATTTTTAATTTGCTTCCGAAATTTTTTATTTATAACTATGTTGGTTGTGCAGGTTAGTAAAAGTATATTAGTGTTTTCCTCACTTCCCAAGATAGTTAAAACTGTTAAAACACAATAAAATAACAATCAGACATTTACGATTTTTGCCACCATTAAATAATTACCCGAAAAGAATTCAAACCACGCCGAGCGAGGCGACGAGTAATAAATTAATGTTGATTTGGAAAGTGTAACAATGCGAAGAATGCATACAAAACAGGTATGAGTAAATTGTAAATAGTAGTTGCTGAACAAACACAAGAAAATGATAACTAAACCATTTCCCTAGGCAATATAATACGGTATAAAATTAATTTCTGCTGTTACTGGACTAATATTTAGATACTACTTAATCGTAAGAGCCACATAACAGATATGTTAACTGTTCATTCGAAGAGAAATAAATAAAATGTAACACTATAGCGCAATATAAACGTAACATTAATATTTATTATACAAATAAAACAACAGTGATTTTTGGCACATATTATTTAATATTTTCATAAAATTGCTCTAGGCTACTAGGTTTGTTGTCATGTCACTTCGCATCAACCAGCTGGTGCTTGGTTTCGGTGTCTCCCGTTAGCCCAAATGACACCTCGAACAAACATTAGTGTAAAATATGAAGTTTAAACATCGAATTTTGAATTAAGCGATACAAAAATATAGGACAATGTTCAAGCCGTAAATAAGTGGTAAGTTTACGAAGTATTAACTATTTGGTTTATTGGTTTAACAGAAAAAATTATACCCTTCGCATTTGACGGGTCAAAAACAAAAAATTTTTTAAAAAAAATTAAAACTTGCTTTTCTGTAAAAAGTCGTACTAAGAAGTAAAAAATAATTGCAAGAAAAGCGAAGCCTGCTCATCATGCGTACAATCATACAAAGTGCGCACGCCTTGCAATTATTTTTTACTTTTAGTAAGACTTTAAGAAAAGCAAGTTTTAAAGACATATATTTTTTACTTGCTTTTCTTTAAAAAGCAAGTTTTCTTTTTTAAAGTTTATTTTTTTATTTTCTACTTTTTAGTCATTCATTAATTATTTATAACCTATAGAACCAATTTACATAAATTCATTCAGTGGAGCTGGGGTCCGAGGCATAAACCTAACGGCATTCCATTATGTCACCGGAACTAATATCGTACCATTCGTACGGGGAAAACGAATGTAGAAGTCTCTGATCAGGCGAGAAACCTTTTGTACTCTACGTTTTGCCGGAGGTGCCGGTTGGATAGTACATTTAATCAATTTTCAATACTGTACTGTCATTCGATCTTAGTAACTGTGCAAAATTTCATTATTTATTATTTTATTATGTTAAATAAAGGATGCAAGAACACAAACATGAAAACTACATTGTGCAAGTAAAATTAACTATGTCGGTAAACAACGCACAGTTAGCTGCGAATGGAGTATTTACAAACGTTCGACGATGAAATAATATTGACATAAAAAATTTCATTATTCAGAGTATCAAACTCTTTTCCCATAGTCATTTTCTGGTAAACAATAAACGAGATTCGTATGTAAGATAATAACTTGTTTCTAATTTGATGCACAGTTGTTTTGGTAACATCTACTTCGTTCTAAATTTGTTTTACAGATGCTGTAGCCATTATCTTGTTCGTATTCTAAATACGACGTTATTTTGCGCTTTGTCTCAGAAGCATCATTTCTTTTTTAACTAAATCCTTTCTAAATTTAATAAATTAATAACAAAGGATCTAAAATACCTTTTATTCGGTTACACATGTTTTGGAAAATTATCCCCATGAATCCTTCATTCCTCATCAAATAACAAAAGTTACAAAAATCGAAGAAAAATAACATATTTTTATTGCTTAGTTAAATATTAATAGTAAAGTAAATCTACCAGATTTTTACAATCCATAAGGAAAATTTCGACGGCAGGCTGTTTCTTTTCAACTTGTAACAAAGACAAACAAAAAATGCGTTTTCCGGGCTTCTATTGGAATTTCAATAGATCTAAAATTCCTAATAACTTCAAAAATTGAGAACGCTCTACTGTTCTTATGCACTTTTTGATGGTGAAAATGATTTTTTTACATAACCTCATTTTTTATGAAAATTTTTATTCATTTCTTAATTTCTTTGCTTCTTTCATAGTTGACGATATTGTTTAATTTCAAAAGGCACATATTTTTAAAGGACTTGTTTTTACAAAAAAATCTGCATATATGAAAGTCAAATTTTGAGATTGTAATGTCTAATAAATAGATCGTTAATTTCCGGAATATTTCCTGATATTCTGAAGCTAGCATATATTATACTTTTATATAAGAAAGAAGATACACTAAAAGTAGAAAACTACCGACAAATTTCATTGCTCAGTACTTTATCAAAACTTTTAGAAAGAATAGTATATAATATAATAATAAAGTACTTAAATAAATTAGGTATTATAACATTCTGCCAACAGAGAACATATGTCAACAGAAATATCTTCATATCATGTTTACAAAGAACTTGATGAAGGCAAATAGGTCATATTATTACTGTTTGATCTATCTCGAGTTTTGGCACTGTTATATTAAATTTTTATGCGATAAATTATCTATATCTGGGAAAATAGGAACTATGTAACTATGTCAAATCTTCAATGAAAAATGTAAACCTTGAAGTAACACAGTATTCAGTGTTGGGTCCCCTCCTTTTCATGATATAAATAAATGATCATCCACAATAGTTACCATGTTCGCAGATGATACCTCGATAACCGATCAACGTCAACGCCACAGGAGATCGCTCTGAAGGTAAATTGCGTATGTGACGAATTGAATTCATGGTCACAATGCAATAAGCTGGTTTTAAATAGCAGTAAAACATAAAACAGTGTATTTAAATTTCTATATTCAAAAACCACTGTCCCCAAATTTTGAATCAGAAAACAAAATAACATTCTCTAAAGCTACTAAATTTATAGGTGTCCACTTAGAGTGTCAATTAAGGTGGGACATCCATATCGACTTTGTTCGTGCCAAACTATACTCGGCCTTTTATGCAATACTTCAAATGGAATCCAGTGTAGATTGCGAAGGATTATTAAATATATTATTCTTTGGCTTATAGTTATTTGGCAAATAATATTGTATCCTAAGGAGTTAATAGTGGTATAAGTAGTACTTGTATCCCAAAAAAGATTAATGAGGATGGTTTTTAACCTACAACCAACAACTAGTTGCAAAGACTATTTTAAAAGTAAAGATGTATTAACGGTACCTTCCATTTTTTTGTGGAAATGTATTCCCTATGTTTTTAAATATAAAACTAACTTTGAAGAAGTTGACCAATGCCATAGTTATAGAGCAAGACATTGTAGAACATTATTGATACCAGCTCATAAGACATCTACATACGAAAAATCCCCTGCCTACTTTATAAAAATATTTGATACATTTAGCGGAGTAAAAACGATATAAAATTGTGTAAAATTTTTTTTTCAGGTATATAACCACATGAAACCTTCATGACAGGATTATATAGGTCACTGAACATACGAAAAGGCCATTTACGACTTTTTCTAACGGTACCTACCGATTTTTTTTAAATCTAAAAATGTGTAAAATTTATGAAAATTAAAAAACCTACTTTTTATTACTCACATCGCCATATCTTCGAAACCGTATGACATATTTTAATGAACTTTATTTTAGTTTGAAAGCAGACACACAGGCGCAGGACACAGGCAAAAAATTATATAAAAACTTTTTTTTTATTAGAAAAAATAAAAGATATCAGATTGTCTTTTATTTTTTCTAAACCTAAACCTAGCAAAACTAAGAATGCCTTCCAAACACATTGAAAGGGCGGCACGGTGCGATATTTGATGGCATCTCCGACAAGCATATCGCGCGCGCGAATATTAATAATTTTAAATGACGATAAGTACAAAACTATTTGCCACAGAGGGTTGATTTATGATTTAAAAACTTTTCCAATATTTCTTCTTTAATTTATACGTAGATACAATGGCAAAACTCCTTTAAATAAAAAATTTTTTAATTCGTGAAAAAGTCATTACCAGGTAAAGGAAACTAACAGATTGTCTTTTATTTTTTCTAATAAGAAAAAAGTTTTTATATATTTTTAAGCTGTCACCTGCGTTTATGTGTCTGCTTTCAAACTATAAAAAGTTCATTAAAATATGCCACACGGTTTTGAAGATATGGCGAAGTGAGTAATAAAAATTACGTTTTTTTAATTTTCACAAATTTTATATGGCCTTTTTGGGTATTCAGTGACCTATCTAATGATGTCATGAAAGTTTCATCTGGCTATACCTCAAAAACATTTTTTTTAAGAAGAAAGCGTCTTTTTCTTAACTTTTTACTGCGCCCAGGTAGTTTATAAACTAAAAAAATGTTTAGAAAATGCTCTAAAAAAGTAGAAAATAAACTTTGAAGTAAATCAAACTCATCATTTTGTTACATTGTAAAATTTTTTTTATGATATAAAAGCTTGTCGCGAGATTTTCCTGTGTAAAGGAGATTGCTCGTGACAAGCTTTTATATCATAAAAAAAATTATATAATGTAACGAAATGATGGATTTGATTTACTTCAAAGTTTATTTTCTACTTTTTAGAGCATTTAAATAAAAGCTTTTTTTAAAAATTTTTTTTAAATAATTTTATTTTTTACTTTTTAGTCTTTTGATAGGCTGTAACTCACAGATATCGATTTTGAGTCGAATCGGATCATAAACGGTAAAGTCGTCCACCATCTTGAAGCCGCCATCTTGTGTTTTTCTTATATGAAAATGTTAATATTGTCACCAGACTTATACACGTGTGCAAAATTCCAAAGCTCTAGCTTAATTAGAACTATTCGAAATTTTGATTGCAAAATTTGACTTAAATAAACTAAGAAACATTGCAAGTTTAATAAAAGCTTTTAATAAAAAGTACAGGATACTCTGGTTTATGCATATGTATGCGCAGCTTTAGCTTTATAATAATTATAAATATTCAAATTAATAGTTACAATATGCACTTGGGTTATTGTTTCATTAGTTTTGTTTAGATTTTGTTCAGTTTTTAAGATTCTTTGTTAATGGTCGCAAGGCCGAAACATATGTCTGAGAAATCTGAACAAAACTAATGAAACGATAAACCAAATGCGTATTGTAACTATTCTTTTGAATATTTATAATTATTATATTGAATATGTTTCATCAAGAACCTACCGCAGATTCCATCCAATTAATTAGCTTTAACTTTAATTATATCCAGTTGTCCAGACGATTTTAAATTAATTAGAGTAAAGCCACTGCAGTTGGTGTTGTAAGCCACCATGTAAATAATTTAATCTCCTGCTACAATTTCAAAAAACTAGTATAACTTCTTGTTATTGACCACCTTATTCCTTATACCAGTATGATAATATCATGAAAGCATTTTCGTTACATAAGTAACACATTAATATCAGTTAATGTCAGAAGATCGTTTCACGTATACAATATTGACTCTATGTATTTCTAAACTGTGTTATTAATGATGCTATAACTATCACCATCTAATACTATAACTATTTAAACAAATTTTGCGAGCTGTCGAAGTGTACTTGTTACTTTTACATTTCAGATATACCTGTTTATAAATGTCATGGGTTATACCACTTCGAGTTTATTAGTTGCCATGATCACTGAATGAAGCAATCTGTACAATTCCTGGTAATTACAAAGAAAATAATATTTACTGGTATTTTCATTTAACCTCGCCCATATCATTAGCAATATTTGTAAATTTATGTGCTTGCCGATGTATATATTGGCTTTTCTTATTAATTTTAATTAGTTTTAACAAATTATAAATATGTGCCGGATTCGATCGGATCCGAGAAAGTTTGTAATAAAACAATAAATTTCGAGACGAGAGAACAACTTCTCTGTTACATTGTGACCTCTGCGCTGGCACGTCTAAAATACAAACGTGAAGGTGCCTTGGAAATCAAAGCTGTCAAGAAGATATCTCCTAGGTGATATTGTATCTAGCCAAGGAAATAAAAATTGCCATTGGTAAGGCCGGTCCATCATATTTGACCTCAACGAGAGCTAAGATATGTTTAGAGTGCTGTCTGTGAATCAGATAGTATCTCGAGAAATATGGTTTTTTCTAGTCTAACGAGACTATGTCTCCCCCCCCCCCACCTCCCGTTTTCGAGGATGGCGATGGTAAAATTTCTTTCCGAGGTCACCCCAAACGGCCAAAAACCACCCCCGAAAGTGGTAAACCGCGTATCCGCCGTCTCCTACCAGTCAAATCTGTGTTGCCCCCGTTTTCGAGGATGCTGAGTACGATGGCGATGTCGAGACCCCTCCTCGATTCCCGCCAACCCTCCAAATAGCCAAAATCCGCCCCTGAAAGGGGTAAACCGCAGTTACGTCGTCTTCTCTCGGCTAAACCCGTGTTACAACACAGGTTTGGCTGGTAGGAGATGGCGGATATGGAGTTTACCCCTTTCGGGGGTGGTTTTTGACAGTCTGAGGGGTGGAGTGACCTCGGAGAGAAATTGTACCATCGCCATTGTATTCAGCATCCTCGAAAACAGGGAGAGAATTTATAATTAAGTCAACTTACCTTACCTAATTATTACTTTATTTATGATTTTTTTCTTGCTGATAACATTAAAACGAGACGTTGAGTTCCTTCCTTTCCTTAGCAGTTCCCCCATTTTAAAAAACTCAAAAAACTTATACAATAATCCACTACATCAAGCTAGAAACTGAATATACTGTTTTATGACCATTCACAATCCACTGTACCATTGGTTAGTTCTCAATAAACGCTTGGGGATGTTAAATTTAATAAGAGCCAGCAACTCAGGGCACGATATGTAACCATTTACCAACTTAAACACAAAACAGAGGTCAGTTACAATTCTGCGAAATACCACAGGAGACATGTTGAGTTGTGACAAAGTATAATTGTAATCATGGTTGCTTATTGGACTATTCATTTTAAATGCGCGAAACCTGAGAAATTTGTTTTGAACCAACTTAAGAGTTTTTATGTGGAAAGAGTAAAGCGGATACCAAACCGTAGTCCAAACGTGACCTAACGAGCGAATAATACAAACTTTAAATTGAGGTGATAGATAGCTTACTACAGTTTCTTGAAAGAAACTCCAACATTTTTGAGGAATCGACTGACACGTTATTGATGTAATCCACAAAATTAAGGTTAACATCAACAGTAACTCCCAAATCATTCACTGAAATTAAAGATATAAGGCCAGAATTTTGAATAAAGTAAAAAGTGTTAAATTCCTTAGAGTGTTTAAAGAAAGTTATGTAAAACATTTGCCGATGTTCAATTATAAACGGTTTCTACTACACTACACTATTCAGATAAAATACTAAGATCCTCCTGAATTAAAAATGAGTCACGTTCAGACTTAATAGTTCTAAATAATTTGAGATCATCTGCAAATAAAAGATATTGACAGGACTTAATGGCTATACCGATGTCACTCACAAACAAACTAAATAAAACAGAAGCACAGTGAGACCCTTGAGGTACCCCTGAGAAAACTTCGATTTCATGTAAGCAAAAGTTCCCCAACTTAACTCGCTGTTTACGTCCCTTCAAAAAACTCCCAACCCAAGTTATGAATCTCCCACGAAACCCCAAGTTAGACTGTTTGCCAAGAAGTATATCCTGGCTCATCTTGTTAAAGGCCTTGGAGAAATCAGTGTACACTGCATCTACTTGACAACTATTTTCCAAAGCCTCTTTATGTGGTAAATCAACAAGTTGGTTACTGTGGACTTGCCATGACAAAAACCATGCTGTTCATTAATTATCAAATAACTGAGCTGACCGTTTATAAGGGTGTCAAATAATTTGGGAATTGATGATAAAATGCATACACCACGGTAATAAAAGCTATCTCCTGATTTATAGACTGGCATGGTATAACTTTCCTTCCAATAATTAGGAACGATATAGCTAAAGACTTGTTAAAAAGAATAGTCAATGGCGTAGCTAAGGAACGTATACAGTTCATTAGCAAATTATTGAGAATGCCATCCGGCCCCACTGTAAATTTATTGGGTATTTTTAAAATTTTATCGTAAATATTGACAATAGATAAGTCCGGACAAGAAACATAGAAACTACAGAAACTATCAACAGCATCAGTAAGACCATTTGGTTGATTACTTGCGTAGCCAGTACCAAAATAACCCGCTAGGAGATTCACAATTTCCTCACCATTGGAACCAATTTTATTCTCATAAAACATAGTACTTCGTAAATTGCTAGAAGAAGATCTCTTATTACTTATGTATTTCCAAAAGTATTTTGGGTTATTCTTTAGCGACTGATCCACAGTAAGTAGATAATTTTCATAACAGTTTTTTGACAAGTCCTTGCATCCAGTTCTAAGGTGAGAAAACTGCAAATATGCCAGCTCACTCTTGGTTATCTTGTACTGCACATGCTCTCTTTTTTTCTCAATTAGTAATCTTCTCAATTCAGCACTGAAATATTTTGGGAAGGTGTAGCGCGTATATTTTTTTTAGTGGGACAAAAAAAGGTACGCCTGTATGCGGAACTTCATAAAATTCAAGAGTCATTTGATTGAGGTCATTACCAATGAAAATTGCATTCCAATTTATAGAAGCAAGATAATGTCATACATCTCATAAAACAAAATAAATAATAGCTAAAAGTTAATTTTCTAATCTGCCAGTAATTATATTTTTCAAATTACTATACTCCGGAGTCCTCTTAAGTAACATCAAACTGCTTTTATTTTATTCTAAAGTATGGTAAACTACGTTTAATTCCGAGTTAGAGTAGCAATGTGCAATAGCAATTTAATTTTAGTCACATGCGGCCTTTGCCATTTTCATCTTGTCCGCATCAAGCAGGTAGCGTATATTTTTGACTATATCGCCTAAAAATTTATCAAGGCAAGCCGGTCTATAAATAGGAAATATATTCAAAGACAAGTCAACATTCAATAAAATGATACGCCCAGTTGTCAAAGATCATTTTTTATATGTAAATCTGTTGATTACTTAAACAATCATTTTAGAATTCCATGTATTTTATGCTTAGAGCTTTAATATTCAGATAGAAAAATATCTAACTGAAGGTATGAGCAACCGAAAGTCCTATCGCTATTTATAAACAGCTATTCAATGACGAATATAAATGCCAAACATAAATTTTACATAGTAAAAATAACAGACATTCAGCAAACATAAAGGATTATTTCTTGTATGATCTGGGCGATAGATCGAAAAACCCACAAAGAATGTCAAAGTTATCCGGTTGGTTTTCTATTGCGTATTGCTAATAGTTTTATTTGAAAATTAGGTACCAAAATTTATTTGACTGCCATAACTGATATTGCAGTTAACAGTGAACGATCCATCTTTTGAGCTCTGAAGGACGTTTACTGTATTTATCAAAAATGAATGTTAACGTTCACAAAATAAGGGTTCAAAACGACTGTTTCAGATGGAGAATAATACAAAATTTATACTTATTGTTCGTCTTTGCTTAACTGCTTCTCTGATGGTATCTATTGGACGCCGTAACACTATAAATCTAACACAGTAGGTACTAATACTTTCTTAAAATTATACCTGAAAGGGAATTTTGAAAACACAAGTAAAAGACAATAGTTCAAAAATATATATTAAATCTCTTCAAAAATTTATGTTTTACAACAACTTCAAGAAATATGTTTTGACAAGCTATAGTCTGGCCCGTATACAACACATGGTGAGGAACGGAACGACTTATAATGTACCAACTACCATCCAATATGCGGTTTTTGAGCTAACGATTACACAAAAAAATTCAAGAAAAGTTCAATGTTTATAAATTTTTGGTGAGTTTTTGCTTGCCTGTCTATTCACGTATTTTTAATTCAATATCAATTTTGGTCGCTCTTCGGAACTTTAAAATGCTTGAATCGCAACGACTTTGAATTATATTTTGCAATTACAATTTCATACGTTCAGGCAAGGTGGTCCCATGCACATATGAGTACATGGTAAAGATACTTTTCTGACACCGAATCACTGAGGAACCGGTTTAGGGCAAATTCCGTTAAAACTCATCATTTTCCCGTCAAAATCGACTGCTAGGAAATGATGGGGGTCCCATGTCGCTAAAGGCTATTTTCGCTAAAACTCTTGATATACTTTGAATAGAAGCTGGATTAACTTGTTCTCATATTTAACACAACGCATGAGTTGCAGTGCTTAACAACGTGGATTCGTCAAATTTTGTTACTGTTTCTAAATTTTGGTGGTCGGGACGACAATGCGTCCCGATGCAGCGACATTTACAACACACTTTCTAAAATGACGCTCCTTGATGAGTTATTGAAATTTTTGCATAAAAAACGCTCCGTATAGCGAAAATATGATTAAGAATATAAAAACCTCTTCCACGATATTTTTACGTGAAGCACGCTTCATGGCATAGCTAATTTTTACAATTCAATGATAAGAATTGTGGTTTTCATAAAATATTAAATATTGACAGTATCAGTTTCGTGACGTGATTTATATCATTGGAAAGAGAAAAAGTAAACGGAATTAATGGTGTCATGGCCTACTTTGAGATTTGTTCTTTTCATTTTTACGCGAGAGCGTATGTCAAAATCAACTGCGTTTTTCGAATTTTTTTTATACACATTATTATTCCTATTGTCTTTGCCGTCAACTTTCATCCTTTTAACTTTTTTCGTATCTCCTCAAATAAGGAAGCTATAACCGATTAAAATAGACAGACGGAATGTCAATGAAGGTGAATTTTCTAATAAAGGGCAAACTTTTGGGATCATTCTGTAAAACGAAATTAAAACGGTGTCTGATCTTATACAAGGAATATTAAAAAAACAAATCGTGATGGAATAATACTGCATTATTCTCTTTGCATCAGGCAGCGAACAATCAACTCTCGAGTTACTTTTAATATTGTAGTACAATATATCGAATTAACATTAACAATAACAACACTAAAAGTAAATAAAGTTCATGGAGATCACAACTCACGAGAAGTAACGGATTTTTATTTATTTACAACAATTGTATTGTGTCTCATTGTAATCTTCCATTGATGAAGAGAAATTGTTTATTAGCAGAATGCTAATATGGAAATCAAAACTGTAAATAGAAATACAATCGATTGTGGACTTTATTATATAAAACAGTCATAATTATTAAGAATAAAGCAGGCACTAAGCAAACATATTGATAGTTTTATTCGAAATGGTTTTTTGATTTGCATGATTTGAAAAAAGGAAAGCCATTTACTCCAAAGTAGAATAGAAGACAGATCAACACGCCATGGTAAAGTATAATTTTCACGATTTATATATTCAGGAGCTTCAGGATATCAGAGAACTTAGAAAACTGAGAAATATTTTAGCTACGATTAATATATTCTTGCTTTATTAACCAGTCAAAATGCCCATTTTCAAAAAAATCGACCAATGGGATTTTTTAAGGTGGATTGATCAGCGGAAAAAGTCGAGAAAAATGTGTGTCACTTTTTTCGCAGTAATTCACCGCATTTAGTGAAAAATGAGCCAAATCTTCAGACCAATTCATACAGAAGCAAATTATGGTTTGTTGTAGTGTCCTGAATAAGGTCTCAGTAGTCCCCGAAGTGGGAATGTAAGGATAAAATTTGGCAACGCTGTAAAGGGCTAAAATCTTGCTCTGAAACGAATTTTTCGAGAAATCTCGGTTTTAATTTCCTCTACGACAAAAATACATCAGGCCGAAAAGAAAGCTATTCTCTATAAAAAAGATAGAGGGATTTTTGAAGAACCTACTTGGGAAACCATCGTTTGCCTTTGTATGAATTGGTCTGTAGAAGAATCCTAAATGCCGTGGATTATAGTAGCTATGTGTCAAATTAAAAGCCATTGAAATTATTAAAATCTGACATTTCGCGTTTTCATCTTGATTTTTGTACACAAAATGAATGGGAAAAAGCGATTTAGTGATGTTTCACAAGAAAATATTAACGAAGCTATCAATGAAAGTGTCCCAGTGGGGGCGAGCGTAGGTGCGTCTTTACTATGTACATACTTCGGTATGCGATGTAAAGCAACGACAGGCGCAGTTAGTGCTTGGATGGGTGGCCATTCCAACGGAAACCGCGTTCTCGCCTCACACATCTTCCAGCGGCTTGTATATCAGTGTATGCGCGGAAGCTATACAACCTTAGGCGAGGGTTGTATAGGAGATAGACCATCCTTCGGAGGGGATGTAAAGCCGTCGGTCCCTTGTCTATTAAATGTTAGGCAAGTAAAAGATCCCTACTCTTCTTAAGGGAAGAGGTTCGGCAAAATTCCTGGTTGGGGGTAGCTCGTCTACAGGCGTCGGTGTTAGGCCTCAGTAGCGGAAATAGGCCGACGTTAAATAAATGTATAAAAAAAAAAGTGTCCCAGTTAAAACGAGAACCTCTAAAAATACTACATGGAAACAATGAAAAGCTTTTTGCAAAGAGAAGCATTATTACCTTGGTAAATGACAAGACTATCGATGAACTTGCAAATATTTTGATTGACTGGGGTTACAACATGAAAAAATTGAATGGGGAAGATTATAAAGAAGCTGCCGTTAAAACAATGTGGAATGTAACAAAAAAAACTCTTCGAGAAACATGTTCCCAAAAATATAATAGGAGTTTTAAACCATTCTTTGATTTAGAATTTAAAAACGCGAGGAATGCAAAAAATGCTAATAGAAGAGGGCTTCAAGCTATTCAAGAGAAACGCAAACAAAGCTCAGTTAAAATGGAAAAAAAACACTTAAATGAAATGATGCGGGTTTGGGATGAAGAAATGCCTGAAGGGTTATAGAGAAAATTTTACCATGTGGCGGCGTTTGAACTTGCATGGAGAGTACAAGAGTAGGAGAGACCGTTAAATGCAAAATCGATCACTTCAGATTTGAAACAAGAAAACGGAAATTTAACTAATAGAATACATGACAAGGAGATGAAAACAAGCTTGGCGATAGTAAGTGGCTTACAACTAATTTAGAAAAACCTTCCATCTGTTCGGTACATTTATTCAAAAAATTAATGAGTAAACGGTCGAATTCAGTTAAAACAGACAGATTATTTTTGACAACGAACTGTACCTGGAACCAAGAAAACTCAAGTAGATGATACAAAAATATGCCCATGGGAGAGAATACTCTTGGAAAATGGACTAAAGAAGCAACTATGAAAATTGGGCGCGATGTCGAAAACGATAAAATAACAAACCATTCTAACAGAAGCAGTACAGTTTAAAATCTGGAATTTTTAATGAACGTTTAATCAAAATAACTTGACATGCAAATACCAAATCTCCATGTTGAAAAGGACCATCATTCAACGTTAGTTTCGAATTTAAGACCCTACAAGCGAAATTACAAATAATTCTGTTAATGACTTTAAATTGGCAAACATGAAGAAGAATCTAAAAGTAATGACTGATTACTAGTAATTCTAGAACTTCTTCGTCTACTTCAACAGGACGATTTACTACACGTTCCCTATGGCCTGGTAAACAAAACCCGGTGTCACGAACTCGTTGCACTGCACTTAAAATTTTTCTCTCATTAGGTTTGCGCCTATGGAGAAATTTTTTCCCGTATTTTCATACAGCCCTTGCAAGACTTTCATTCATTGCGCCATAGGTTAATATCATGTCGCAGTACTCTTGCGACGTGAACTCTGGCATAATCGATATTTGCGAATACAGTTTAAAATTTAACAAAAATGGGAAATGCTCTAGACGGAAGTCGAAGAGCCACTGAACTGAACAAGGAACGCGTGGCGCACTGACCTTAGACAACTAAGACAGCTGATATTACCTGCTAAACAAACAAGCAACACGTGTGTGAACGCGTTGAGATAGCATAACTCAGCCGTTCAGAAGCGTATCTTTGCAGGTTTTAATGCAAAAAAAATATAATAAATTACCTCGGATCGCTTTAAAATTTTACAGAGGCTTTCCCACATAACAGACTTGTATACCATTTTATTTTCCGCATGTTTACATAAATCACCCTGTATATAGTTATATGTACCAACAGAAAATCACTGAGCGCAAGGTACATGTACGCTGTAAATGGCCGGAAATGGATCGAATTTTTATATTAAAGATTTTTTGAGTCATATCAAAGTACATAAAAATACCTGCATTTTGATGGGAAGAAAATTTTCGTACGATAAACGGCTATAAAGTTACAGAGCTTCAAAAATATCGTAAAATTTTCGAAAAATTGGCGTTGTAGTTAAACTAATCGAACTTTTGACTAGAAATGCGGCAGACTACTTGTAGGTATTATGAGGCATCTTCACCTAAAATTTCATCTGATTCGGGCAAGATTTGTCCAAGTAATCCCAAAATCAATTTTTGATAGAAAACGTACATACATATGAATTACAAGAGGGGGAGGGGAATTTTAAGGGGAGGTTCCTTGAACATTGACAATAAAAGGATCATATTTTCGTTCCCTAATTTACAGTTTAAGGGGTCCAAAAAAAAATTAAAATCGAAAATTTTCCCAAAAGAGGGTTAATTTACCCCTTTTTCGAGTTTAAAACAATGTTACGACACTTGCAGAAAGCAGATATTCTAAGAATATCTTATTTTTAAGACAACTAACAACTACCCAAAGTTTGGAATCTCTACGAAAAATTGTATAACACTTCGATTACCGTACTCCACTTTATTGTATTAAAGGGCATTTAATCCATGGATAACAGACGTATTAAACCTTCCTAATATAGTGGTCGTGGATAAGTGTCTTAAATATGCTTATAAAATTCAATTTTCTTACTGACATGACGCTTGACACTAAAAACGTCATTTTTACTGTTAGTTTTATAAAAGAACATTCTATGCTTAAGCCAAATATTATTTGAAGATCTGGGTGGCTATTCTTGAGCGCGAGAGAAATCGTTACTCCTTGGAGAATTAATTCCCTCGCCTTTCACTTGAAATTCCCTTATTCGAAAAACATGTATTCTTAAACAAAAGGAAAAACGAGGGAGCGATGAAAGTTTGAGGGAGAAGTCGACAGTGTTGTCATATTGTTCTTCACGGTATAACCAATCCGAGCTCTCCTATATCTGACTTTTTCAGCTGTCAACTCGTGGCGGCGTGATAGTTGACGTTGACAGAGGTTAATTACCTGATTCTTAATCTCTCCAATTCTGCAATATCTCTGGGAAACTGCACCCAAGTATTAAAAATATTTGGTGAAGTTAATGCAGTACAAACTTCTGTTAT
Source organism: Leptura quadrifasciata (assembly GCA_963675555.1). Taxonomy (NCBI): domain Eukaryota; kingdom Metazoa; phylum Arthropoda; class Insecta; order Coleoptera; family Cerambycidae; genus Leptura; species Leptura quadrifasciata. Next base: position 82,810,553 of record OY776679.1, on the reverse strand, counting down.
ACAGCGACTTACACTGGCTTGGCTTTCTGCAGTATAGTGATTGCTACCTTCTTGGTAACTGCCAGTAGCCAAAAAACGTAAGGTAACAAATATCTAAAAATATGGTTTAGTTTTAAATAAAGTAGGTAGGTACTCTGTTTCATATACCTAACCTACAAAACTAAGCAATATGTAATGCACTTTAATCTAATTTACCTTTGTCTGTACGACAAAGCAATGGGTTTAAAATATCTATAAGATCCATCACTAATGGTTTGAACAACCTAAATAAACGAACAAAAGTTTGATCCGACAATTCAAAAAGATCAGTTTTTTCTAAAATTCGAATCTTTTTCCCATTTTCAAACTGTTCCTCCGCATCTTCTAAATCATCCAAAACTTGTATAGCCACTAAATCTTCAATGCCCATTATTTAAATAAAACCGAATTAATAAGTGTACGTCTCCACAGGAACAATCATAACCTATAAAATACTTAAAAAATGTTTCTTTTGCTTTCACTCGGCTTTCTCTCACTAAAAATAAGGGAATTAGTAGGGAGTGTTTTCGTCTATCTGGCTGAGGGAAAATAATTCAGGAATACAAATTTTACATGAGGGAGTAGAAAAAGATTAATTTCTCTTACTCTTTCTACTCCCACAAGCTCAAGAATAGCCACCCTGAAAACAAGTTAATATCATATGTTTCAATCTTATACTAAAATAAATTCAATGACCTTGCACTTGGTGCTTGGGAGTTTCTACGAAAACGTGAGAATCCGCGATATTGCACAAAAAACATTTAATATTACTCAGAAAGCACACGACGTTAAAATCACAAGAACTACCGGATCATAAATTGACGAATAATAATAAGCAAAATACAACAAACACACTTTCTCTGGAATGCTCAGCTCATAAAAAATCACTGAGCTCTGATGACTTCCTGTACTCGCAGCTTTAACATTACCTAACACATTGATTTACAGAGCTCATCAAACGCATCAGTGCTCGTACCTCGTTTAAAATCTGTTATTGTAGATGAAGATGGCTCATAGAAAAATGAGATTAAAAACAACAGACGTTTGCTTGATTTATGACTGATATCATTAGGAATAATGTTACATGTTTTTCATGGGCAATAAAACAGTTTCGTGCGGCTTAAGATGAAAGTTGTATAAGAGTGCGTAGTAACTTTTTCTGCGGAGAAATGAAAATGTTTATTATTTTCACATAAAAACCTAAAATGGATTATAATATCGATCGATTTATTAAATGTTGGTCATCCAAAAAGTAGGATACGGATAAATTAGACCCGCTTGTCGACGCAAAGAGACCATGACACTTTCATTATTATAAACGACTTAAATTTCATATTTCATTTCCGATTAAAAAGCATTTCAATGTAATTACAAGGGCGTCATCTGCGTTGAAATTGTTGTCAGGGCAACAACAACTACATAATTTATTTTCAAATCAAATTACCACGTAGCTTTGGCATAAAAGTATAATTTAATAATATAATGAATTATATTGTAATTAATGTGGCATATTTAGCGCATTATGGCAAAAGTTCTTAGATATATAGATAGATAGATATTTACTGGTGCTTTATACATTAGTACGATGGCTCTGAAGGGCCACAGCAAAAAATTAAAAAGCGGAAATTTCTATTTTAAAAGTAGAAATTTCTAGTTTTAAATTAGAACTTTCTACTTTTCAAAGTAGATATTTTTAGGTTTAAAGTAGAAATTTCTAGTTTTAAAATAGAAATTTCTACTTTCCAATTATTCAATTTTCAAGACAGAAATATCTTCTAGTGTTATTTTCCGTCATGCTTTATGTGTTCTTCGTTTTTTAAGTAATCATAACCATAATTGACTGCTGGGAAACTACTCTAAGAGATTTTAAACCTTATGAGCTTTTATCTGAAATTTATTCGAAAAGAAAAGCGACGCCAGAAATAAGTTTAAATAGCATAATTTTTTATGAACATCTCGATTTAGAACAATTGAAAATATTAACAATTATTAAAAAATCTATACATGAATGCGATGAGAAGGATTTAACAAAATTTTTGAGATTCTGCACTAGCGCGCAGATTTGTTAACAAAAAATCTTCGAAAAATAACTTTTAACGAATCGAAGGGGATAAATCGAAGATCAATAGCCCATACCTGCAGCTCTAAATTAGAGTTGCCCCTATCATACATGATAACTATACCGATTTTAGAGCTCAAATTAACTCAGTTTTACGGTCGAATATATCGGTGATAGATTTTGGAACTTCAAGTTTAAAAAAAATCATAATTGACCATAATTTGAAATCATTCAGATTCAAACCCATCAATGTGGTCATTGGAGGACAAAAATCCATCTACTATGACCCCTAAATTTCAGTATGTCAGCATTTATATATTTTATGGCTTTTATCCAATCATTTAGTGAGAATGAAAAATACATCTCAATCTCTCATCTGCATAAAGGTGAACACGACAATAAGTAAGTATCTTGGGAGATCGATGACAAAAACTGGGAATAATATTTTTGTGATCTTTGTTTCTTCTTTAATTGTTTGCTTAAAATTATATCTTACATAAGGACAGTATTTACCTTTTTTGCCAAGAGGACATAATGGGTGCATTACAATTAAAACAGATAATATATATTACTATTAAAATATTTTAATTTTTAGTACATAAGTTTCGTATCCACAAAATGAATGTTGAGTAGGCCTTTCATCGGTAATTGGGTAAAAAAGCAAACCTTATTTCCTCTTCAGAATCGACGTTTTGAAAATCTTTATTGTTTTTCTCAGGACTAATGAGGTGAAAAGTTATCAGTCATTAAAATCAGACATAATATCATCGTTACCAGTTTAACATAAAACATAAATACATATCCAGTAGCAAAACTTAGTCTATGAATTTTTTTCTAATATGCTATGAGTTTCGTTGTTTAAAATATATTTTTTTATCCAATTACCGATGAAAGACCTATTTTAACTTTCAGTTGAAATTTTCTAAATTAAGTGTATCTTCCCAAAAAGTGTTATAGATGACATCATACGTAACGGCACTTATGTTAAAGAAATGTAATTCCTATAATAAATTGTATCTGGGCTTACTTTTTCCTCCTCACATAATACAAACATGATCTTTTATACAGTGCGTATCCATATATCACAGCTTTTTACAACAACATCTATCAGATACTAGAAGTTTTCAGTAATCTAGTAAAATTTCTAGTTATGTGACATATCAAAATAGTATAAATTATTAAAATATTTAGTTCCCGCAGAATCTACATTTAATAAATTGATTTTGATGCCCATAAATATAGCCAATTTGAACTGTCCTTTTAAAATGTAGGTTACCGACTTTAAATGTTTAGGTTTACTAAAACATTTTTAAAAGTTATACTAAAATAAATAAAACAGAACAATGTGTAAAACGACACTTAAAATTGGAATGTAGTATAGAAAACGGCACAAAAGTTTGATGTAAAAAGTAAAAATAGTTAGATATTTTTTATTTAATATCTTGTTGTATAGTTGCAACTGAAATTTATTAACATTCATCACATTCATTAGATATTACTACTACTCCAAATTTAACAATAATTTTATCTCATTTCTTAAACAAACGTAAGTATCAACTATATCGAATGGATCTGCCTTAACTCCATTTTTTCTCTTCTAAAATTAATTCACATAATTGATAGACATCCTTGTCGAGCTTGTCACAGAAAAATCGTAGAAACTTAGTCTCATTTTTACAAACATCAAGGGACACCATATTTTTAATGGGAATAAGATCATCTATCTACCTATCTACTTATGATCGATCAACCTTACACCACAAGAGAAGTCGTTTACCACCACAAGAGAAATTGTAGTCTGAAATTAGAAATTTCCAATTTTAAACTAGAAATTTCTACTTTTGAAAGTAGAAATTTCTACTTTAAAACCAGAAATGTCTACTTTGAAAAGTAGAAACTTCTACTTCAAAAGTAGAAATTTCTAATATTAAAGTAGAAATTTCTACTTTTTTTATTTTTTGCTGTGGTCCTTTAGAGCCATCGCACATTAGAGTATTTACACAAGTCCTTAAGATAAAAGAAAATAACAATTACAAATATGTAAAGAGAGTTAAATAAAATAAAAAATAGTAACAACTAAATGTAGAGAACGATGTCACATAGTTATACAAGACAAATCAGATTTTTAATACATTTTAAAAAAGATTATATTATAGTTTTTGAATACTCTTCGGCAGTATGTCAAAAAATCTTATGGCATAGTAAACTTGAGCCATTTCTTGTCTTCGATAAACGTAAAAAATAATTATGGTTGTCGTTGGTTGATTCTCTTATTATTTCTTGTTGAATAGGAATGTAACAGATCACGCCTTACGTATTTATCCTGATTTTCTTTAATGTATAGGAGGCAATGTAAAATGTAGCTGCTAGGTCATCCTTACTTTCATTTCGCTTGCTATAACTCTTATCAATTTTCTCTACATAGAGAAAATTGCATATGAAAGAGCTGAATGAATAAGACCCGTGACAGGCTGTTAATAAAGTCGACTGTGATGCAATGTTTATCAGACTGCGTAGTAAAAGATGGTGCTGGACTCTTTTTTGCAAACATAGACTAGATGACTTTTAAAGGATAAATTTTGGACTCCTAAGAACTTTATGTTGTCGGACATATTCATATCGACAGTATGTTTGCTGCCTTAGACTAAAAACCATAGATTGTAATTGTTTACTTAGAATTAGAAACCAGTTATGAATTTTCGGTTCATTTTCAAGAACAACGGTGTTAATGTCATGGTTTTTGTAAGTCATTGCAGTATCGTCGGCGAATAAAGTGAAACTAGGTTCAGATGTACCTGATCCAAAACAAAACCTTTGGGGCACACCAATGTTTGATTCGATTAAATTTGATTTCTTGTTTAGATACTGTACATATTGAGACCTATCCTCATATGATTTTACCAAATTACTACTATTTGTCGAAAATTTGTAAAATGATAATTTACTTATTAAGATGTTATGTGACACATAGTCGAAGGTTTTGCTCAAGCCTAGAAATTGCACATATGAAAATTCGCTACCCTTGAAACCTTTGTTTATTAAAGTATTTATTGACAACGTTGTGATTTTCTTTGCTTTAAAGACAAACTGGCAGTTATTAAAAAGATTGAAGCTTCTAAAGTAAAACTTAGTTTGTAGTTTTAATACTATTTCAAGTATTTTAGGTAGGGGCGAGCGTAGGTGCGTCTTTACTATGTACATACTTCGGTATGCGATGTAAAGCAACGACAGGCGCAGTTAGTACTTGGATGGGTGACCATTCCAACGGAAACCGCGTCCTCGCCTTGCATATCTTCCAGCGGCTTGTATATCAGTGTGTGCACGGAAGCTATACAACCTTAGGCGAGGGTTGTATAGGAGATATACCATCCTTCGGAGGGGATGTAAAGCCGTCGGTCCCTTGTCTATTAAATGTTAGGCAAATAAAAGATCCCTACTCTTCTTAAGGGAAGAGGTTCGGCAAAATTCCTGGTTGGGGGTAGCTCGTCTACAGGCGTCGGTGTTAGGCCTCAGTAGCGGAAATAGGCCGACGTTAAATAAATGTATAAAAAAAAGTATTTTAGCAAACCCAGGAATAATGGTAATTGGTCTGTGGTTGGCAGGATCATCAATACAGCCTTTATTTATTGTGTATAGGTATCACTTTTGATAACTTTAGTATCTTTGGAAATACACTGCATTTGATACATTGGTTTATTAATTTTGTTAAAGGTACAAAAATGATGTATCTATTGGAATATAAGATTCTAATATTTATGTCATATGGATCTTTATAATGTATATTTTTCAAATTATTAATTATATCTAATACCCTGTACATACGTTCAAATAATTGCAACAAGACTAACCACTATTTTATTTAATACTTAATGACAATAATTAATCTTTATTATAATACACTAAGTACAACTGTAGACATTAATACAATTCACAACTCATTACTGTTCTTACTTTGTCTATTCACTTGTTCGTCTAATATAAAACTCTGCTCCGTACGCGGAATTCACTCCATATATCTGAGGCGCTTTGTTCTCAAACGTTCCAGTCTATCCTTCACGGCGTTTCTGGCCCTTCTCGTATATTCTATGAAGCAGTGGCGTGCACAACACTGCTCCCTCTTTAAGCGTGAACGTCCCGGTCAGGCAATTCAGAGTCCCCAACATACCTCAATCTGTCCAAGTGTACGATTTTCATCTTGGACTTCTTACTTCGTTGAATCCGATAAACAACGTCATTACTCGGGTGATGACAGAATACGGCCCTTGCCAAGGCGGGTAAAGCTTCGGATATCTTTCCTTCTTTCGCTGTGGGTTATATAACCAAACCAGATCTAGACATAGCGAGCCTTCATTCTGTTACCAGCTATGATAACTTGGTTTCGAATCAATTCATGGACATTCCTCAGCCGTTGACTAACTTCATCCACATAGTCGTCCACGACCAGTGGCTCCTTATCTGGTGTGCCAAATATCAAGTCACATGGCAGTCTGATCTCGTGAGCAAATATTACACGAGCCTGTGTTTGTTTGGTAGTTTTGTGAAAGGCAGCCCTATATGCCATTAAGAAAAATGGTATGTGCCGATCCCAATCTCGCTGGTTCTTATGAACCACCTTAGAAAGATGTTTCTTCATGATTTTATTATGTCGTTCCACCATTCCATCTGACTGGGGATGAAGAGCGGTTGTTGTGAATGACCAATATTTCGCAAATTTTCTGAAATACGTCTCACTCAAAGTACACCAAATCGGTATATAAGGTTATCCACCAGAACTCGAACAACAGTAACAGCTTCCTGATTTGGAATGGCATAGGCTTCCGGCCGTTTACTAAAATAGTCCATAGCGACCAGGATGTATTTATTGCCATCATCTGTCATTGGGAATGGGCCTGCTATATCGATAGTAATCCTCTCAAAAGGGGATCCCATTGGGCCCCTACTGCTGGTCTGTGGCCCTTTGGCCAATACTTTACAAAGTTGAAATTTTCATTACAGTTCCGAAAAATAAAAATTTTGCATAAATTGAAAAACTTTCATCCACGAGACGTCGTTTACATACAAAAGTACGTGAAATATACGTCTATTTTCTAATAACAGTCTACGTTAACGTTATACTTCCTCTGTAATTATAATATTATTAAATCCAAGCAAAAATATTTTCACTTTTACTACCTATCCCATATACGAGCGCCGAAAACGGGGAAATGCCGTGTCAAGTTAGCGAGCCGAAAAAATAATGAAACGAAACGATGTGAAGGTCTTTTCATTAAAAACATGTACATTAAAAACAACGGTATATACATATATTTTACTTTGTAGTCAGCTGTAGTTTAAATATAATTACAACTGCTGTATTAACAGTTATCATAGTACTCTATGGCCTACCTCAAGCGCATCCAGACTTGATTTATTGTTGCATTTATTTATTAAACTGTTTTATATCATTTTTAACTGACGTTAATAATTTGGAATGAGTTTTTCGGTTTTAAACATAAAATCTTCTGAAGTATGTATCTGAGGGGCGAACATTAGTTAATTAAAAGCATGAGTGTAATTTTAATTTAGTGTATGAAATTCGTATACAGTTCTGTTTTAATGTCCTTACTCTCTCATCTTAAGTCCTACCTCTTAATTTATATGAGAAAATATTTCAGTTTTTTTTTACTTTGGTATTAGTCACTGAAGTACTATTCAAAACTATTTCCAATTTAATAATGATATCAAATGAAACTTATAATAAATTTTCTAAAATTAATTTTAGAAAAAAAAATAATCGAAAAGTAATATTGTTCGAAAACTAATATTACCAATGACTTCATTCTGAAGTCATTGAATATTACAGTCCAGCAAGAACCCCGGGGAAGTTTGGGCATTTCTTACCAGGAAAGGAAAGGATGGTAATAAATACAGATCCTGGGCACATTTTGGCAACGGGAAAACGCTTCGTAACAACATACATAAAATCGAATATCCAAAATCGAGACGCCATATCATCAATATATCTGTCACTATCGAGCTTATAATTTCTGAAATCTGTGTGGTAAAAGTTGAATAAATAAAAATTAAATATCCAAATCAAGACGTTATATCATCAGTATTTGTCACTGTCAAAATAATGGATAATTGATTTTGTATTTCAATAAAAATTTAAAATCAGATTTTCTCCATTTTATCAAAAATACAGTCGACGGAATTTTTTTTTAACTAACTCGTATATTAAAAGGCGACTAATAATTCTCCTTTCTACGCCTTCGCAGAAACTTTTTTTTATAAACGTGTAAATGATTAAAGATATCCTTTTTTCAAAATTCTCATTCAGAAAGGTTATTTCTCAAAATCTCAATAATTTGTCTTTAATACATCATACTTTAATTCGTTATCTATTGATAATTTTTAAGAAATTTAATTGATCGTTATTACCCTACCAGTTAATTTACCCAGAAGTTTTTTGCATATCTCATTAATAGCCAATTTTAAAAAGTCAATTGATTTAATAGAATGTGTCAAAATTAACTATAAATAAGCTTAAACGATTGCATTTTGTGAATAGACACGTAATTGCACAAAAGGTTTTCCACTTTGTTGATCGATTTTATTATAATTTAGAAAGTCGAGGTTAAATTACTACAAAAAGGTTGTTTGTGGTTTACCTCATATGTAGTATAACAACAGTTGTACTTCCCTAATTTGGTTTAATATTCGATAATTATTTCTTTATATATAAATTCTTGTCATGCAAAAACAAGTAAAATAATATTGAGTTGTAAAAAAACTGTGACCAATTGCAATACATAAAAGTTGTTCATTAAAAAAACACCTCACTTTCTTCTGCATATATCTATCAAATAAGCGTAAACTTGCAAAAACTCCCATGAAAATAAAGTATTAATTATATAATGATAATAATAAATAAATATTCGACTTCCGGGAGTATGTAGCAGAATTACTAGCCAAATTAGGTTTTTCCGTAAGGTCCGCTTATTGTTTATTTAAATAATTACTTATTTTAGATCGTGTTCCCTCGGATTTTTGAAAATATTTCGAGATCTATAAGCCCTGTAGGACAAACTGAAAAAATGAAATATATCTGTTATAAATTGCACAATAAATATAGGTAAACGAGAATTCATTTCGATTCACAGGTACACAAAAGAAATGTCTTCACTGGGGTACCCAACTATTGTATTCTTATGTATCATCAAGATATATTATCGCCAAGATACAGTAATATTGACACATACAAATAAAGAATACATGCATATTATAAAATACAAGTAAAGGTACTAGAAAATACAGTTCATTTTGGAATACAGTGGGCGGTCTAATTTCTTTGGTTGTTATTATTATTATTATTATTATATTTATAAACATGCAAAGTAAGCTAGAGAATAGGGATTAGATGTGTAACTGAAGTTTTATAATAAAATTTAAGTTTTAAAATTTTTTAGGTCGCTCTATTTAATAATTCATTAGTACTCTAAAAGGCGTCTTTAAGTAGGTGATTTTTTATTTTATTTTTTAATTGGTTATAGCTAAGACATCTAATCGCGAAAGGAATAGCATCATAGAATATTTCATGGTAACTCGGACCATCTTGTGTTCTATTTAACCGATGAAAATGTTTGTTCAAGTTATTATTCCTGGTGTTATAGAAATGAACCTGACTCCTTATACTATATGAAAGTTTGTTATTTTCTTACATATAATAGACACTGAAATATACAGAAATATAGATATTAATATTCACAGGTGTTAAGCAGATTGAATGTTCAGCGGTACAAAGGAATGTGGGGCCCGATCGAGACGGCTGCAGCTTATCGCATGCTATATGAAAGTGTTTACGTTTATTTCACTTTGAGCATAAACGTATAATGTCTATTTTGTAGAATATTTTACATTATTAATAATAATTAATTTAATAAAATGGATGGTTATCAGGTTACTGAAAAAAAATCCAGATAATTAAGTAGTCTTATGGTGGTTGTTCAATAAATAATAATAAATAAATAAACACCACATAAATTAGACAACCCCCAGTTCCAGAAGCCAGAGGCTTGTGCGGATGGGGGTTACACATAGAAAAACGCGGACATACAACCATATTCTTCAACAGTGCTTGCGCGGTAGCCGGGGATCGAACCCGGTAGAGCGATACCTGTTCGATTAATCGCGATTGCCACCTCGCGCCTTAACCAACGGGGCTATCGGCTAGACAGCAATTGCTGAGGCGATAGATTCAAGTGACAAGACAGTAAGAAAGATTCTCAAGAAAAATGGTTACCGATCATATAAAGTAAGAAAAGCCCATGAGATATTTCCCGAGGACAATATCAGACGAAAGTGAAAGTGTAATGGCAAAGGCGAACAGTGATGAATATTTCATCAAAAATATTGTTTTCACTGAGCAATTGTCCTTTGCATTACATGGTCGATATAATCTGTCAATCGTTCGTTATTCGTCTCAGGAAAATCTCCATCGATTTTTTGCATTACTAACTCAGTATCTCCAAAAATTAAATGAATGGGGTTGTACGCTGGGGCGAGATCTGGTTTCAACAAAATGGTTGTCGTCCTCATGATTGTGCTGCAGTTTAGAAATTTCTGAACATCACATTTCCAGGTCGTTTATTGAGTGAACGGGAAACTATCTTAAGGCCAGATAGATTTTTTGATCTGGCTCCAAATGACATTTGTTTTATGGGGGCACATAAAATCTCAAATTTATGGCTTCCAGGACACAAGGCTATAATAATCTCGAGGAGTTGCAATTGAAAATCGCAAACGCTTTCGAACAAATTAGCCCAAATATATTATTAAAGCTTCTTATGGCCGAGTCATAGGGCCCCTTATAAACTTTATGAGAATAGTTATAATTTTTAGATGCTGTGACATACGTATACATCGTGAATTGAATAATTGAACGTTCGTCCACCCCAACGAACAACAAAATAGTACTGAGTCTGCGATTGCCTGGTTAATATATACCGATAACTGCTGGGATCACACCTGCTTGCGCTGCAAGTCGTTGGTTCATTTATTTCGCATGTAAACGCGACACTTTCTTGACGCTTACTGCATATGTAGTTGATACAGTCATAATTTTAAGCCTCGTAAACTGCCGCCTACAGTCTACATGATTTAAGCCTGTGATTACACGGATAGCTTTCCTTTGTACTGAAAACACGTAGTGCCCCCAAACCAAGATGGCATATGGTATCCGGGAGTGAATCAAAGCGTGGTAAGCTGTTGTAATGTATGTTGGGATATTTTACCTACAAGATTTCGTAGCAAGTACATCTATTTTGAGATTGTCCTGAAGGCATAAAAGTATGTTTCTCCCAGGATAGTTTTGGGTCAAGGTACATTCTAAGGAGCCACCGGATAGGTGTTATATCACCCAGGTTTCGTAAGCTGAAAATCATTATCTCAGTTTTTGTTCCATTTAGACAGATGCTATTTGAGGTGAGCCAGATATCAGTACATTTAACAATATCTGGAACTTCATTTAAGAGACCATCGATACTGCAATTTGATAGAGTTAAGTTTGTGGAAAATCATTTATATGGATCAAAAACAATACGAGCGCCAGGACCGATCCTCGAGGCACACCAAGATTGATCATCAGAGTCTCTAAGTTGCACCCATTACGGACTAGGGATTGTTATTCGTTTGACAGGTAGGATTTCAAAAGTGATATACTTTCATCTGTAAAGCCATAGGACAGAATTTCTGTTAATATGCCATGTGATAAGCAATCAAAAGCTTTGGTGAGCTAAAAAACATAGAGCCAACAAAATTTGCGTTGTCTATTATGGAAGTTAATTTATCTATAGCAATGGTTGTGGATAGTTTGTTTCTGAACCCGTATTGGTTGGTGTCGAAAAGATTATCACTTTTATATACGCAGTTAACTGGTTTTTTAGACGTATGTCATAGATTTTTGTGAAACAGGGAATCAGCGAAATTGGTCTATAATTGGATGGATCATTTATGCCGTTTTTTTAATAGATCGATACTACTTTGTCGATTTTCAGATAGAAATGTGTTAATTAGGTTCGTAAGAGGAATTAAGATATAATCCGCAATACTTTTTATGATTCTGAGGGACGGGTAGGCATCTTTACTGTTCCTGTTTTTAAGATTAATAATGACCTTAGTCACTTCACAAGCAGATACGAGGTTAAAAGAAAAATGGAAGGTAATTCTTAATAGAAAACTATTTCTTGAGAAGAAATCGACTTAAGTTACTAGGTATGCAACCATGACTTATAATAAAGTAAACGCTATTCTATTTTACTTAACAAAGCCACTGATCTTAACGTATTGGTTGGCATTTTAACACATACAGATAAATCTTTACATTGCACAGATTATGTATGTCATTATAGCACTACTTCTAGACCTGCTAGAACACACCTTAAAGTCTTTTTTGAAATATGAAAAGAATTCCTAGGAGCAAGCCTATTATGCGTCGATTGTAAAAATAAAGGTCTATTATTATTGCATTTGTTAAACTACTAATACGAAAGTGATTATTTAATTTAAATTTGATTTTTTGAAAGCAAATTGCGTGAAAATGTTTCATTGTTAAATTATAAAAAAACTAATATTCACATTCACCCATAGCGTAATTTGATGAAAAAAACTAATTTTTCTTTATTAAAATAAGATCTAGTGAATACATTACTAGTCAATAATTTTTTTACTTTCTTATTCATGCACGACGCAGGCAAATGCGTACTGTGGCGTTTTACTGAGTGACTTTCACATTATCCTAAACTCTAATAGCGAAACATTTTTTTATAAATTTATTTGCATGTACAAATGTTAACAGTATAAACAATTTTTTCGGACATCAAACTTTGACTTATTCATCGTAGAAGTCTCCCTATTAAAATTAGTTTTTGTATCAATCAACCTAATTGAAAATATAATTGATGGTTTCGAGAAAGACGAAGTTATTGGACCTGCTTTTTGCGACCTAACCAAAGCTTTTGATTGTGTAGAACATACAAATTTAATACAGAAACTAAAATTATATGGTGTTAGAGAGATGAGCCTAGAGTTGTTAAAAAGCTACCTAACAAACAAGTATCAAAAAACCTTTTATGGAGGTGAGTACTCTGAAAGCAAAGAAATAACTTGTGGGGTTCCACAAGGTTCATTGGTGGGTCCCTTATTCTTTTTAATTTACATCAACGATATCTCTGTTGCTACCAGCGACTCTGAGCTAATATTATTTGCAGATGATACGACAATAATAAATAAGAATCAAACTGACTTAGAAATGAGTGTTGAAAAAGGTATTATGGAAGTTGCAAATTGGTATACAGCAAATCATCTAAGTTTAAATCTAACTAAAACTGAAAAAATGTTCTTCTCATTACGTAACGATCAAATGCAAAAATCCACAATCGGGTAGATTTCTGGGCGTCACTTTTGATAATCAGTTGAAATTTGATGCGCATGTTGACAGTATTTAAAAAAAAATATCTAAAAATATATATGTGTTGAAAAACTTAAAATACAGCACTGAACAAAAAGTCTGTATGATAGCATATCATGCTTTAATACAGTCTTTGTGCACTTACTGTATGTTAATCTGGGGGCACTCTCCACATGCGAATCGAATGTTCGCTATACAAAGAAAGTTAGAGTGTTGGCGGGCCTTGACTACAGGGCAGATGTTAGGCAATCATTTGTAGATATGGGTATATTAACGATCCCCTCTCAGTATAATTTTGAGTGTTTGCTTTATGCAAGAAAAAATTGGGATAGATATGGGAGACGTGAAGTCATCTATGATCATAATATCAGAAGTAAAGAAAATTTGAATATAGGATATTTAAGATTTAAAAAATCAGAAAACTCTACTCTATATTATGTTCCAACTTTCTTTAATAAACTACCCGCAGAGGTAAGAATTTTAGATTTTAATAAATATAAAACGGTAGTAAAAGACTATTAAAAAATCCGTTCATAATGTTGACGATTTTATAAAGCAAACAATAATCATAAATACTCAATAGTAAATACTTTTATGTTTAGTTTTAACGACATTGTATGTGATTGTGCACAATATTTTCGACAAAATTTAGTACAGGTCCATCCAGCATAAACTTTTTCTAAAAAATTGTTAATATGAATTATTAAAATTTTACTCTGAAAAACTGAAGTAGTAGGCCTTGGATTTTGTAGGAATCTGGCACGTTTTGCTTCAAAAACGCAGTTGAACAGGCTCTACAAAAAAAAGGAGAAAATCGCACACTAAATAAAAAAATAAAAATTTTAACAAACTAACAATCGAAATTTGATGAACAATACCACTGCATTTTATTTAATTTAGTATGCCAATTTAAAAAAAATATTGAAATGAAGTTTTTTAAAGCCTTTTTTAAAAAATGGAATCCCCTCATACTCTTAAAATTTACTATTTTAACGCTTTTTAAGCATAACATAATTTTTCATTTACGCAAAAGGAATTCAGTGATACAAATAATAGAAGACAAATTTATAAAGATCTCTGTTCAGTAAATTTTTAAAACTTATTTTTTTATAAAGGTTAGAAATTGGCGTGTTTAATTAAAGAAAATGCAATGGTGTTATTATTCGAAATTGTCTACGTAATGTTCTAGAAACATTCGACGGCCATTTGTTATAAGTTTACCGCTCAAATATTTCTTCCATGATCTCTTTATTTATTAAGAGAGAATTGACTGTAATTGTGTTTTTTTCTTAGTCGACTTTACATTCTAATCAGAAATCATTAAAAAATTATAGTTGCAACATCCGCCTAAACCGCAAGTAGTAAAATCGTTTTTTCACATCAAAGTTAGTGCATTTATATGTTAATAAAAGAATAAGAAAATTATGTTTTGAAAAATAAAAAAGTTAAAGGGTTTATGTACACTACTTCTTTAAATCAGCCTGTTTGTAATTACACAAAAAATGGACGAGGCTATAAAACGTTGCAAAGAATACGCCATCGATTAAGAAAAAATAATAAAAACCACCAAACTGTGAAGAACAGCCATTCGTTTTGCTTCAATTATTACACTTTTTTAAAAGAATTTGCGTTACTTATCCTCAATCCCGTCTCGGTGTCAAACAGAACTTGTACAGTGCCATTTTATTTGCTTTTACGCAATGAAATGCGAACGGTATAATAACTATAACTGGATTCATTCGGTATAAAATTGTAATTATTATCTACTTTCAGTGAAATACATTAAAGTGAAGAAATTGTTTCATTACACATAAAAACGCAAAGATGGTAAAAAATCTAAGTATGCACCAGTAGGAAATCGTTTTTTTTTACTTTATTGTTTTTATTTAATAGTTCCCTATGAAAACCTTACGGTATTTATACAGGGTGCTCAAAAACTCTTAAGACAAACGAGAACTCCAAACTTTAGACATGATTCTAGGAAAAAAATCTCGATGGTTTTTAACGGGGAATTCGAAAATTCTCTTAGTTCTGAATTATACTTTAAAGTTATGTCTACAGTGTGAAATATCATTTGCTGATGAATATTTAGTAAATAATTAATAAGTTTCATTAGTTCATACAGTATTTAAATATCATAATTTAGTGATGGATAATTTTCATCTTCAAGCTGTAATTATACAAAATTTGGAAAATGCTGAAGCTTCCATTGCATATGAAAGGCAACATTTTATTACCAATGTTAAAAGAAGAACTTAACAAACCCTAAGTATGTATTATTTATGTTATTAACATGCGCTTCATTCTCCAATGTTGACACCCTATACCTCTATAGTAATCGAATTTATATGCACTGAAGACCTACATATAAAAAGCCTTAAAATCGGACCGAGCGAGTATCCTTCATCATCGCGACAATTTTTAACCGACAAGAATAGTGTATTACATCTATTCTGTAGTTGCTTTTTGTGGAAATCAGCTTCCGAAGTGTTAACCGAGTCGAATTGGATTTAAACACACATTACTGACCGTGTTAAGCTTTCTAAGGCTCCTCATTTGCGACATCTCTCAACATCGAAGCGAATACGTTGCGAAAAATTTACTCAACTGCATGATTTATCATTATCCTTAGTGAAAAGATCAATAGTTCCGCTTGTTTAACCGTGAGTGTACCTTCGCGTATAATTTCTAATTAATCAGCGATTCTGTAGTGATTGATTGTTATTTGTCAATCAAAAAACATCTGTTTCGCTTTTTGCTATGACTTTTGCAAGTTCCACTCAAGGTACTATTTAATTGGGCAATGTATAATTTATTGTTGTATCTCGTTTGGATGCATTCTTACGTGAAAGTAATTGATTATAAATAAGTGTATATTGTACATAATAACATATTAAATGATATTCTTTTTATTTATCACCCCAAACTCATTTTCTATACGGTGCCGCAGCTAACAAACATGCTTTAAAAAGGCAACGAAATTTAGATACGGATTGTATAATTGATATTTCAATTTTTTAATGTTTGTGTCCATCTGTATATCTCTCTGTTCAAGCATTCGCTTTGCAAAATAGTGTCCAAAAATATTAAGAAAGTTAACTTTATATCTGAAAATCTATAACTACATATGACTAATTAACTAGAATTAAAAGGGTATTTATTTTCTTAACTTGTAAATACCTACCTAGTTATAATTACTTTCCTTTTCCAAATACGTATCATATATTTTCTGTTATTATTTAGCTTCATCCAAGACTTCTTGAGGCGACGTATCAACGAGACGGAATTTACGTCATTATTCCATATTGCAACATCATATTTTGGTTCATTTTTATTTTCAAATATTTGTAACACATAAACACATACTTAAATGCCAAACAGAGCTAAAGATGTTAATAATTGAAAAAGGCATACAATTTATTTATTTATTTATTTCAACGGAAATACATTTTACAATGACAATCAACACATATCATCAAGTTGGCTATTAAATACAAAATACAAAACAATACCATACATTACAATGAATTTAATTATTCATGCAACAGTTATCACACGTTTATTCTACTACATTGTGACATCCGCAGAATGACCCCACTTTTAGGGCCTCAAATGAGAGCAATCAGTACGAGGAGCTCTATGTGTATTGCTCTAATTCCACCTGGCAAAAAGTAAAATATGATAGGGCTTATGAGGCTAAATAATTAAATAAAGAAATAAGTTATTGTCTTATACCTCAAACGAAACAACAATGCAGCTACGGACACGTGTTTCGGAGTTATTGCTCCTCATCAGCGTAACGTAGCTTAGCGATATATCTTACAATCGAGCAAAACCAACAAAGGTCGGAAAGTACAGTGCACAGTACTCCATTGGCGTTTGACCTTTGTTGGCTTTGCACGATTATAACATATATCGCTAAGCTACGCTACGCTGATGAGGAGCAATAACTCCGAAACACGTGTCCGTAGCTGCATTGTTGTTTCTTGGCAATAACTTATTTCTTTATTTATTTTTAAAACTTGTGAAACTACCGACAAATGGGTCTGGCAGGTTATCATGTGCATTATACATTCGTGACATTTTAGCGAGAGGGCTGTAAAAACCATAATTGGAGTGATGATAGGAAACCTTGAACAACTTAAAAATTTTTAGTTCAGTTAACTGTATTCAACTGCATATTCTGGTTGTGGACACAAAATGTAACCATTAACGATTTTGAACCACAAGAATACATTTGCAAATGCTCTACGTTCCTCCAAAGATTGGATGTCATATTGTTCCGTAATGCGATCATAGTTTATATAAAAGTTGTCAACTATATCAATATTACATCTAAAAATATCTTTTCTAAAAATATTATGTTTAATATTCCGCCCTCTAAAAGCACATTTGAACTATGCTAAGCCAAGTCAGGCAATTTATTTTTCGATTGCAACAGACACTGGACTGCTAGATGGCACCTGCTGGCTGTTTTACATGTCGCTATTGTAAAAATACCGGGATGTACTATAGTCAAAGGATTCTCATGTCGGTCGTTGCATACCTACCTTGCACTGACGAGAGCCAACAGCTCGAAACTGCAGTCTGCAAGTGGTGTGTGACGACTGGCAAGGGAGCTCCTTTAATTAGGATCAGTCTTTCGGCTGGTGTTTGTTGCAATCGAAGCATTAGCGTTTTGATGGTAATATGCAATTATTACACTTAACGCACCAGATTTGTAACTTTGGTTGCAGTCTGGTTACTTCCCTTATAGTAAAATAAGGATTTATAGAGGAGTTTGCGACTAAAAATATTATGTTTAATATTCCGCCCTCTAAAAGCACATTTGAACTATTACATCTATTTGCAAAATTTCTTAAGAAGCATTTTTATACACTTTCCAATTCATCAATGTAACACCGATAAAAAGGGGACCAAACCGTTGAGGCATATTCTAAAGCTCAGCGAACAACTGAACAATATAATGTTTTATGGCACATGGCTGAAAGATCTCGACCATTTCTTGTTATAAAACCTAAATTCTCCATCCAAGCATTTCTCGTGTTTCTGTAATGTTCTCTAAAAGTGAGTTTAAAATCTAACCATACTCGCGCTGCAATAATTGTATGTCAGCAAGATTAGTGATCATTTTATAAATTTTCAAGTCATCCGCGAATAGGAGAAGTGAAGAAAATAACCTCAGCAACATCGTTTATAAATAAATTAAAAAGTATAGGACCACTGTGAGACCCTTGGGGCACTCATGACAAAACCTTAATTTCTGTTGAGATAAAATTATTTACGCGGACTACCTGTATCCTCTCCCGAAGAAAACTTTCAATTCAATTGATAATACCCACTCCAAAACCCAAAGCAGTTAATTTTCCAATTAAAAAGTTACGATCCACTCTGTCGACTGCCTTCGAGAAGTCTGTGTAGATGCTATCCACTTGAAAACCCTTTCGAAGGCATTCAACAGGTCATGTTAATATGTTGATCGCCCTTGTGAAAACCCATGACGTTCGGGAATAATTATATGTTTAGAAGATCACGCTAGATGGACAGAAACCATTTTGTCAAAAAGCTTCGGTATTTCTGACTGTGTGGATACCCCTCTGTAATTCCCAACCTCTTGTTTATTACCGCTTTTATATATGGGAGTCAGAAAACTAGTCTTCCAATATCCAGAAAATACCCCAGAGTTTAACGACAAATTAAATATGTAATGCAGTGATTTACTTAAAGTACACACACGTTCCTTAATGAGAGCTGAAGGAACACCATGAGGACCACTTGAATACTTGAATTGCAAATCATTAATGGCATTAAACACATCCGTAATGGAGAATGTTATAACATGAGTATCCACCGTTCTAGAAAAATTATAGTATTTTGCAAAAAGATTAACAATATCTGCCCCATTGTCGGCAGTGCTTCCCTCATATTACATACAATTAGAATATGTATTTGATTTACGCAGATTATTTACATATATTTTATAGACCTTCTGAAAAACGACCAGTTAACAGAATCGTTCGTTAACACTTAATCAGCTCTGTTTATTTAAAGATATTGGTAACGCTCTGTCGGGATACTTTATGAGAGTTTATTACCTACGGCGCACGAGGCAGCTCAAATGGACCTTAATATATGCATATACGTACGCTTGATATACAAAGTAGTGTCAAGTAATTCAGAAGTTACTCAATGACAAAATAGTAAACAGAAATATATAGTCAGACACTAAAATTAGGGATACAAGAATATACAGTGTGTCTTGAAAAACTGTGGGGTTGCGACTAGACAAACAAACACCTTATATAAGAAAAAATAAAAAGAAATTTTATTGACGTTGGTTGAGAACTTCTAGCCAGATATACAGACTGTCTATATTATGAGGGTGACACCAAATATTTCGCTTAATATCTATTGTAGAAAAATAAAGTTTTAGAAACAGTTATCCCATTTTTGTGAGCTATATTTCAATAAAAAGGAGTTTGAAATCCATAGCCTCCTTTATGAGATATGTTACAAAAACCGGAAAAATAGGAAAACCACAAACGGTTATAGTTTCCTAATTTCTGGTCAGGTCGATAGCCGAGTGGGTTAAAGCGCAAGGTGGCAATCGCGATTAGTCACACGGACATCGCACCACCGGGTTCGAATCCTGGCTCCGGCACTGTCGGAGGAAATGGTTGTATGTCCGCATTTTTTCAATATGTAACCCCCTTCCGCACAAGCCCTTGCTTCTGGAATTGGGGTTTGTCTAATTTCTGTGGTGTTTATTTATTATATGATTTATTAATTTAAGAAGATACGAAAAAAGTTAAAGGGATGAAAGGTAACGGCAAAGACAATAAGAATAATAATGTGTATCAAAAAATTCGAAAAACACAATTGACTTTGACATACGCTCTTGTGCAAAAATGAAAAGAACAAATCTCAAAGTAGGCTATAACACCATTAATTCACTTTATTTTTTCTCTTTCCAACGATATAAAACATGTCATAAAAATCAGTAATGTCAGTATTTAATATTTTACGAAAACCACAATTAATAATAATAACAATAATAATAATAATAATTGATTTTATTGATAGATAACCAAATATACAAAGTAAAAATTAATAAAAAAATATAATAGTGGATCTATCAAAGGGCAGAGTTCGCTGTTACCCAGAGTATGAGGAACTGCGCTCTTCCACTCAACCCCAAACGCCCACCAAGGATGAATGGAACAGGAAGATATCTTTAGATTTAGACTGAGAATCAACAAATATAAATATATATCTACACACACAATCCCATAAACACACATAAACACACACATAAAAATAAAAATGCAGACGTACTTATACTATACCAATAAAGCATAAAATAGACTAAGCTGAAGGCAAACAAATTAAAATTTTTACAAGATTGAACAAATTTAAAATTTAACAGTTAAAATCAAAATTAGAAATTAGAAATTACCCTTTAACAGCATTTCCTTCAACTTTTTCTTGAATGAAAATAAGGGTAGCCTTTTCATGTCATCCGGAACCTTGTTATACAGCTTAGCAATATTGTAAGAATAAGACGATTGAAAGAGACCTGTGTTGTGCTGAGGAATTGTAATATGATCTTTACGACGAACATTTATGTTGTGGACATCTGTACGAAACTTGATTTTATTGTACAGATAAGATGGTTGTTGCAGGGTGATAATTTTATGAAAGAGAACACAACTGTTCACAATTCTTCTCTGATCTATATTAAGCCATCCAACCTCCTTTAAATGTTTAGTGACATGCTCCCGTCTCCATAAACCACAAATTAAGCGAATGCACTAGTTTTGAATAAGTCACATAAGAGGATTTTACATTTTTTGTTGAGTATACTCCTATTATTGTAGTTTGTTTTTAAGTTACAGAATGCTCCTTTTGTAATCATTGTGACATGCTGAGAAAACCTTAGGCGATTGTCAATTGCTAATCCCAAATTTTTTTCATGCTCTGAATGTAAAAGTATTTTATTATTCATTTGTATACTAATGAAGTTCGAACATCTTTTACGCGCGGCATCTCTTCCAAATAGAATAACCATAGATTTGGAAGGATTTATTTCAAGGCAAAATTTGGTGGAGATAGACATTAGTGACTCAAGGTCATAATTTAGATTCGTGCAAGCGGTTAGCACATCCCCTTCGGGAAAGGACATTTATATTTGTGTGTCGTCAGCATAAAAATGAGCGTAAGAATAGCGTTGTTCATAAAATTGAAAAGTATACAAAGTAAACAATAGAGGACCTAGTATGGAACCCTGCGGAACTCCATTTTCTACTAAGGCAAAATCAGACTCCATTGCTCCCAAGATAACAGATTGAAATCGTTGTGCCAAATAATTTTTTAACCGTAACTTAACTTGATCAGTGAAACCTATATAGCGGAAGATGGCTAAAAGTAATTGATGTTTTATCCTATCAAACGCTTTGGAATAGTCGAGTAATATGAGCAAACATAAATTATTTTGATCTATAGATCAGATTCATATCATTGAATCATAAAAATCAGCTATGCTATGATTAGTGAAAAACAATGTATACAGTTATTAACAAATTTGACAGATTGTCACTGTTGTATATTGCGTTATCGAGTTCTAAGACAAGTTTTATATCAGTAATTATGGTGCACACCAATAATAACAAATTCGATGTGATTAGCATTTATTGTCGGTGCAATTTTGATGCTGAGATGGCAGTCATAGTTTACAGAGATAGATTTTCAGATGTTCCGCAGCCAAATCGAACTAACTATGTTTAGGAAGTTAGTTCAAAATCTAAAAACGCACGGTCCATTTTCAAAAAAATTAGTATTGCGGATAATATAAGAAAAGTGAATAGAGTACTGAATTATGTTAACCAAAATGAAGAAACCTCATTGACACAAATTCAGAGAAACTGCATAAAAAAGACAGCGCAAGAAAAATATTTAAAAAAAAAACGGATTTCGATGCTACAAATTGAGAAAAATTCAACACTTAAATGAGGGAGATAAGCCGAGGAGAGTAAGAGAGGTTGTTAAATAAAAAAAGAATGACCCGCTGATATGTAGCAAAATTCTTTAGTCGGACGGATCAAATTTTTCTAATAATGGATTTTTCAATATAAATATGCATTATAAGTGGACACGAGAAAATACACATTGATGTAGAGAGACTGCTTTCCAAGGAAGATTTACTACGAATGTTTGGGTGGGTCTTTTAGGGACTAAAGTAATTAGACCTTATTTTTATGATGGCAAATTAACCGCTCGTAGATACCTTAATTCACTGCAAAACGAATTTCAAGATTTTCTTTATGAATTAACAGTGGAAGAAAGATTTAATTATTCATATTTTCAACAAGATGGGGCACCATCTCACACTGCTGTAATATGTACAAAGTATTTAAATTAGTTATGCCAGATAGCTGGATAGGCACCTATGTACCCATTCTATGGCCAGCTCGATCAGCAGATATTACTCCTTTGGATTTTTTCGTCTGGGGTTACATTAAAGACAAGGTATTTCAAACTGTCCCTGAAAACATTGAAGACATCAAAACCAGAATTAGAAACGCATGTGAGGCAATTACTCCTGAAATGCTAAAAAAATGTAATGCGAGAGGTGTCTCGTAGAGCACGTTTGTGTATTAGAATGCATGGTGCATAATTTGAGCATTTTTTGTTCATGTTTTTTATCGTTGGAAAGAGAAAAAATGAAGGGAATTAATGGTGTCATGGCCTACTTTGAGATTTGTACCTTTTCATTTTTGCACAAGACCATATGTCAAAGCCAACTGCGTTTTTCGAATTTCCTTAAACACATTATTATTCTTATTGTCTTTGCCGTCAACTTTCATGCCTTTAACTTTTTTCATATCTCCTCAAATAAGGGAGCTATAACCGTTTGTGGTTTTCTTATTTTTCAGGTATTTGTAATATATCTCACAAAGTAGGCTATGGATTTCAAATTTCTTAAGTAACAGCTGCCGAACTAAATTAATTTCAAGGTCGTTTTGCGACTTACATTTTTCTTTAGTTGCTAGTCGCTAGTAACAAATGAACAACACGGAAAAAACATCAAATAGATGTTACCCGGTCTATTTACGGCCACCATTTTTGTGTATCAGAGTTTATAACTTAGTGATGAAAACATCGTAAGGATTACTGGCTTGTGTTGGATGTAGAGTCAACCAAATGTAACGAATGCATGAAATTATCGCTTTGATGTATTGTAATATCTTAAACCACTGGGCTATAAATTTAATTCGCATAACCAAACCGCAGGGTGATATGCAATGGCGCCACTCTGAAAATTTTGAAATTTTCTATTCAAATTCATCATTGTAGGATGGCGTTAACATGTAACACAATATTAACCCTATTCCGAGGGCAGCGACTACATCACATTCTTTGTAAAATAATAAAGAACATCATCGTGAAATTCGTCGTAGAAAAATGTAATAAGTATTGATTTAAAAGTATAAAGTATAAAATATAGAGAATGCTGCCAATATAATTCATATAAATATCCATAGCATTAAATTTAGTACAAGTTAACGCATTATTTTTGCCTTAGATAGTACCACTACACAGATTTATAAATATATTTATATCATGCCCACGTTGACTTGAAACGTGTACAACTTGGTTCGAATAATAGGCGCTCCCTATTTAGCTCTACATTTTTGCATTTTCAAAAAGTTTACATAACGTTGAGATTTCGTCACCAATGTCATTCTTCTTACAATCGCTATTGAAGACGATATCATAATCGTGTTGAAAAATTTTGAAAGCAGAAAGACTTTGACTAGTAGGTTATTCCTGAACTGATTGACATATTCATTAACCATGGTCTTGGTAATCTAATTAAAAAGGTTGCGTCATACTTGTTATCTAAGCCCGCTAACAGGAACAAACTGTTAACTTTAAGTATACCGATTATGAAAAAACTTACAGAACACTTCTGGTTTATAGGAAATACATTAATATAGTGGTAACATTCTTCGTGTGCATTGGACATATTGATGATAATAAAACTTGGTGAAAGTATGCATTAAAAATTGCGTGAATGGAAGTAACCTTTAGACTTAACTGTCTTTACTTGCTTGCTAGAAGAGTTGACCCCTCTGATTCTCTATTAGATTTTAATGTATATACAATCATAATGTTAAAATGTTTTATTACATATAAAAAGTAAACAATACATTTGTCAACTAAGGGAGGATCATCTGAGGATGATTAAAACTTAATTGAGTAATATATGTATTTATAGTACAAGTTAATCTATAATTAATACCGAAAATCAATGTCTAGTTAAAAAATTGTTATTTATAATTGCATGTGAGAAATATAATTTTTCTTTTTAATTTTCTGTAATATTCTACCTGAATTAAATTTGAGAGCTTGTTGGTTAAAAATGTATCGTTCTGTTTTAATGCCAAAAGCTTCATTCTATTAGTTATTTAAATAAAGTAAATTTCGGCCAGTGATTTTGACGGTTTAATTCATTATTTTTAAACGTCTTTCTAGAGCGAAAAGAAATGTTATCTTTAATGTGCTAAGGTATAGCTAAATAACATATTCAAAAAATGTGTTCATCTTCTTATTGATGATTGAAATCCCTAAAAATTTATTTTAGCATTTTCTAAAGAGTAACTATTGGAAAATATTAATATATTATTTTCGATATCCACAATATCAAATTTAAGATTTTTAAACGCAAAATATGGTACATATGGGAAAGATATCTTTGTCAATCAAATAAACTGTATTCTTGACCAATATTACTCGACAAAGATATAAACAACATTTCGGAAAAAGGTATTCGTCTTCCTATTGATCACTCAAATCTCCAAAGAATACGAATTGCGAATCTTCAATACTTTTAAATAAATAATATTGAAAAATAATATATAGTTTTCAATTTTGTTTTTATCCTTTTATTTAAATGTAAAACTTCACTATATCAAATTTAAAATTTTAAAAATTCATTTCAAACCACAAATATGATACATATATGATAATATCTTCTTAAAATAAAGTAAACGGTGTTTTTTACTATATTTCCTGAAAAGTGTTTAAACACCGTATTGAAAACGGTGATGGTCTGCTTATTGATCATTAAAATCTCCATAGAATGAGAATTCTTAGCATTTTTTAACAAGTGATAATGACAAATATTGTATAATGTATAATATATGTTACAACATAAAATTTTTAGGATTTATTTGAAGTAATTTAATATGCTAAATATATGATAAAAATAATACCATCACACAATCAAGTGAATTAGATTTTTGACTAATATTTACTAAAAGATATCTAAAGGACACATTGAATGAATTTTTTCTCTCTGATCACTTGAATCGCCAAAGAGTGAATAATTTGTAGCATTTTTTATCAAATATAATTCGAAAACTTAAATTTTCGGTTTTATTTTTGACCCTTGTATTTAAAATTAACTAAATGTGAAATTTTAATATATTTAATTAAAATCTTTAAAATTCATTTCAAATAACCAAATGTGATACGTTTATAGAGCCAAATGAACTGATTTTGTAACCAGTATATCCTGATAGGTATTTAAACACGTCGAAAAAGGTGTTCGTCTTCTTATTTATCATTCAAATCTCCATGGAATGAGAATATTTTTAGCACCATTGAAAAATGTTATATAATTTTCAATTTTGGTTTTGACCCTTGTATTTAAAATGATTTAAATGTAATATTTCAATATATTACAACTTTAGGATTTATTTGAAGTAATGAAATATGCTAAATATGTGATAAAAATAATATCATCGCAAAATCAAATGAGTTATATTTTTGACTAATATTGCCTAAAAGGTATCTAACGGACACATTGAAAGAAAGTGCCCATCTTTTCATTGATCATTTAAATCTCCAAGGAATGAGGAATTTATAGAATTTTAAAACAAATACATTGGAAATATTCTTATAAAATTTTCAATTTTCCTTTTGACCCTTGCATTTAAAATTAAGTAAATGTGAAATTTCAATATATTTAATTAAATACTTTAAAATTAATTTCAAATAACAAAATGTAATATGTTCATAGAGCCAAATGAACTGAGATTTTAACCAATATATCCTAATAGGTATTTAAACAACACATCGAAAAGGTGTTCGTCTTCTTATTAATCATTCATATCTCCAAGGAATGAGGACATTTTTAGCAGTATTGCGTATTGCACCCTTTAAAATGAGTTAAATGTAAAATCGATGTATTAAACTTAAAACAATTTAAATGTCGCTCTCATTTTTTAAATTCATTATTTGAAAGAGCTTCATCATTAAGTCGCACAAACTTGTTTTTATATTTTTCTTTATAGAATATTCTAACAGTATGCAAATTTTTAGCCATTTCAAAAATCAATGGAGGTCAAAAAACAGCGACTTTTAGTTATTAAACATAAGCGGATAAATTATTATTTCAACATAATAAAGTTATTTATATGATAACTTTGTAAAAGTATATCATTAAAATTGTCGCTGGTTTATTGTATATTTAATTTATCCTATAGATCTGTTGATATTAAATCTTGTTATACATCCCACAAATAATAGTACAGCTATTAGACTCTAAAGTATTTGTTCTTCTTTCCTACTTCAACCATCTTTCACTTGAAATCTTTGAAATCGCAATTCTATTTTTATTAAAAATTGTTTTTAAGAGCGAAAGAGAAATCTTCAATTATATACACTTATATTAGTGAGTTATTGACACTATAAATGTTCGTAAGTATCTTTAAATACGCATTTTAAATTTGTAAACTTAAGAATGGACTTAATCATCTAACAAATTCCTTTGGTTGCTTTTTGCAGTGTGTATAAAAACATAACATCTTTTCAACAATCTATTGCACTTTAATATTTAATAATTTTCAATGATATCATTACCAAACAGACAATCAGTATTCAATTACACTTAATGCATTACATAATTAACGTCAAAGCTAACAAAAGAGTGAAAAGATTGGCAATTTAAAGCTGGAATTAACCTCAGATTTCAGAAAACTATTATTTTCTAGTAGTTTTTGCTTCTATTGTACTTTAAATGCTTAACTTGCAACACTATTGCAAGCTAACTCAGACAAGAAATAATGCACTTTTTAGCACAGAAGGAAATTAAATTAACACGTTGCTAAATAGTGCAAAAAAGATAAAAAATGCACGTGTAGTAAGAACTTAATTTATAACCATGAAAATGATAGTTCACTCAATAGATAGGTTATACCTCGCAGATATTCTTGGAGTTTTGAAACTTGGAAATTTAGTGTAGTTGTGTCCATGTTGCCTAAATAATTCCTTTAGTTTGCGACCTAATGGCGCCGTCGCTTGACCCCATATAGTGAAAAAATGGTGGCGAAATAAGTTTTTTAACAATATCTTATTTCAATTGCCTCCAGGCTCCAGGATAATACAAATTGATGATCCCTATTCACAAAATTATACTGCTTATCGATCCATTAATACATTAACCTATTAATGTCTTCTATAAGAAACAATATAAAAAAAAGTTTGCACCAATAATAACGGCGCTTTTACAAAAAAAAAAAAAAATATTTAAAGAAAAAACGAAAATGAATTTAAAAAAATAATTTTAATACTATGAAATTTACATTTAATTCATTTTAAATGCAAGGATCAAAAGCAAAATTAAAAATATGTAATAATATTTTTCAACGGTATTTGTTAAAAGCGGTAAAATTCTCATTCTTGTAGATTTGAATGATCGATAAGAAGACGAACACATATTTTCAATGTGTTTCTTTTCTTAGATGTCCTCCAAAAATTATTAGTCAAAATCACAGTTCATCCGATTTTACGAACATTTTGTTTTTATTATAAATTTATCACATTTTATTAATTGAAATAATTATTATTTTAAATTTAATGTATTGGGAATAACTGTGAACTATAAGTTTATTAAATTTGATCGATAGACTAACCTGTCGGTAGGTTAGATAGATTTGTGTATGAACAATCAAAGAAAAACACTCTAAAGCGTCTTATTTCATTCATGTCAAATTCACATCGACACGAGCAACTATGTAGGTCATACAGGTAGATTATTTGATACGAGATATATATAGATAAAAGCAGTATTCCCACGTTTGTAAATATTTAATAAATGTAGGCCATACAACACTGAAATAAACTTCTTAAAAATGTTAGAAACTTGAGAAAAGATAATAAAATAAAATTAAAATTGTCAAGTAAAACCTTTGGAAATATTTTTTATAAAATTTTCAGCAAATTTATGTACGGGGTTATTCATATATATTGACCACCCTTTATTTCTGTTATTATTGAAAATAGAGAAAAAAGTTTCGTATAAAAGTTGTCTTACCTATATTTTATTGAAACGTGATAAAAAAAACCAACATCATGTATAGGTCACGTGATACGAAATAAATATATGTTTTTATTACATGGAAAACCCTATATATTATTGCATTTTCGAGAAGCCTTTTTCCCCTGATTTCAAATACATAATATTGTATAGGTCTATCTTAAATACTTGTCATGAAATATTTAAAATAGACTTATACAATATTATATATTTGAAATCAGAAGAAAAAGGGCTTCTCGAAAATGCAATAATAAATAGGGTATTCCTTTAAAAAAAACATATATTTATTTCGTATCACGTGACTTATACATGATATTGTTTTTTATCACGTTTCAATAAAATATAGGTAATATCCAATGACTTCAGAATAGGATAGACAAAGCATGTCCTATACACTAACACATGAGTTGTTGTGTTTCCCTACTAAATATGATATATATGAAAAATACTAGGTTCTCGGGTTGAACCGCGTCTGAGACTGTTAATGTCTCAACGTTTCGGCTCCCGTTTTGGAGCCATTTTCAAGAGAAAAAGTGGGCCAACAAAAAATTGTCAAAGAAAATAATGCTAGAAGTTCGTGGAACTGGTTCCATTCCGGGGTCTGAATCTGCCTACTCCCCAGATCTCACCACGATCCGTCTCTAAGGCCTCAATCTGCCTACTCCTTAAAGTGAACTCACTGGCAGTATCGGACGAAGTGTTATTTATACGAAAGCTGTCTGTGGGTGGGAGAGTGGTGGGGGGTTGAGGGTCTGCTGATGGAGGCATCAGAGCAGAACGGCTGCTATCAGGATTATGAGGTGTGGATGAAGATTGTGGAGCTAGCCTGGAGATCAATGCTTTCCAAGCGACTGGAAGACGATGACCGTCATCCCTTTTGTTTAGACAATTGGGACGTTTTTCAATCTCAATTGCTGGAAAAATGATGGTGCTATGGTTTTGGTGTTATCGAAGTCTATATTATGGCCTGTTACGAGGCGGTGTTGGGCAAGTGATGATGTGGGATCGGATTTTCTAACTGCAGGACGATGTTCATATATTCTATTGTTAATCCGTCTATTGGTTTGTCCAATGTAGGGTTGGGGAGAGTTTGAGCAAGGTATTTCGTATACACCTTGGGAATCATTAGGTATTTCGTCTTTTGGGGTTCTGATTAAATTGGAAATTGTTTGGTGTGTTGTGACTATGGTTTATATGTTATTGGATTTCAGGACTTTTGAAATTTTGTCTGTGACACCTTTGATGTAGGGTAGGAAAGCTTTTTGCTGAGGAAGAGTTTCTGTCTGTTGAATTTGGGAAGGATTTTGTGATCTGTGTATGGATTGCGTTATATGCCCTTTGTCGTAACCGTTTTGTAGAAGTGCTTCTTCTAATGTTTTTAGTTCGGATTGTCTGTTAGTCTGAGGGATTTAGTTACAAGAGTGTTGACAACGGAATTTATTTGTGATGGATGGTGGTGTGATTTTGAGTTAAGGTAAGGGTTGGTGTGGGTTGGTTTTCTATACACAGAGTAGGAGAATTGATTGTTGTTTTGTTTTGTAATGAGGACGTCTAGGAAAGGGAGGGAACAATTGTTTTCGATTTCGATAGTGAACTGGATCTGAGCTCGTATATGATTAATGTGAGACAGGACAGCTGTTTAGAGAATCTCTACCATGTGGCCAGATAACGAAGATGTCATCTACGTATCTTAGCCAGCAGATAGGCTTCATTTCACATGAATTCAGGGCTTGGGTTTCGAAGTTGTCCATGTAGATGTTGGCTATGACGGGGGACAGAGGCGATCCCATTGGAGCTCCTCTCACTTATTTGTAGTAGTTGTCTTGAAAGAGAAAATAGGTGTTGGACAGACAATGTTCTAGAAGGGTCAGACTGCTGGGAGAAATATTGTGTTTAGTTTTGAGAACGTTTAGGGCTTCAGTGAGTGGGATATTGGTGAATAATGACACAATATCGAAACTGACTAGAATGTCGTTCTGGGAAATATAGTAATTTTGAAGAAGATCTGAACTGCACTCTCAGTTCGAGCTATAAAATATTCTGAACTTCATTTGTATGGTGATGATAGTTGTATAACTTTTGTAATGGTGTTACGTGTTAAACTCAATTTACGACTAACAGTCTAAAAATAAGAGGAATAAAAAAACTTAAGGTCAGCTAGCTCCAACAGGAGACTCCAGGGGTGAGATTCGTTTATTTTTTTAACGATTCCTAAAGTTTGCCAAGGTGAAATAGTGAGCGCCAGGTAATTTTAATATACCAACCTCAAGCGAATTGTCAGACACACTGTCTAAATAAATTACCAAATTCAGTGTTACTTATTTTCAGCCTTAAGTCAACGGTGAAAAAAAAAAAAAAACGAGGTTAAAATTCCTACAACATTTATTAACAAAATCTGATTACCGGTGACTTTTTAAATTAAAAACTACCAGATTATACCTATATGTACAAAATTCTTAATATTATTGATGGCAACTTTCTAACTGTAATTCTTAAATTATATATGAACTTTTCGATTTTACTGACAGTGTTTTCCTAATTAACACATTATTAAATTATATACTAGATTTTGACTTGATTCTGATGTAATGTTGATTTAACTTTGATTTAATCTTTAATTAATTCTGATTTAATTCTGATTTACTGTTGATGTCCTTTCTAAGTGAAAAATGAATATTTTAGGCCAAGTTACATTTAACAAAATAACTAATTTAAATAAGACAGGTTAGAGGGGGGAGCCATTCTTCAATATACCCAACTAAATAAGTTTTCCAATATGACCTTATGCATCACATAATACAGCAAAAAAAAATTATACGTATAATTATCAAAACATCTGGATATATAACTGCGCAGTTACTTACAGGTAATTCATACTAGTAGGGAACTATTATTGTCCATACCAGCTAGGCTTATAAAATGGCCGTTTATAGAATAATTAAAAATCATAGACATAAGGAAAATAATGATTCTAAATATACATGGTAAATACTAAGGGTACTTATCCCACCTCCAACGCCTTTAAGGGTGACAACTGATACCGGCATTCCCAGTTCCTCACTCGAAACTCCTGTATTATATCTGCAGAAGGCTCTCCGACTCCACTCCAGTCCCAAAACAATATGTACCAGTGATGTCCTCAACCAAAACAGCAAAAGTCCCGTCCAAATCGACACGTGGCTTCCCAGCATAAAAAACGTCCATCCAAAAAAAAAAATACCGTAACTCCCCAAAACCAGGAATTTACAGAAATCCAAGTCTAGGGTAGATTTAATACCCGTACAAAATTTGCCTATAAATAAAATAGCTCTTTAGAATTCGGTATTTCTATGAAATTTGGCGAAACTTGCTTACCCAACAAAATGGCCTGGGCACACAAAAAAAAACACAAGGATTCAATAGCTTCGTTTCTAAGCCTATTTAGAAGTTCCACACAACAAAATCGGCTTCAAACAGCTCACCATACCAAACGGCACTTCCAAATTTAAAGACTTCCAGTATAATCCCCAAAACTCAGAATGGGTTGCTCTAAAAGCATTCAAAAGGAAAATCTCGTCTTATCGGCTAAACGACACGCTGCTGAATCGAAGGATCCGGAAACTCGGAAACCACTTGTTGTTTTTTTCCTCAGCCACATGTTTTCGAGCACCAATCACCATTTGACAACTCTTACGAAATTACCCACAATTCCTAAAGACGCGCGCATATTTACAATTAAAATTTTAACGACACAGAAAATTATTCTTGACATGGAAATATTAAAACAGACATTACAAAGAAATCCCATGAGTGCAAATCACCATTTTAAACAATAATTGTCCATAAAGTAAATAAACCTAGAATTAATAAATTAAATGACGACTGAGCAGTTTCCTATATCAATGTTGGTAACAATTTCCCCAGTGAAATATGACATATGACAGCTGACGAAAAAGAATAAACAGAGAATTCACCAAGCTTATTTATTTAAAACTAAAACCTTCCTGCAAAGTACAAGTAAGTGAATATTATTGGTATTATCCACCCTTCAAATGACTAACCAAATTGCTTTCCAGCCAGCACCCTCTGAAATATGTATTTTTGCCTACACATATCGGCATTCCAAAAGATGTTTACATCCTCTACAGGAACCGAATTTCAAAGTATCTAGCAAGGAAAAAGAACAATCTAAATAGCTCGTCAAATAAAAAGTAAGTCATACAATAATATACCCCTCGGTGAAAACCACTACTTAAATGTTTGTACTGGTTTTAGGTTAGACAACGGAGAGGTTGTCCTGCATCAGAAGAAGCTAACGTACAACAAGCCTATAGCAACTACTAACACATCAAAACAATGCAACCTAAGTATATTGCTACCTGAATAAAATTTATCGAAAACAAGAATGTTTCCGAGACTACTTTTACTCAAACAAGCAATACCTAACCAACACAAAATTAGGTACTCTGTCCTAATGCTGTCAACAAAGTTAGAGGAATACCTACTAGAAATAATCCTTGCTCTGCAATCATTCAACAAACCCAATTGTAGCTTTAGTTATTTATAAACTTAAAATTCTATACAAATATATATGATTGAATTCTAATTTAACGTTACAATGGAGCTAATGCAAATGAGGTTATAAATTTAGTAAATCACGATCTAAATTACCTTTGACTGGTGTCGTAAAAATGGTCTTAAAGCAAATCCAACTAAAACAGTGGCTCCCATTATAGGTCCTGACTGCCAACAAGATGATATTTGTAATAATCGCTTGGAAATTAATAACTCTACAATAGAGTGGATATCTGCAGCAAAGAATCTCGGCCTTTTTATTGATAACAAATTCTGTTTTAATGACCACGTTAACCATATTGTCAAAGTTTCAATATTTCAAAGTATAAATGCCAGACAAATGAAAATACAAAACTTGGATTAATAAAATCTTTAATTTATTTATCCACATATTGATTACTGCTGTATGGTGTACTACAATTTTTTACCAAATTACAATCAACAAAAGCTACAGAGAATACAGTACATTCTTTGTAACATTCCTTATGGAAATCATATAACCCCCAGTATTCACATTATCAGAAATGGAAATTAATAATAGAGTACATGCCTGTACAGTGTACATATTGTTTTTATATAAGCTCCTATAGTTTAAGATCCTACATATTTACTTAATTTGCTGATTTGGAGATCTAGCGTTCATAACGTTCATGTTACAATAAATTCTTTTACAATTTCTCAACTTCAGCGCAACTCCATTAAACTCCAAGGATGTTTTTCGTATAATGCTCCATGTTTTAAATGAGATAAATTTTTCACACAGAGCTTTTTTTAAACATATAAAGCAAACTTTATTATCTACTAATATGTGATAGTTCTTCCTCTCAATCACATTGTACTTATTGCACATTGAGTTTGTTTATTTATTGTGTAATATTTCAACTTCTGTGAACTTTACATTTTTCTTATATTGATGAAATAGAAGCATGGTCTAGCCAAATTCCTACCCTTTGCATTGTACATTTTTTCTTTTTTGTTAGCACAATAAAGATTTATTTATTTTATTTACTAGTATAGATACACATCTACCAAAAATATTTTTTCAATTAGACAAGTTCCCTCAATGGGCTGAATTTAAAACAACAAATAAACTAAAAGGGAAAATAAAATCAATAATAAATTAAAGGAGTGGTGTAATGTTTCTGCATCATAAATTGTTTAGAAGTGCTAAAAATGATATTTCGCACAAGTTGTGTAAAAAAATTGTGAAAAATAAGATACGCTGACGTTGCCCTTGTTTGGATATAAAAAAGTAAAGTATTTTTTTAATCCTCACATTAACCTGAAATCTTTTATTATAATATATATTATAAACCCAAATCCCAATTAAACTAAAACTGTATAGTTCCGCTTGAATTACATGGTACTGTTTTTAATTTCTACTTCCAGTAACTTTTATGTCCATCCAAGATTGAGTATTCAGTTTTATGTATTTGGACGTAAAAATATATGTAATATGTATAACTATTACCTTGAACTGAAGATTTATTTAACTGTTCAAGAAATTACTGTACGTACTTTTCAGGATACTAATTTGAACAAATGTCATTATGTTTATATTGTTATTACCAAGTTTTTATTATTAGAT
The DNA here is from genome assembly GCA_963675555.1 of Leptura quadrifasciata. Taxonomy (NCBI): domain Eukaryota; kingdom Metazoa; phylum Arthropoda; class Insecta; order Coleoptera; family Cerambycidae; genus Leptura; species Leptura quadrifasciata. Next base: position 82,775,506 of record OY776679.1, on the reverse strand, counting down.
AATCTAGTTTATGGTACGATTTGTCAAAAAGCAGTAGTGAATTGCCTGTACAGTATGCTTAGATGACGAAAAGGAAAATAAATGCAAAATAGGTTGAGCTTCAAAATGAGGTAGAAACCAATTTCAGAGCATACCATGCAAATGTAGTACGCAATCTACAATTATGAATTAAAAATATTGACTATTAGACAGTAATAACAACAAATTAAATTTTTCTAATAATATTCTTTTACTACTAGCTCTAGCCTAAATATGTACCACTTTTGAACTTTTCTCAATTACTTACTTAATACACATCTAGAATAAAATAGAAATATTTAGAATAGAACACCTAAACCACAATAGCTATTTGTATGACAAGGGAGAAAAGTGCATAATTTCCTCCCGCGGTAGTTTAATCAATATGCAAGGGAGGAAATGGCACTTTGCTCCTGTGTAATACATATGATTTCTTCTACGACCATTCACAGTGTTTTACATTGGTTTTACATATATTTTATTATATTTTATTATGCATGGCAATCAAAAACCAAATATGTCAAAATGTCATAATAGGTATTTAGATAAGTAAATATTGTTAAAAATCAAAGTACATGGAACGTTGCTAAGGCTGCTTCTTGTTTACAAAATAAACAAACTTTCAAAAAGTTTGTAATAATGTATTCCGAATGTGAAGATAAAGTTCCTCAAAATATGCTGGAAGAAGCAAACGTGGTTACGTTAATTCTATTACCGTTAAAGTCTCGTGAACAATATGAGTACCAACTATTTAAATGTTGGATGGAGACTAGGCAAATAAGAAAATATGTGAAGAAGTGGTCCTATTTTACTTCCCCAAAAAATGCACCGATTTGAAGCCTTCAACATTATGGAGCAAATATAGCATGTTGCGATCTACACTCCAAATTAAAGAAAATATCGACATTAAGTTTCCTAAATTAGCGGCTTTTTTAAAAAGGAAATCTGCTGGATATAAAGCCAAGAAAGCCAATACTTGTTTGCTTCCAGAGGGAGCCAAAGTATTTTCCTCCCGAGGGAGGAAAAGTACTACTTTGCTCCCTGAAATGAGGGAGCAAAATAGTATTTTCTATGTAGGGAGTAGAAATTTTTTTTTCTATTTGTCTAGTCTCCATCCAACATTTAAATAGCTGGTACTCTTTTTCATATTTTTCACGAGACTTTAACGATAATAGATTTAACGAAACCACGTTTGTTCTTCCAGAATATCTTGAGGAACTTCATCTTCACATTCGGAATACATTATTATAAACTTTTTGGAAGTTTGTTTATTTTGTAAACAAGAAGCGACCTTAGCAACGTTCCATGTACTTTGATTTTTAACAATATTTACTTATCTAAATACCTATTATGACATTTTGACATATTTGGTATTTTGAGATTGTCATGTATAAGAAAATATAATAAAATATATGTAAAACCAATGTAAAACACTGTAAATGGTCGCAGAAAAAATCATATCTATTACACAGGAGCAAAGTGCTATTTCCTCCCTTGGATATTCATCAAACTATCCGCGGGAGGGAATTATGCACTTTTCTCCCTTGTCATACAAATAGCTATTATTATTAACAAAAATATAGCGTGGTATCAAATATTGAATAAATTCTATTTTCTAACGGTTTTCCTTTAATAGTTCGAAAAACACTATGAATTAATTTTCACAGAAACACAATTTAGTCTTGTATAGAACAGTAAAAAAAATTTATATATTGATATATACATACATAGTAAAGCCGCTACGCTTGCTCCAAAATAGTCCTTATAATAACATAATTTGCTTTTCTAAATTGGCCAATAGCTATTTGACATTAAATTTTCGAAATATTAATTGTAATACACAAGGAAAGCACGTGAAATTATGTACTTCAATTGTTTTAAAATTTCCTCCAAATTCTACAATTTTTCGCAAGAGATACTAATGATAATATGTCTAACAGGGGCGTGTCGATGTCAAGGTTTGACAAAAATCACTAAGAACATTCTTAGTGATTTTACATTTATTAGTTTATTATTGGTGTAAGTGACATCCTCAATATTCGTAATCGAAAATACATAGCTCTGCAATCTGCACACAACTGACCACTTATTACCACTTGGCATAATTCAACCAACCGATGTATATGCAGCTAGGAAGATTCCTTGTAAAATTCTATCTGGCCGTTAGCCGATTTGGTTAAAGCGCGATGTGGCAATTGCGATTAATCACACGGGTATCGCGCCTCCGGGTTCGAATCCCGGCTCCGGCACTGTCGGAGGAAATGGTTGTATGTCCGCGTTTTTTCAATTTATAACCCCCTTCCGCACAAGCCTCTGGCTTCTGGAATTGGGGGTTGTCTAATTTCTGTGGTGTTTATATTCATAGTAGCTGAGATTACCGAACTTGGAGAAATTCAATCTAATATAATTTATGCTACTTCTACTGTTTGTACATCATTTCCAATTTCAAATAAATGTAGGTAAATAGTTCACAACGCAAAGAAAAATGTTTTGGGCAATTGTAAAGAAGTATTTCACGCCCTAACAATTGTCTAGTAATAAAAGCAAGATTTTAAGACGAGTGCCTAACAATACCTAAAAACTGGCTCCACATGAATTCGCCAAACAGAAAAACTAACTTCTGGTATAACCAAATACTAATATCCTACAGTAAAAGCTTATTGTAAGTGATCAAACCCGCGGGCGAAGTTGACCATATACATAGCAGACATAAGTAAATAAATATCTGGTAATGTGTAATGCGGAAAACTTCCGGTTTTTCGAACTGAAAGTGTCACTCGCTATGGCTGACATAACAGCTTTATACGTAACTCGAATAATACATGCGGCTACGGTTACACCCAAGATTGTATTGTGGAAACGAAGTATTTTATAGTGCCTGGTACAACCTATGTTTTACACAGATAAAGGTGGATATCGCGACAAATGTTCAATGGTAAGAAAATACGAGCTGATATTCAACAGGCAAATATATTATGTCTTTCAGGAATACTTTATCAGTTTTATGTACCTTTTAGTCTGTATAAAATATCTTTTTGAGAAATAATTCTTTAGTTTTAGGCTTATAAGAAATAATCACTACCAACATCTAATGAGTAACGTAATCGATTTCCAAACTTGATTTGTATCTAGAGTTAATGAGTGGCGTTCTAAAACAGTTATCAAATTTTTTTTTTAAACCCAGTTGAAAATTAGAAATTACATTTATCTTGAATAGGTACTTTGGTCTTTTTAATAGCTGCCAGTTTGGTTTTAAAAACAAAAACAATCAATCAGGACTCTATAAGCTAATGTGGGTCTTGTCCTAAAGTATATATAGGACAAATAGAGAAAAATTTCGAAAAAGAATAAAAGAACATAAGAATAATTTTAAAAGCAAAAAACAAATTCGACTTGCAGTAACCAATCTTCTGGATGATAACCATAATAAGGTAGTAGGTTTCTTTCTTTGTTTTTTTATGATGAGTGAATATAGTTGGTGTGTGTTGAAATTCGTATTAATTTAAAGATCCATTTCTGTTTGTACGTTTACACTGGACACTGCATTCGCATATTAACTAGTTTTCAAAATAAAATATTGTTGTGTCACCTATGAATAAATATTGAAGACAGGACCCTATTGGTATAAGTGACGTTATTTTTATTTATTGATTTGACGATGATGATTGTGTTGAGAGAGAGCCAAATACCTCATTAGGTAAGCGTGATTTGTCCTAATTTTGTTAGTAGTAGTATCGGTTTTTAACAGTGTCATGTTTAAAGATTATGTTTATTCCTCATTTTTTACCAAATTTTCATATATATTATATAACGCTTTATTTTTAAATCATTTTGAATAACAAAAGCCTTATACTGTGTGATTAAAGGTGAATGTTTTTATTCATGTTTATTTTAATTTATATACTTCTTGTGAGTTATTTGATTTATGTTATATTGTTGTAGTTCTGAGGAAGACAATAAAGTTTGTCGAAACGTCGACTTAATGAGAATGTGAGGTTTTCTTTTTCTAAGAATTATCCAAACCGACTACTGCACACGAACAAACCATAATATTAACGGAAGTTTTGAAATTTTACATTTAGAAAAGAAAGGATTAAAGTTGACATTATTTTTAGATTTTTATTTAAAAGAATTACTTAGAGTTTCTTATTGTTCTTATACATTTTTCACAAAAAGTAATACCACTAAAGTGTATCTAGTTGTTTTGTTTAATCAGTTGAATAAATAAAAATATTGTATAGTTGCTTGATTCGTATTTCACGCCTTTAGTACATGGAGGATGTATTAAACAAACTAAACAAAATGAAGATATGCTGCTTTCTATAAGTTTAACAATTAACAGTACATATATCAACATAAATCTGCCTTCTATTTTAAGAACATTTACATCAGTGTAGTAGAGGGGAGATATATGAAGCTTGTGTATATACTCTATGTAGATAACTGAATGAAGGATGCATTTTGCATATATTTCTATGAATCGAGTAACCAAACTAATGAATTTTGTATAAATATGCACTGATCAAGGACAATTAAAAGCATCGAACAAAAGAGCATTTCAAAACTCACGCTAAAGGTAGACATTAGCATTGTGGTCATACTTAGCAAATATTTAATTAATAATTACACATCAATATATTTTGTTGATTTCGTAATTAAAACGTTTGGTTTCGTTACTTTAAATAAAATGCTAATATAATACATAAATATACACATAACGCAACGTTTTTTTTTTCTATATTGTCGTTTTCTCTTAATTTGAACGTCTATTCTTGTCACCTTCCTACTATGGATTGCAATAGGTATGTCCACAAAAAAATTAATATACGTTAAAAGTAGTGCAAAATAAATAATTTTACCTAATAATAACGATATTAGAACTGTGGTTGAAAAAAATCAATCCGAACAACAGCAGCGGCCATAGAAATTGCTTGCTTTATTTCATGTCGTTCTCGTTAGAACAAAGTTTGAATTCAGTGCAGTAACAGTGCCTTTACTATTTAGAACATCAAATAAGGTTCGTTTATTGTTGTCAAATATGGAGGAGGATTTCCAGAAAGGAGATTCACATAAATTGCCGAACGTAGACGAGATTATGGTATTCGATTTTATTTTCAAAGCACAGATAAATACGACTATAACAAATATCGGCAAAAATATCCAGCCCGTCCTAGCTCATGACAGTCGCAAAATTAACTACATCATTATAGCAACGCCTAGAGCATCGTAGCGTATATCGCGTAGCAGGCATGTGACGTCACTCGCCTAGCCTCGACGCGTTGAGGTAGTCGAGTTCATCTGTTCTCGGTACTCAAAAAACGCAACAAAAACTTTACGACATAATTATTATCATCGTTGGGCTAAGCGGCATACTGTCATTAAACTAGCCAACGCACATTAAAAACCTATAAAGGAGCCAATTTGCGAACGAAATAGTACAAAAGAGTACCGGTATTTTAATGTGATTTTTGCTGCGTTTTTTGAGTGCCGAGAACTCAACTATAATTTCTATAAATGTCTACTTTTTAAAAAAATTATAGGGGTTTATAACACCCATAAATCTATTACATATTATTAGAAAATATATTTTATAGACAGACCTATTGATAGTATGAATGAGTTGTTCCAGAGGTGTGATCAAGAAAGGAGAAGAGTAGAACACCAAGGTCCGTCAGTTTGTCACACCTCTATAATATTGTGTAATTGAGTACATATTCGCTTAATGAAATATTACATCTCTCACTAAATTCCATAGTATAGTATTTGTCTATGTTAGCGGTAGCTCGTATTTGTCACACCACGAGTCGAGGTTTATTATGTCCTTTTGTAGTCCCTTGATGTTCTCACTATTAATACTAGTAAAAATATTCAAATCATTGACACACAACAAACAATTACAATTAAGCGTGGAAACGATCATTTGCAAATCTATTAAAAAGCAATGGTCCAAGAACAGAACCTTGAAGTATACCGGATTTTGCATAAATTACCTTGAAATTAAAGCCTCTGCATTTTACAAATGACATCCTTCAATGTGTTATACTTTAATTATTTCAACAAATCTGGGAACGAAGCGAAAAGAATTCACGGTTTAAATGATCAATAGTTTTACAAAAATCTATAGACCTATAGTCCTCTGTGGAAATGCAAAGACCATTAAAGTACTGGAAACGTAGCAAGAGATATCTCCCCTCCCCCGTTTTCGAGGGTGAGGACAATGACAATGGTTTTACACCCCAATTTAGCGCAAACCACCCCTTTATACAAAAAACAACTTCCTTTTCCGGTTCTTCAAGCTTGGGCGTGCGAGAGATTGTCGGATCATGATTTTTTGCTTAATTTCAATAAATTGAGCAACTGTCAACCACAAGCCACCCCGTCCGATCACAAGGGTTGAAACCACACTCACAAAAACCAAAATTCCTTCAAAATGCTTCAAATCGAACAGAAATTGGTATACCCCCGTTTTGGAGGACGAGAAACACGGTGGTGGCAATATTTTCTCACCCACTTCTCCCCAACTACCACCAAACGCAAAAACTTCTGACTTGTCAATAATTACCACCACCGTATACGGGAGTACACCCATTTTTACTCAAATTTTTTGGGAGTGGGGGTGGTTTCAACTCCTGAGGTCGGGCGAGGTGGCTTGTGATCGAAACTTGCTTAGTACTCTGGAATTAAGCCAAAAAGCCGATCCGACAAGTCCTCATACGCCTAGGCCCAGATAAGAAAAACGAGGGAGTGGGGATGACTGGGAAGAGGTATTGCCGCAATCGTGTTTCTCGTCCTCGAAGGCGGAGGTATACCAATTTCTGTTCAAGTTGAAGCTTTATGAAGGTATTTCGGTTTTTGGGGGTGTTATTTCAATCTTTGGGGTCGAGGAGGTGGCTTTTGTGGTCGATAGTTCAATAACTTAATTTATTGAAATTGAGAAAAGATCCTGTCAGACAAGCCAGTACTTTAAAGGTTTACGCCTTCTACTAACATATCTTATCTTCCGGTACCTCATACTTCAGAAAGATACTGCGCTTAAGGGTGCGTTACCAAGGTCAAGTAGTGCGTATAATATCCTCATTCTTATTTTACACATTTCTTAAAAACGAGCCAATAGAATTCAGAATTGATTTCATTGTGTAAACTAGCAAACTTAAGACAAGGACATATTTTATATTGTAATCCTAGTTAAAATTAAGCTTCCAAAATTTTCTCCTCCTTGATTATTCAACGCGAACGTACCTATTCGTCCCGATGTAGTATAAAATAAAATAACCTGAAAAAAAATGGAAGTCTTCATAATATTTGCTCCTATTAAAGGTATTGTGTCGAATACGAATATGTTAAATCTCGTCTACATGGCAGCAGCATAGTGATGACATCGCTTCGTGTGCGATAAAGCACGGTCGGGAAATGCTCAAAGGTAATTTTTTTTATTTTTCATTGTGGTACAGATTCTTATTAAGGGTGTACAGAAAAATTTGTGCATGGCTCACTAATTTCCTCTTTATTAAATAACCATAAATGTTTAAGTATTACACACAAACATGAATAAAGTCTGTACATTTCCTGATGTTCTAAATACCTACGCATTTATTATTCAAACTATACTTATATCAAATTATATCACAGCACTTATCTGTTTCTAGCTAAATTCGGTGATTTACTGATAGTTCGTCTTTTGTGCCAACTAAATACGCGTACCCACAATACATCAAGATATCCTGTGTGTCACCGAGGTTTTGTAGAGATTACTGACCTGTATACCGCCTAGACTAATGTGGCTTCTGTATTATCGACAGGACGATGTAACTCGATTACTTACAATTTGACAATATGAAGTTGTTGGGAGTAAAATGGCCCGGTACAAATCCATGTTGATATTTATGATTTATCATGATAGAAAATAGTCATGTAATGCTGTATTAAAGTTTGGGTACTTGATGATTTCTTATTTATCCCCATTCCAAAACCAGAAAAACTTTATTTATTTATATATTAAACTAACCTAGTAGACATTGATCTGTTATCCTTACTGCTCAGCAAAGTGTTGCAATGATGCATAAAAATGTTATTATTTTTAAATTACATGCTGCTATCCTCTAAATAGAGTTTGTTAATAATAAATACCCACAATTATACAGTATATGTACATAACACACTTGTATAATATTATATTTCCCATGACATAAAATGCTAGCCTGATTTAGCTCATAATGGTGATGATACAATTGTAATGTGGATGGATGATACAATTATATTATTGTAAAATTTATTCTCAGTGAAATTACTTCATGTTCGGTGAGATTTTTACTACAAAATGTACTCACGGACTAATTCTGTAATAAATATTTAATTTATTTCCTAGTTTTCTTACATAAATGACGTTATAATCGACTTATTCACATCAACAGATTTGACAATAATTAGAATTATTGCATTTGGAATTACGGACGACAACGTTTAGATGCGCATAATTCATTACATAATTTTAATTGTTTGTCATGGTAATATGGATCATTTGCTTGCCTACTTTCTTTCCTATTGTTTTAGATAATTGTTATTTGATTATTAATATTTTATATAGTTTGTTTTCATTTTATTGCACAACACGATTAAGCATCATTGATTTTTGGACGTTATACAGTAACCAAACACCAACCAAATTATTTGGCAGACGGTTAACGTAAACAGTAATAAATAAAATAAAATTACATGGTAATGAAGCATCTACAAGCAAAAAGAAAACAGTTAATCTTAATCATTTTCATAATCATCATTGCGTTATAAGTTATAACATGGGAAATAAACTTTAAAAACCATCTAGAACTTATGAAAATCAGATTCGGGAAAATATATTTCTTTTGGAACAAGGCTTCAGAGGTAAAAACTCGAAAAAACATATTAGATTTAAAAAATAAGAGACTTACTTCATCAAAATCGTTCACTCGTTCTTGGCGGGCAGATCCCTGCAGGTTCGGCACTGCGGGACATTCGCACGGGGGTCCCGCAAGGATCATGCCTTTTACCAATGTTGTACAACCTGTATGTCTCCGATTTCCCAGAATTCCCGAATACGAAACTGGCCAAGTACGCCGATGACACAGCCATGTATGCGCATTCACATAATGCCCAAGCAGCGAACATGCTACTCAAGGCGCACATGGCTCGTACCATGGCTTATTACGACCAGTGGAAGATTCTGATAAACGCTGAGAAGTCAGAGGCGATAGTCTTCACGCGCCGTTTCACCGTAAACAAAATCATAACACCAATTTCGATCCGGGGAAACAAAGTTCCAACCAAGAAGTGCGTGAAGTACTTGGGGGTCAGACTGGACCTGCGACTGACGTTCAACACGCACATTAATGAGACAGTACGGACGGTCTACTCCCTGTACAGGAGTCTGTATCCGCTTATGGTCAGGGGTAGCAGACTTAATAGACAAAATAAAAAATTGTTATACACAAGCCGTCTATCACATACGCGGTGCAGGTGTGGTGCAGCACATCGGCTACGACAATGAGAAAACTAAAAGTTCTTGAACACAAATTTATGCGCCTTATCTTTAATTCTGGAAGGTACACCTCCCTCAGAGATCTATACGCACTTTGTCACGAAATAATCCTAATAGCGGACTACGTCCAGGACATCTCTCAAAAATTCTACTCTTTCAAACTGGGCGATAGCCCGCTAACAAGAAATATAACACAAATTAGACAGCATAATGCCTCATTTCGGTTAAAACACACCCTACCATACCAGCCGTTACCGATCTTCCGGCAACCTCTGTAGCCAAACTTCATCAACTATAACTTCCGCTTGCCCTATCCACCTTTACTGATATTTCATACCTGTTGTATCTTTAAATCTTTCCTGTCTCTTCCTTTCTGTTTGTAACCTATTTGTCGCTTTGTTTTTTCGTTTTCTTTTTGTACATTTTTGTCTCTAAATTCATTTTCATTCAAATTTTTCAAAAATCATAATTTTTTCGAAATCAAAATTTTTTAAAATTAAAGTTAGCCTACGCGTAGTCCGGCATTTTTACACCTCGCGGAAGGCTCGTCGTTTAGATTGAGGTATCTGCGTCAGTATCAAAATTTTAAAAGTGTTTAGTGCAAGAGCTTTTAAAAATATGTAGTTTGTAAGTCTAGTTAAGTCTGTTTTAGATATACAATATAATTTTATCATCTAATTTTATCCACAAGCTGTTTTTAATTGTCTTTAAGCCGAACCAGTCCCATTCCGCCCGACCTTGCAATCCGCCACCATGAACAACGCGGTGGTTGCACGGTCGGTCCCCGGGTGGGTTCTGGGGAAGCAGATGTAAATTTTAATTATTAATAAAGTAGTATTGATTGATTGATTAAAGATAATAGGAAATTTTTGCCAATTCCTTTAATACCACTCGCGTTAACCTTAAATGTCACGTGACCAAATACGGACAACAAAAGAAGGGGGTTGTTGTATAAGAGCTTTTGCACGAGCTCCGAAAGGTGGACGTTTTCCGCAGCTATAGAAGATGTGTTAAATATAGTTGAGCATTTTGAGAATAGAGCGGAAGTGGAAGATGTGCTGATACAGACTTTATTAATTCCAAATCCTCCTCGACAATCCCCTTCCCTGAGATCTACTAGTACAACAGGTTTGACTTGGACCCTCAACATTAAACAATTATTAGCAAGAACAAAACTACGTGACCAGTGCGACAACCGCATCACTACCACTAACCTAAAACAAATATACTGGGATTTCTGACCAATCAGAAGCGTTACGGTCCATTTAAGGTGGGTAACCTAACGTGGCTTATCCGCAGCGAAATAAGGTGCCACATAATTAGAATAAGGTGAACGCTGTTTATGCACATGCGCAAGTATCTCCTTCCTTAGGTTAGGGGTAAAGGAGGTGTAGCGTTAGTGAGCAAGAACTCCCTATTATTGAAATAATAATTCCACTAATTACTCATCTAATTAATACAATTTTTATTACCGACACATGTCCGTCACATTTTAAATCTGCGATTATTAAAGCATTGTGTAAAAAACTAGAATTATAAATTATAGATCTATCTTCCTCACACCCCATATTTGAAAAATCTTTGAAAGAGCTGTCAAAACCAGAATGGAGACATTCGTAAACCAATTTAAAATTATTATAGACCAAACATGGAGGAGATGATTACAGCTGAAAACCACTCCTCCTAGAGGTGGGGGCAACTTTGAAATCTTAAATAGAAACCCCTACTTTTTATTGCAGATTCGGATTCCACGCTACAAAATACGTATGTTTTGTCTGAAACTTTTTTCGTTTCGCGATAGATGTTGTAATCGCAAAGAATAAAGAATACCTATAATATTTTTAAAAAACCTATCCAGTGAGTTGAAACTCAAATGTACTTTCAACTCTCAAAAAATGGCAACCCCCAGTTTTCATTGCAGCATTAGATTTTATCTGACGATGACGGTTTTAATTTTAACAATTTTTTTCATTTGTGATAGCGTTTAATTTGTTCAAGAATCTACTGCGTTACCCAGGAACAACGACGTGGACGTAGTAGGTTTCTGTTCCTTCGAGATGTTTGTTTTAGGTGAGCCCTCGTCTATCACTAAACACTAGCAAGTAAAAATTTATGCCATAAGACGTTTAAATTGAAGGTAAACTTGTTGAGAAACATTTTCCAATATCAGGGTTCCTCTTTTAAATTCATGTTAAATTCCCTGACTTTTCCAGGTTTTCCTTGACCAAAGCTTATCAAATTCCACGTCGATGAAAGTAAATAATTAAGCAAAAACAGTTTTAAAATATTTATTTCGTAACAAAATAAATACACATTATAAAAAAATAACTCAAAATTATAACAAAATAACTATTCTTTGGCGTGAATCATAGTATTTGGATAAGTATTAATGAACAGAATATATTTTTTCAAATTTATTTACATCTTTCGCCACAACTCGTCTAATCAATATGTTTGGTGTTATTGAGTTTGAAAGATTGTGTATTTTCTTTTTCAGCTCATCAGTATTGTTACTTTTTAAATATCCCCAATAAAAGAAGTCGAGAGGAGTAAATTCAGGGGACCTTGGTGGCCATTCTAACGCTTTCTTCGACCAATCCATCTTCCTCGGGAGAATATTATTCAGAAAATTGTATACAATACCACGGACGATTGCTCAGGAATCTACATACTTCTTGGTATATCAATGCGTTTGAATGAATAAATCAGGGATCGAAGCCAAGGTCGGAAAACGATTTTAGAGGAAGGAAATAATAATAATTAAGCATTATTTGTATTCCTTCATTTTAGGGCCAGGAAATATATTAAATAATTTACCGTTTACTTTCGTATACGCTTCCGAATATTAATGACTGTCTAATGCTGCGATCTTTCAGACTTGGTAATGAGAATCTATCAAGTAGACGGCTTTGTGGTATTCCAATTGGTGGATATAACCTATCTTCCCTAAGGATAAATACTGTCTTTGCACTGCTTCTAAGCTGCCGATATAGGTCAAATAGCTGAGATTCCATATTAGTGAAGCATATTCAAGTTTTGATCTGACCAGAGAATTAAAAAGTAGCATCTTCACGCCAATAAAGCCGGTTGAATTTCTTATTATAAAGCCCAAATTTTTAAAAGAAGATTGCATTACGTTATTGACATGTATATTAAAATTAATTCACTATCAAAAGTGACCCCAAGATCTCCTATATGCTTAGGGCGTTGTAATGTGTTGCCATTTAATTTAATATTTTAGGTGGACTTAGTGGTTTTCTATAGTAAGGCATCACATTGCACTTCTCAACATTTAGTGGAAGATTATTCAATGAGCACCAGTCATTCCCGTTTACAAATCGTTTTGCAATTTTTCGCAGTCTGCCTCAGAGTTAATATTGCGAAACAGCTTCGTGTCATCCACATAAAGTAAATAACAAACATCTAAATTATCTAAAATATCATCAATAAATACTATGAAAAGGAGAGGCCCCAGAACAGAGCCCTGGGGAACCCCTTATATAACATATTTCGAATGATTTTATACCCCGACATCCAACATATTGTGTTCTTTGGATAAAATTTAAAGAAATTTAACAGTAGTTTAATAATAGATTGTGGTCAATTCTATCAAAGGCTCTGGAGAAGTCCGTGTAAATAACAATTACTTGGCCATTTAGATCCATTTATTGAGCGATATACTGCGTAACACAAAATAAGTTTGAGATCGCGGATATATTTTTAATGAAGTAGTGTTGAAGCACATTAATCTGCCCCTCTATATAAAGTCAGATTAATGCCAACGTTCACAGTCTGAAAAATCAGAGTGCAATCATTATTAGTTAGCATTTAGTAAAAAATGTCCGTCGTAGAGTATTGAGTTATTTGATTAATAATAGACATATAGTCGATATCGATGATCATACAACAACCACTATATAATTTTCAAATATGTATATTCCATTTATCATATTCCGCTTAACGGCCACCTTATACTGCTACCTTTTCAATATGCAAATATCTCTCGAGTAATTTTCTTAGCGGTTGTTTTGTGTATTGATCAACCCAGTTAAGTAAAATTACGCCATATTTTTTACTAAACTAAATAATTCTTCATTTTAATTTTGATCCATTCTAGGCAACGTGTTTTTCCATTGTTAACCTCTACATCATTTGCATTTTTAGCGACATATCTTAAGATGTTCTTTCGATAAATGGGCCTGATAACTATGTCACGCTCACTTATGGGACCTTACTGGAATTTCTTTAAACCGGTTACTTTACTTCGGTTACTGTGAAGATGTACCAAGACATCATTGAGAACTGTGGCCAAAGAAAATATAAAGTAAGCCATTCTTATAAAGTTTTATGTAAACGGGGGTACTTCATCATTTATATCAATAATGACTTTAGTCCCCATTGGGTTCAGGGATCTGAAAAGGTGTAAATTTATCAAAAACTATCGACTTTTGCACGATCACAATACTTGACAAAAAGAAGTTACATCATTGACATTACTTGATATGACTAATGCTCTTGACTCCTTATATATTAATTACCTAATTGCAAAAATAAGTTATTATGGCATATCGGGAAGTACTTTTCCTGGTTTCAAAATGATCTCAATGGCAGACAACAGTATACTAGTATTAATACAGGAAACTTGATACTTGCAACGCAAAATAGATCAGTGTAATCCGGTGTTCCGCAAGGATCTATTCTTGGACTACTTCTTTATTGCAGGTATCTCGAGACTTTCACTATATTCAAAACTATACATGTACGCTGATTATATTCGGCTAATATATAGTTTTTCTCCTTCCGAATTTCAAATGACAGAATTTTACATCAATAATGACTTAAGTCTTATATACCAATAGACACTCCAAAATAGTCTTGTTGTTCTAAATGTTAACAAAAGTCAAAATATTGTTTTTGGAACTTTTCAACAGTTACTCATTCTAGCAAAACTGATGCTCAAATAAATAATGAGATCGTTACATCAACTAATAGGGTAAAAAATCTTAGTATTAACTTTACTCCTTTACTAAACTTTGCTGGTCACATTAATATTATTCATAAAACAGCTTTCTATTTTCAAAAAATATCTGAATATAAATATTAAAAACTAAAAAATTATACTAAAATTACTCTGATATTGTATATGGCCCTGTTATTTTCAAGAAGACAAACACCGTTTACAAAAAAACTTAAAACTTCTGTCGACGATATTTTATAATTGTACCCCAATATGATCCTATTGATCACCTGCTTATTTTATTTAACTTAGCCCTTAACAGTAACACATTTCCAGAGTTATGAAAAAACTCCAAAATTATTCCCGTATTTAAAAAAGATAATCGGACTGACATAAAAAACTATCGTCCCATCACTATCATTAATAATTTTAGTAAAACCTTTGAATTCGCTATATACGAGGAGCTCCATATACATATCAATGACCAATTCTGCCCTAACCAACACAGCTTTATAGCAGGCCGGTCGACAATCAGCAACTTGGTCTGTGTTACACAATTTATTTCGAAGATGTTGAATGGTAATAAACAGGTAGATGTCGTTTATACATACTTCTCAAAGGCGTTTGACAGACTTGACCACGGTATTTTACTGACAAAGCCTTCTGCTTTCGGCTTTAACCGAGACAAAATGTAGAAATCAATATGTTCAATATCGTGGGTATAAATTTGAAAGTATTCTTTGTACTTCTGAGATACCACAAGGCTCAGTTTTGAGTCCCTTATTCTTCATTTTAATCATAAATGACATCGTACTAGGTCTGATCTGCTACTGTCTACTAAATGCGGATGACCTAAATTTGTATCTAGCTATCAAGGATGAATCTGACTGTTTGCTACTGCAAGCTGATTTGGATCTAATAAACGGCTGGTGCACCTCAAACTTCCTACCTCGCAACGCCGTTAAATCCAATGCTGTCACCTATACTAGAAAATCGAATCCTGTGCAATATGAATACGCTATAAATCAGGTACATTTACACAAACTAGAGGTATTTAAAGACCTAGGCATTACCTTTAATAGTAAGCTGACCCTTAACCAGCATATCAATATTATTGCATCATCAGCTTACAAAACCCTGGGCTTTATCGTTAAAAGCTCCGAGAAGCTTAACAACATCGACACATTAATAGTTCTATTTACGTCTTTTCTGCGTTCTAAACTTGAGTACCTGGTTAAGGTGCCCGTAGGAAAAATTTTGCTGATACATACTCTCTCCAAATTTCGTGTATGGCTTCATTGGACCTAGTCTGACAGCATTTTCCTCTATCATTTTTTTTGTTTGTGGGGCGTTTTCCCGCTAGATTTTCCGAAACATGTCATTTTGACGGCATATAAAAAATTTATAGATACTGTTATTTTTCCAAGTAGAATAGCTTAAAAACGTGAATTGAAACGTGAAAAAATAATTGTCTGACAATAAATGTGGGTCATTGGGCGTGTCCGCTATCTCGAACATGTCGGAAAAACGACTTATAAGAAAATTTATTAATAACCAGCTGATTTTCGCTGTATTAATTTATTAAAACATATAAAAACAAGTTTTCGTATTGTCTGACGAAAATTATTTTCCGATTTCCCAGTCTGACGCGTCAAAGTTGTCGGTTTCATGACAGCAAAAAATTTATTCATAACATTTTTTTACAAATTTTTTTGATTTTTAAATAAAATTTAGAATACGATTAAAAAATTGTCTGACGGTGAAACAAAGCCTTTTAGCTGAAAATGTTAAATAAAAGGTTTTTCTATGTGGTTGTCAAGCTACGCTTGGATGTTACATTCATATGAATATATTGAGGCTATATTTATAAATAACAAGCTGATTTTTTCAATATAGCTTAATAAAAATAAATCAAATCCAATTTTTTAACTGCCTGACAAAAGGTGTTTTCCAGTTTTTCAGTCTGACGCCTGGAAAATACAATTTTTTAATGTTGTAATTTCCTTCAAATTGTCATGATTATCTCATACTAATCATTGAAAAATCATTTCTACAGTGTCAATAAAAATAAGAAAATAATTTTTTATAATAATTGTTTTATAGTACTTGAAATTATATTATTTTATACCTTTTTTAAAAGTTTTTTACAATAAAATAAATCGCATAATTTAATAAAGTGCGGACTGGACAAAATTTTTAGGGCGATGCCAGGAAAATTAGTTTTTCAATTTTGGAAACATGTCGTTTTTCTGCTGCAGAAGTTCGTTTTTCATGTAATAGGATAATTTTTAGCATCGCCCTAAAAATTTTTTTGGCATAATGTTTATTTTTTTTTCCCTGCATACTTCATATATTTTTTATGCAAAATTGCACACTTAAATTGAATTCATATATTTAGAAAATGGATTAATTGTTTTTTCATTTATAAAAGGTACTTTGTTATAACTAATATTGTAAAGTGTTATCTTATAGCTTGTTTCAAGACCTTTAATTTGGGCCCTAGATGAAAATTTTCGGACTGGTAGTACCGGAAATATAGCGATTTTAAACGTACTAAAAGACAATTTTTCGCTACTTTTTTCTACAAAAAGTTTTACGTATTTTTCACTATTATCGAACTTAAAACTTGGGTAAGTCGAATTTAGATAGTCTAAAAGAGTTCAAAAAATTCAAAATAAAGATTATAAAATAAGTAAGTTGAAACACCGTATCTTTTTTAACCGTCTTCTCGACTAAACGAAATTTTATTTTTTATCGCCCTAACTTCGACGGCCGCTATTGGAAAATTATGTTTTTTCATCAGACTCTCGTTATGCCCCACTGTATTTGTCAGACACTTATACCACAAATTAAATACCTATTTCCTGCATATAATTTTCCAATGTCTGAAGGTTATGAATAAATTTTTGCTGTCATGAAACCGACAACTTTGACGCGTCAGACTGGGAAATCGGAAAATAATTTTCGTCAGACAATACGAAGACTTGCTTTTGTATGTTTTAATAAATTAATACAACGAAAATCAGCTGGCTATTAATAAATTTTTTTATAGTCATTTTTCCCACATGTTCGAGATAGCGGACACGCCCAATGACCCACATTTATTGTCAGACAATTATTTTTTCACATTTCAATTCACGTTTTTAAGCAATTCTACTTGGAAAAATAGCAGTATCTATACATTTTTTATATGCCGTCAAAATGACAGGTTTCGGAAAATCTAGCGGGAAAACCCAAAAACAAAAAAATGATAGAGGAAAATGCTGCCAGACTAGATCCAATGAAGCCACGAAGTTTGGAGAGAGTATGTATCAGCAAAATTTTTCCCGTCGGGCATCTTAACTAACCGCTCTGTCATGTGGAATCCTAATTACGCTGTACATAGTAAAGCTATCGAACACATTCATAGATAATTTTTAAAATTTATGGCAATAGGGTTTCCACATAACAAACTGCTAGAGAGGAATAAAGGAAGATATAGTTCTATAAAGATTAGAAAATTTTGATGTTCTAAATTATTATGTAGTTATTTATATATATATTCTTGAAATAATGCGCAAGTAAAAATTAAAATCGCTGTTGCGAGATTATATTAGCAATTATCCATACTTTATGTGTGTACTGTATACATATTTTAAACCTTGGAGGACGCAATTACCAATATTATCTCTTTAACCTTTTTACTTTTTGATCTGTAAAAATTATTGCTAGTTTGTAATTTCATTATTTTCAAATTCTTGTTTCATTGTATATCTTACCTACTTGTTTTTGATAAAATTAATTCAACTTCATATTTTCGTGAGTATTAATTTCCCTCGTTGCGCCCACATTTCCCCTATTCAGTTTTTCCTGAATGCCATCTACAGGTACTTTCTTTTCACGAATCTAGGATTCTCTCGCAACCTTATCTGTAAGGTAATCCGTCTTTCCGCTACAATGAGTAGTGTGCTAAGGCACTTTCACTGTACCCTTTCTAAATAATCATGGCTTCGGGATATTATTCTAACCATATAGTACTCAGCATCTGTGCGCGGCCAAATCAAACACGTAGCTATGTTGTAATTGCGGAGGTAAACCCACGCAGGCCTACGTACATGTTTGGTTTGTTATTTATAAGAAGACATACCGCGTAGACTACCTTCAATGTCAGTGAAGATATTATGTAAAAATACAAATGTTTTCTGCAAGGTGTGCCGTAAGGCCTCTTTAGATGTTCTAATAGGGAAAATATGCAATGGATTAAATTGATATACAGGATGTCCTGAGAATAGGTGCAAATGAAGGTAGAATTTTTTAAATAAAATGATGGCGTTTCCTTTTACAATTTACAATCAAAAAATAATTATTCCATAAATATAAATATTCCGGAAAAAAGTCCAGCAAAAAAAGATTTATTGAAAACTATCAAAGAACATAATTTTAAAAAAGAATATGTTGCAGACCATGTAACACACCGTCATAGTCTGTTATGTTTACCGCGATATCACTGCATATTTAATCCAATAGAATTGATTTGGGGCAGAGTAAAATACGACTTGAGAAAATGCAATATGATAACATATGAACCGTAATATCCGGTTTGGACAAAACAGACATACTGAAAAAATCCGTGAATCCGTGAGCTTACTGATGACTCCGTTGCCATGTGACCATTTTTTTTCTCGAAAGTATGAGAATTTCTTTTATTATTATTTAAACTTTCTTACTTTAATAGAAACGTATCTTCTACTGAATTAGGGGATAAATCACAGAACAAATATTGATTGTAGAGATAGAATGAGAGGAAAAAAGAACTTACCTATGGTCAAGTGTTATTAATGAGAGTTCAAAAAACTACTAATGAACTTAATTTTAAAAGCAATGCCATGACTTAAATGATAAAGTTCTTTGGAAAAATCTGTATATACTATATTAACTTGTCCTCCGGTATCTAATAACACTGCAACCTACTGCGTTAAATATGAATTGGTGGAAGTAGAACAGTCACACATAAATTCATGTTGACCAGTACATATTTGTGATTTAATTTTAACAACATTGTTTAGTGAAGTAGTCTAATTTCGAATACTTTGCTAAAATTTCGATGGGTACCTATGTAATTACTGAATTCTTGATTGTTATTCTTTTTGTAAGCCGGACAAGTTTTATATACAAATCAAATTATACGACGTTCAAGGAAGAAAAATTTGTAGATACAATAATTCTATAACCATAATAATTCCATGATTACATTATTAAATAGAAAATTGTTTCTTACGTACTTGCAAATAATTTAAAAAAAAGAAATTAAAAATAACTAAAATAACCACACCTCTAAATAGTCATCTGGATCACATTTAAGAGCTACCGGTGTTTAATTAAATACTTGGACAAATTAAAAATTAACGTTAAAAAATGCGGAAACTTTCGTTTTATTTAAAAATTTCAAATATGTATCCAGCAGATTTTCGTTTCTCTTTCAAGAATATGCTCGATCGATGCGTGGCTAAGATATATTTAATCGATGTCTTTAAAATTTGAAATTAATGATTATATGCGGAAGTGATTAGAAACTCTATATAATTACTTAACATTTCTGTTATGTATTTGGGTCACTATTTAATTTTTGTATCAAACACTATCTTAGGTAAGTGTTAATAAATTTCTATTTGATCGTGACTTTTATGATTTTTCTCCTGCGAATCATTTACATACATTGTTTGCATTTTAATTAATGAATGAACATTTTTTTAAAACACTGTACAAAAGGTGATATTTCTTTTAACAAATATTTGCCTGCTAACATTCCTAAATTAAATACACCAAATAAGAAAGGTAATTACATATTCAAAATTGGTTTGGGGTACAGATAAATGATCTAAAGCCACAGAAATTTTCTTCTAATGCTAAATAGATTAATGTAAATGTTCTACAATGTCTAAATCACTTTAGATAATGAAAATAATGCCTTAAGATTATGCTAAAATATGCATGGAACAGTTACATTCATTCTGGAAACATGAAAATTCTGGTCGCTAGCTACTTACATTGCATAAAACTCTTATTCAAAAAGCCACTATATCTTAACAATGGACTTTGTTAATTTATTAAGTTATTCATTATTCATGCTTAGTCGTTTACCCATAAATAATGGTAAAGGCGGGTTATATATTTTCCAATAAAAATAAACAGGAAATGGTACATGCAACCGCTATTCTTAGAAGAGAAATGGGTAAAAATAAGAAATGCAAATAGAAAAACATAATGAAATTTGAAAAGCGGAAACACTTCATTCCATTTCGAAAAAGAGGTTTCTAATAGTTTTTGTTGTCCATAACTCGGCAAATTTGACAAAATTATTGGAAACTGGTTTCTATTTGTTCATTAGATCCCTACTTTTTAACACCACAAAAGCTCGAAAACGGAATGGTCGATTTTTCTTTTACAGACTTCTCATCATCCACTACGTTGAAGTTAGTGATAGTTGAGAATCTCATTAAGAAATAGGAATTACATGAAGTAGTTAATGTTTTCCATATAAATTTCATAAAAAATGTAGGTACTGATTTTTGTAAATTATTATTTTAGTATCAGTATTTCAATTGTACAGAGTGTAATTTGTGACGTCATTTAAAAAACTGACAATAGGCATTGATCAGACGAATAAAAAATTATAGCGTCTATAGTTTTGAAGGAAAAGATTAAAAATAATTAATTGTTGATATTTTCATAGTAGACCGAAGAGATATACTTATTAGTAGAAACTAGAAATAAAAAATCCAACAACAAAAGGCTGCCTTCCTTAAAATTTTCCAACAAAGCTCTCCGCATAGTAAACAAGTATTCATTAAGGGCACAAAATATATTATATCGTAGATCTCACAATTTCAAATAAAACTCCTTAGCTCATTCAACTCCAAACAGCCAAATTAAGAAACCTTTTCATACGAATCCCGTAATTCTATAATCCTATCTGCAATCCCCATAACCTCATGGCCCAATAACAGTTACAATATTTAAATTTTGTATTTCTATAAGCCCACAGAGGTCCGCAAACTTTTCATAGCTGAAAGATCACATTAAGATAGACTGAGATTAACTCCGCGTGCCAATACGCAAATGTGTATGCAAAAAAAATAACAGACAATTTCCACTTTGGTTCAATGCTGAAATTATCAAAGATATAAGAGATAAGGAAAGACACTTGTGTCCACAAGTGAAGTGGGGATGATATTGTTTATAATGAATTTATGAGACTCCGGTCCAAAATTAAGCTAGACGTTAAAACTTGGGGCTTACATTAATAATAAAAAAAGGAGGGACTAACATCAGCAAAAATAAGTTTTCCAAGGGGGGAGCATTTGAATGACCAAAATGATATTGTAGATGCCTATGCCGACTTCTTTGAAGAATCATTTTCAACTTTAGAGCCAGAGAACATCGTGTCAGATGATTTATGTGACAATAATATCAACAACATTAATATAGTTCCATTTTCAGCAAATGAAGTATTATTGGCACTAAAAAAAATAAAGCCTAAGGTCACCATAGGTCCCGATGGAATCCCCGCATTTCTACTGAGAGACTGTACTGCTATCTTTTGCTCACCCACTCATGATAATATTTAATTTATCTATTAAATGCTGCTGTTTTCCTGATATTTGGAAATACTCCAAAGTCTACCCGGTGTACAAAATGGGAAATAAAAACGAAATAATACACTTCCGCCCAATCTGTAACTTTGGCAAAGCCTTTGAAATCTTGTTACATAACTCTATTTACCCTCATGTTAAAAATATCATTTCTAATCAGCAACACGGATTTATGAAAGGTCGCTCTACTACTACCAATCTCATATGTGCTACACAGTTCATATCTGAGTCCATCGACATGCAGATGCAAACGGACGTAATATACTTTGATTTTATGAAAGCTTTTGAACGGCTTAATTATAATATGTTGATTACAAAACTTTCCAACTTTGGTATTTCGGACCAGCTCATAACCTTCTTTAGATCTTATCTAACTGATATGCTTCAATATGTCGCGTATAATGGGTTTAAGTCCTATGATTATGCCTCATCCTCAGATGTTCCCCAAGGCTCTGTTCTTGGGCCACTGCTATTCAATATATTTATAAATGACATGGTCAATACTTTAGATGTGCACTTCTTAATGAGTGCAGATGACATAAAACTTCTACACAGAATTCCTGGTTAAACGACTGCATCATAGTGCAAAATAATATCTCTAACCTGAATTCCTGGTGTGTTAAAAACAATATATCGTTAAACGTGCAAAAGTGCAATGTAATATCGTTTTCAGCTACAGATTTTGAGTATACCTACGAAACGACGAAAAATTAACGCGACCGTGTGACGTAAACAAAACTTTAGGTTTTATCATACGTAATGGTCGTGATTTCTCTAATGGTTCAATCTTAAAATTATTATACTTTTCATTTATGAGATCCAAGCTAGAGTACGCGTCTCTTGTTTGGCAGTCCTGCTACAACATTCATGTCACGAAATTAGAAAACGTACAGCGACCTTTTCTTAAATATCTCTATTTTAAATCTCTAAGTACATATCCGTCTATTGGTTTTCCTCAGACCTCAATCAAACCTGCTTGACATGTTTTCTATGTGCAGCTTAAGTGATAGACGTAATAACTTCGCTATCAACTATTTGAAGAAAATCATTCATTGCAGCGAAATACTTCACAAATTGAACTTTGATATTCCTAGAGTTAATTCACATCATAATCAAACTATTTACCTGCCTAGAGCTCGTACTAATGTGCTAAAATTCTAACCTTTATATAATATTTGCTCCTGTTACAATAACAATCAGTATATTGATATTTTTCAATAATGGGGCTCCCTGCCTATGTTCGCCTATCAATTTTCCTCTTATATTTTATATGTTACTTATGTACAATCTTGCTAATTTTCCCATGCATAATACAGTTTTTCTTAGGTGTTCTTTATGCCTTCTTTGCTTCTCTAGTACTAGTAAGTTTAGATATTAGACTCATGTTATTTCTTTCTCCCCTATTTTATTACATATATTTAAGCTATTCAGTATGTGTATTGTATACTAAATGTGTGTTGTTCCCCATCTTGTAAATTGTGCTTGTATTGTTAGATGGTGCATTAATAAATAAATAAATAAATAATTGGGCTAGCTCAGTTTTTTTCAAAGTGCTCTTTAAGTTAAGAAAAGTTATATCCGTTTAGTTTGGTCGTTCCCTACATTCATTTTTTTATGACAAAAGACTAATTGCACCTATTTCGTATTAGTAAGGTTGCTTGAAAAGGTTGTTAAAGCGATTTTTAAATTTCAACACAGCAAACGATATGATTTAGTTCTCTTGTGGAGGTAGATATTTGTCAATCATGCAATCATCATCAATATATTAATGTCACAAACGAATCGTTATACTATCTGATTAAATTAAGTTTTAACACGATTCTCCTAGTACATTATAAGAAAATAATGAAAATACTGACCGCAATAAATTTAATTAACCACAAAACCTGGGGCAAGTAAAGAATTCAGTCAAAATAAATAACAGACAGGAAACGTGCTGCAAACATCGATTAGCAACTAAATCAATTTCAACAGATATAAACTAGTTTTACTCATTTCGTAGCTTCGTCACGAAATGTGTGTTAAACATGGATCAAATATATAATTAAATTTTGCCAATATTCGGAATTAGAACGAGTACTAGTGAACGGCGAACGTATTTGTGTTCTTTACATTTTAATTCGATTGTTTTCTCAAAATTTTATCGGAGTGAATCATTGAAAACCAGTAATTTAAGATAAATGTATGTGTAAAATGATGACCCATTGACCTAATTCCAATGCCTAGCATCAACGAAAATTTACAGCGGATTTAATTGAATATAGAGGTACTGAATGGGGGATCATTAGCGTTATTATCACTTATGAAGCGACATGACTTGAAAGGGAAAGTTTATTTTAACCAGCGTATTATAATTTTTTTCCAGCACATCATTGAAATAAATGTGTCTACAACGCGCTGTACAACATATACAGGGTGTTTTGTTTACCGACGCCGACGTATAGATGAAAGAAGTTATCCCATTTTTTGTGAGCTATATTTCAGTAAAAAAAAACACTTGTAATCCATAGCCTTCCTTGTGAGGTATATTACAAAAACCTGAAAAATAGGAAAACCACAAACGGTTATAGCTTCCCTATTCGAGGAGATACGAAAAATGTTAACGGTATAAAAGTTGACGGCAAAGACAATAAGAATAATAATATCAAAAAATTCGAAAAACGCAGTTGGCTTCATTTGTGCAAAAATGAAAAGAAAAAATCTCAAAGTAGGCCATGACACCATTAATTCTGTTTGTTTTTTCTCTTTCCAACGATATAAAGCATGTCACAAAAATTTTAACTGAGAGTGCCAATATTTAATATTTTACGAAAACCACAATTCATATCACTGAATCGTAAAAATCAGCTAGGCCATGATTAGTGAAAAACAATTAGTTATTAACAAATTTGACAGATTGTCACTGTTGTATGTTTGCGTTGTCGAGTTGTAAGACAAGTAATTATGGTGTACACCAATAATAACAAATCCGATATGATTAGCATTTATTGTCAGTGCAATTTTGGCGCTGGGATAGCAGTCACGGTTTACGGAGATAGATGTCCAGATGCTCTGCAGCCAAATCGAACCATATTTAGGAAGTTAGTTAAAAATCTAAAAACGCACGATACATTTTCAAAAAAGTGGTAAGGCGGGAGCATGTTGCGGATAATGTAAGAGAAGTGAATAGAGTATTGAATTATGTTAACCAAAATGAAGAAACCTTTTTGAGATAAATTCAGAGAAACTGTCGCTTAAAAAAAGACAGTGCAAGAAAAATATTTTTAAAAAACGGATTTCGATGCTACAAAATGAAGAAAATTCAACATTTAAATGAGGGAGATAAGCCGAGGAGAGTAAGATTTTATAGATGGTTGTTAAATAAAAAAAGGAATGGCCCGCTGATATGTAGCAAAATTCTTTGGTCGGACGAATCGCATTTTTCTAATAATGATGATGAATGATGATCTAACGTGTTTCTTAGAATAAAAAAAGTTCCTCTAGCAAATTTGGCGAAGATCAGTCAAGAGGCTGTTGAGTTATTACAAACAAACGAAAAAATAATTTGAACTTTGACAGCAACATTTTACTAAAACATATTTAGTTATATCCTCATATTTTGGCCCAAAAAATCTACCCCTGAACTATGGGCTATTATTAATGGTCCACCCTGTATATATTGTACAGTAACGGTATTTAACGATACAACCGTTTATTTGAAAGTAATATTTAATAGCAGTGTCACCAATAGATAGGTACTGAAAATGTGCGAACAAAAATAAATTCTTCAGAAGGATTCTAAAGACTTTAGGGATTCTTTCTTTAGGGATTCTTCTTCTTTAGGGATTCTAAAGATTTTAGTCTTTAGAATCCTTCTGAAGAAGCTGACAGGATGATCAGCGAAACGTCAACTCAAGTTCGACGACCACGGCATGACCCGGAAGAATCTACTTAAGTAGATTCTTCCGAGACTTTAGTCTTTAGAATCCTTCTGAAGAAGCTGACAGGATGATCAGTGAAACGTCAAGACAAGTTCGACGACCACGGCAGGACCCGGAAGAATCTACTTCATTAGACAACGGCCGTGGAAACCTGCATTTTAATAAAAATAAATTAGAACTATTTTGGAGACATCAGTTTTATTAAAATCGACAATCGTACATAATTTATAACCTTAATCCCTTCCAAGATTTAATATATTATTCACATATTAATTCGGGAATTGTGCAGTAAGTTTGAATGAAATTGTAGTATTGTAATATAATGAATACTGGTGCATCTTTTCAATTTTTTATTATAAAATGTTTTAGTCATAAAAAACATAATAACTATCTACTTTTCTTCAGAGAAACAGAGAAAAAAATAAAAAGGATGTATAAATAGTCGTTACCTTATTTGGACAGATTTTTTTGTATCAAGATCAAAGTACTGTCAATCTTAATAAATAAAAAGTAATTAATCTCAAAAATATATAATCAGCAATACTTTTAATGACAATGTCAGTTCTTAACATTAATATGAGCAAATAATTAAACCAAGTTTTAAGAGCTATTTCAAATACTAAAAATGAAAAATTATAAGCCCGACCCTGCTTGACACACGTCTAGCAATGTTCTCGCTATGATGCTGATTCTGGTAGCAAAACGCCCAACTACTTTACAGGAAATTTAATAAATTCGTATTCGACATCAAACTTTAATAGGAGCAAATATTATGCAGACTTCATTTTTTTCATGTTATTTTATTTTATATTATATCGTATTATATTTTATTCGAATATTTAAGTCCCTTTGTAGAATATAAAACAATTTATGGCGATTTGGGAAGAATGACAGGTACGTTCGCGTTAAATAATCAAGGAGGAGAACATTTTGGAGGAAATAATTTTACCTAGAAGTACAATATAAAATATAATAGGTTCTTTTTAATAATGGCTTTCGGTCGAAGACCATACTGCCAGTCACAAAATATCTAATTGATCGTCAGATTAACGTTAAATTAATTTATTAAATATCCTGATAATGGTAGCGAACAGTATGGCAAAAAAAAAATCATATACCCAATTCTAACCTAAAAACGAAGAAAAAAAAGGGAAAATAAATTGAAGACAACAAAAAAGAATACAACAGGGACACACGCTTCCCGTCCTGGGGTCTGTCAGGACATTTAAAAATAGACAATACAGGGAGGACCACGGTTGACAGGGGAAAAACAACAGAGGGAAAAACAACAGAGGGAAAAACATACGGTAGCCAACATAACCTAAAGCTTAATAATGTTTCTTTTACGAAATCAAAAATATACGTATAAACTTTACGAGATCCTAAGGACAATAAGAAGAGCATATTAAAGGGAGCCAATATATTGCAGTTTTGTGCAATATTAGTAATTAATGCATTAGAGGCATTTTGATATTTCACACATCCAAAAAATATATGGTCAAGTCTGCTATGATGTTGCATTGATCACAATTTGGTGAGGTATATATACCAATTTTGTATAGGTGTGCGGGATAACATGCGTGACCAAATTTTAATAACAGGTCCTTAAAACATAATATATTTAGTCGCAAACTCCTCTATAAAATCCTTATTTTACTATAAGGAACGTAACCAGACTGCAACCAACAGCTACTCTCCGGGTTATGTGCCCCGCCGAGCGCTGAATTACAAGTTTCAAGCCTGCCGCGTTAAGTGTAATAATTGCATATTACCATCAAAACGCTAATGCTAGTGTAAATTCTGTTGGCTCGTCTTTAAGAAGAGTGTAGAATAAGAATGAGGATATTTTACACACTATTTGACCTTGGTAACGCACCCTTAAGTCTATATGTTATTACAACAGTTAAAGGATTAGTAGTAGAATCAGACTCTGCACTATCTATATTGTATAAAGTGAAGTTCACCATTTTATACCACATGTTTTAAAATTTAATATTGCTTCATGTATTTGTTCTGTAATATGCTGAATTGTAGTCGTAAATAAGAACGTTTATTTTTATTAATATTTCTATTTTTGATCGTACTAAAAATTTCTCTTAAATGTTCAAATTTGTGCCGCTTTCTCGAGAACACCCACTACAAAATCTAGACAATTTCAAACCAGAACAAGGAATATTATTTCAAATATTTAACACCAAGCAAGTTTTTTCAATTTGAAATTGTTTATTTATTTTTGTCATGGGAGCTGCGCAACGAAGAATCCTTTGAAAATCGCAAAGGAGATATTAAATAGGCTAAACAATCACTCAAGTATAATTTACCATTACATAATGTATTATATTACAGTCGTTCTTCATACGGTTTATTCTGCTGGAGCCAAATTACAAGCGAAAAAAAACTGGTATTAAGAAACTTGTACTACCGAGAAATGACATTTATGTTTTATAGCGCTGACATAATGGTAAAGCAATGATATTTTTACGTTTTACGTTTAATAATGCTTACTATTTAATTGCCAATAGGTGTATTAATATGCAAAAACAAGTACAAATCATAGTTGTGTGTAGCCGACTGCATATATGCACTTCACATTAAATACATACTCAATTTTCGAATATACTGTTCACATAAGTAAACTGTTGCAAGAATGAAAATGTATCTTTGAAAGATTGGAGTAGTTACATAAATATAGGAATAAAATGGAACATTTCAACGGATAAAATCAGTAAATTATGTTAACTTTTACAAAAACTTATCATAGAAAAACATAAACATACAGGGTGTCCCACGAGTCCCACGACGAACTGCGGCAATCGATATCTCGAAAAGTAGACATCGGAAAATTTTGAAAATTTGGTAGTAAATTAATGTCGATGGGGCAACTCGACTAAAATATTTTCAAGATGGTGGCACTTCCGGTTATACCGGAAGTCGATACCAACTTGCTTGTTTTAAATGGGACACCCTATGTATTATTACATTTTTGAATTGTACGCAAAATTCTAGGCCGATTTTGTGTATCATGTCCTATACCTAGGTCTCTCCGCTTTTGAGATATTTCAATTTTTATGTCAAAAATGACATTTGCGGGCCCTAAAAGAATTATCAATTTTTCCTATAAGGAAGCCTTTATTATCTAATTTGGGTTCGATTCTTTATTGAAAAAGACCTACTTTAATAGAATTTTTATAATATTTTGATAAATCAATTTTTTCAAATGGAAACCCCCAATTTTTATAATCTTATCTTATTCGCCATTAAAAATAAGGGTAAGTTTGTATATGGATGTCTATTCCGAAAATTTTTAGTTTTCGAGATATTCCCAATTCAATATTTCTATATGGGTATTTTGTTATGGATATTAAGTTAAATACTTTTAGTTGGCTATGACGGCGTTGAGTGCTAAACAATTGTATGGATCTGTCACTTACTATTTCATTCCATATTTATGCAAATATTAATTTTACAACAGCGGTTGAACAGAAATTATTTTTACTCAATACTTAATGATAGCCGACTTCAGGGCGCCGATACGTTTTCAATTATTGGGGTAGAAATTTGTACAAATGTCAAGTGGCACTTTGAAATCGCTTATAACGTGGTTATTACTTCTTATCTAGTACTGGGAAATTTTTAACAAGACTGATGCATTAGTAAAATCAGCAAAGCGTCAAGAATTGTGTGTGAAGTGAACAGGACAACATTAAGCAAACGTATCAAACCAAGATAGGGCAGAGTACTAAAGCCATTTCATATATCGAATATGCAAGACAACGTTCAGGAGATAGGAGAATTGGAACTGTGATTTGGGAACCGCGGTACTGGAGGAACAGAATAAAAGCCAGGCGACGCAGAACTGATCAAGGACACTTGCTGACGTTTACGAGCCTTCTCAGTTCGCCCGAAAGAATACTTATTCCAGCAAAAGCAAATATCATCGAGGATGTTTGTCGTTGATTTTCGAACCCTCTGAATTTGCTAAGACATACTAATTGCAGGATGCTTGCCGGCGATGTCCACGAGCCCTCTTAGTTCTCTTAAGACACCAACTATTTCTACGAATCAATCCAGTTTGGCTTTTGAAGTCTGTTTGAATTACATCTACCCACCCCATCCTACGTTGTTGAGCAGTCATACACAATTTGGTTGTTACCTTTTGTGTAATCAATTAAAGGATATTCCCAACATTCTATGATATTTTACATGGGTATTTAATTACCACGTAAATTCTATAATGCACGAACATGACATGATTTTTGTCCTCTGTTTTGCACGAAGTGTTGTTTCGAATCACCATTTACTCGGCCTATTTGCCGTATCTTTAACTATCACTACAAAATAACACGGAATACGACTGTATTACCTGGTTCTTGTTATTGCATAGCAGCTTTGAAACATATATATAGTATGGTCATTATTATAGCGACGTAAATTTTCCTATAGCATATTTAGGGTTTTGGGTTTTTTGTAACTATTTTTCCCATCAATTACTGTTTTTTTTTTCAACTTTACCTTCCTAGTCATACAAATAATTAATTAAATAAATTATTTCATGACTACATAACATAAATGATTAATTAGGTTTCTAAATTAATAAACAGTGTGTTCAAGCTTACAAGGTATTTTAAATTAGTAGAGTGACTAATTTTCTCAGGTATATAGTATCAGATAGAAACATGTAATATTAAACTTTATATAAAGGAACCTGGGGTAATTAAAAAGGGTTACTACACACACAACGTATTTTCTTGGGTTCTAAATTAGTAAAACTAGACGATCACGTAAGTGGCCAATTTGTTTATTTATCTTAACATAAAATTGAGATAAATAATTACTGGGTGGGAGTTAATGTTCCTGATTGCTTCACGATCAAGGATCTTTATTCTTAATTAATACCTTGAGGTATAGAATGGTTAAGTGCTAATGGGGTCTATCTTACTTTATGGAATGGAAACCTGGACACACAGTCGCATCAATTAATAGAATGGAAGCCTTTGAAATGAAGTTTTTGAGAAGAATGCTTCGTATATCTTTGGTAGAAATAATTCGTAACGAAGACGTACTTCAAAGAGCGAATGTGGAGGGACAACTCTTTAATTTAATTTTTAAAATCAAGATAAGCTACCTTGGTCGCATTTTAAAAGGTCCGAAATATAGAATTCCACAACTAATCCTCAGAGAAAAATCGATGGCAAGAGAAGAGCAGGGCGTAAGCAAATGTCCTGGTTAAAAATTAAAGTGCACATTTCACTATTTTGTGGGGATACTCTTTGGAGTACAATCAGCAATAATTATATTGGTTAAATTATAAATGATACTTAAAACTACCATTAATTAGCTTTTTCCTTTTTCTGCTATTTTGAAGTAAAATCAATACAAACAATTTTTAAACTAAACATATTGTAAAAAATCAGTTGTGAATGCAAAAGTGTTGGATGATGTACACGATTAGTCGTAAACTGCCAAACGAATTCAAAAGTTCCACCTATTTATTTCAAGCTTCCTGGCTCTGAGATAAATTAGGAGCTGTCATTATTCTCACTCGTATCAATCTGTGAAAACACCAAATTATCATCCTACCATGCTAACTATAACTAGAAATACCTTAGCGAATTGTCAACTAAGCCTACTTTTCCACTGCCATTCATTCGAATTATATCAACCGCAAAAATTGATCGACACTTCATTATATTTAAAAAGTGATACAGTTTCTACATTCGATACGTTGGCGTGACCTTGAACATAGACGACAAAAAAAATGTTACTTGTAACCGCATGTTAGTCAAAATACGCGACCGAGCCATTATAATATCAAGTTTTTATCGATGAAGGACGACTAACCTAGATACATTAAATAGCGTATCAATACACGTATTTCGTGTGAGTATCCCAGTTTTTCTCTTGTTAAATATATAATTATTTCGAATTAATTAATAAGATCATCGATCTGAGGCAATCATATCTATAGGCTGCTTGTACGAACTGATGTTACAACGAGTGATAAGTGTTTTATTTGTTATTCATTTAGATGGTCTTTTACGCTAAATAAGGTTTTATATTTTCTTGAAATACATCGAAAATACCCTCTACTTTGCTTAGAGCACGTCATTTTGATTCCATATGGGTATTTGTGGGTGGGAGGAATCAGGGTCGAGGGGCCAAACACTTTTGGGGCAAACCGCAAACCGACAATGAATAATGCTTGTTTATATCTATTTAGAAAACTGAAACTGGACTTTTGGCATGTTAAAAAGTACCACGAAATAAGCCTGTTCCCAAAATTTCAGCCCGCTCTGAATTATTTCATCCAAATCGACAAATTTCCTCTCATTTTATTGGGCTAATTAGTCACCTGTGGTAAATAATTTACACGTCGTTACAATATGTGCACAGAGGAAACTTCGAAAACATCACCCTGTATATATTTCATCGCATTTCCTTCATTGCTTCATTTCAAAAGGTTATTTCATGCCCCTGCAGATAGCATTCACTTTGGGAACTTTCAGAATGTGTTATTATTATTTGTTACTTGATCCAAGATTTGCATAGATACTTGGGATTAATAGTAAAATATTATTTTGTTCGTATGCGTCAGTTCTTTTCTTTATTCACACATCTCTATAAAATTTACCTGCAATGTAATAAATGGCAGTTAAATTTCTGCCTGTACAATGCACATTAACAATAGACAGAGGCAATGCATCAAATATTGACGATGGATCGTACAACAGCCAATGATAAATGAATGTCACAAATTACATGGACGAGCTAATTCTTATTTCCGAATCCGGCAAACAAACCATAAAATTATCGCGATCCGCTACTTCTGCTACCGGAGTCAGACGCCAAAGAACGTGATTGTCCGCGCCCATCTAGAATGCTATGTCGTCCAAGGCTGCCTATGATTCTAGGATAACTGTACTTCCAACGTTTTATCATCGAGCTTGTAGGTCCACTATTCAATACTTCTTGTATACGCTGGCTCAATGAGTCACAGATCCAGCGTGTGTACAAACAAGACGGAATCCGATGTGGGTCAGTAGTTCCGAAGACGAAGAGAATTTTTAGTGTACTAGATGTACTATGATGAGGTGAGAAAAAATTGTGCTGACTAGACATTTTCATTAGAGAATATGGGACAAATTGGTTGTTGTGGCAATTTTTTTGTTGTTGGAAACTGGAGCAATAGTATATTGTCCGCTTAATTATAGTGCTTGCTTGTAAAACTGCAACTACATTAGAAGATAATTATATAATTTCATATATTCGTGCATAATTTGGTAAAAGTAGTAAGAAGTTATCATTCGTTTTCAATTTTTATTAAAATAACTGCTTATGGTACCTATATCTAAAAATTATATACTGCCTGTCAATTTTACGGAGGCCACAATTCATTCAATCGCAAAAATCAGCTATGCCATGATTAGTGGAAAACAATGTATAGTTATTAGCAAATTTGACAGTTTGTCACTGTTGCGTGTCGAGACAAGTTTTATATCAGTAATTGTGGTGTAGACCAATAATAACAAATTCTATATGATTAGCATTTATTGTCAGTGCAATTTTGACGCTGAGGTGGCAGTCACGGTTTACGGAGATAGATTTCCAGATGCTCCGCAGCCAAATCGAACTATGTTTAGGAAGTTAGTTCAAAATCTAAAAACGCATGGTTCATTTTCAAAAAAGTAGTAAGGCGAGGGCATGTTGCGGATAATGTAAGAAAAGTGAATAGAGTATTGAATTATGTTAACCAAAATGAAACTTCTTTAAGACAATTCAGAGAAACTGTCGCATAAAAAAAGATAGTTCAAGAGAAATATTAAAAAAAAACGGATTTCGGTGCCACAAAATGAGGAAAGTTCAACATTTAAATGAGGTAGATAAGCCGAGGAGAGTAAGATTTTGTAGATGGTTGTTAAATAAAAAAAGGAATGACCCGCTGATATGTAGCAAAATTCTTTGATCGCTCATAGATACCTTAATTTCCTGCAAAACGAATTTCAAGATTTTCTTTATGAATTAACAGATTAAATTATTCATATTTTCAACAAGATGGGGCTCCACGTTACACTGCTGTAGTATGTACAAATTATTTAAATTAAGTTATGCCAGATAGCACCTAAGGACCCGTTTTATGGCCAGTTCGATCACCAGATATTACTCCCTTTGATTTTTTCGTCTGGCGTTACATTAAAGACAAGGTATTTCAAACTGCCCCTGAAAATATTGAGGACATCAAAACCAGATTTAGAAACGCATGTGAGGCAATTACTCCTGAACTGCTCCAAAATATAATGCGTGAGGTGTCTCGTAGAGCACGTTTGTGTATTAGAATCCATGACGCACAATTTCAGCATTTGTAGTTAGAAAAATAAATACACACATTTTATTTTTAGTATGGTAGTAGATAGTACTGTTTTACATAGTTTTTAGTTTTTTTTGAATGTTTATTTTGTACTTGTACTGTTATTTATGAAATATTTGTTTGTATAACAAAACAATAAAAATATAATTGGTGGTGTTTGGCTTCGAGCCGCTCTTGCATACATACACATAGAGAAAAGGAAGCAAGTACAAATTAATGCATTAAAGTACATGTCTAAAATAATTAGCCATGGTATCGCAGAAAGAAATATAAACTCAAATATAAATGTGCCGACTATAGAAAAACGCAGTGAGTAATTAATTATGTACGGGTATCTCTATATAACAAAAACGTGGTAAATAAAATTGGGGTATATTTAATTTATTGTACAGGGCGATGTTTCGTTCTTTTAAATTAAAATGTTAGCAAGGTTTTTCATTGTAAGATTCTATAGTTTTAGTCTGGTCGATAACCTAGTGGGTTAAGGCGCGAGGTGGCAATCGCGATTAATCACACGGACATCGCACCACCGGGTTCGAATCCTGGCTCCGGCACTGGCACTGTCGGAGGAAATGGTTGTGTGTCCGCGTTTTTTCAATGTGTAACTCCCTTCAGCACAAACCCTGGCTTCTGGAATTGGGCGTTGTCTAATTTCTGTGGTGTTTATTTATTATTTATTATTATATCCGAAAATACGAAGAAAAGTTTATTCAGTCAGCTACAGCTCGAAAATTCTAAATTGTAATATTCAATATATATCCCCAACCCCTTCATGGTCCAATTTGAAGGTCAATTAATGCAATTAAGAGTAATTAATGGTAATTTAGGTAAGAAATTAATCAGTCGATCGTTTATTGAAATAGGAATACTAAATTTAATAGAAGTAACTAATCAAGGCACTACTACAAAACAAAACAAATAATACAGGAAATAGTACAATCAATGAACCGATTCACCTCCGAAATCTGATCAACTCAACCGATTTGTTTGAAATTTTGACAGTAGCTCAAAAATGATGCAAATAATAAACCTGACTTAGTGCCGATATGTGCTTCCACTCCGGGGGTGAATGCCACCCTTTCTCAGGGGTGGAAATTTAAAAATTCAAAATGACACCGAGAATCGATAGAGGATCAAATTTTAAGAAGAAAATGTAGTATAAAGTTTTTCCACAACCTAATAATTTCTGAGTTATTCGCGGTTGAAAATTTCAATGAAAACACGTTTTTCAATAGTTCTTCGTGAATAACTCGAAAATTGAACGTTTTCTGGAAAAAACTATTCTTATCAAAATTGAAGCTTATAAAAAAACAAAGCGATTCGTTGGTTTTTCTTTAATGTTTTAGGTCATATTAAGCGACTTATAAGTCATTGAAGACGAATTATTGTTGTCGTAAATTTATCTAAAGATTTAAACTCAAATAACGGAAAAATGAGTAATTTTTCAGAGAAAATGTTCATAAACTTTTTTAAAGTGCTTTATTAGACCTTTAAAACAAGCTTTTACAAAAGCCTCTAGCATGAAAATTTAGGAAGTTATGACGAAAATAAGTTAAGTCTCTGGAATATTTTAAAAAAATTGACAATAAAATTGGCGCCATGAGCGGCAAAATTAAAATTAATCGTAGCCCATGAAAAATTAACTTTATTTATGTCCCAATAACACGTTCTAAAAGTTTGAATGGTTTAGAGAATGTAGATTTTGAATAAAGTTGTTTTAAGTAAATTTTTTTTCAACTTTTCAAAAAATACGTTGTTTTTTCAAAATAACTCAAAAAATAATGGTTTTACCAAAAAACGTGTTCTTAACAAAAATTTAGCTTTCCTTTTACTGAAAATTTTTCTTTTTTTTAAATTCATGTAGCTTAAAAATTAAGCGAGATATGGGCATTTAAAGCTTTGATATCTATGCGAAGGAAACCTCTTTTTAGCCCTTCAACCTTAAAGTTCTCTGAATGAAAGGATGTAGAAATATTGCAATCATCATGACATTATGGATTATGAAATTCCCTACAAAATGATGTGTGGGTGAATGCAAGAAGCTTAAAAGGAAGCCGAGTTATCGTTAAAAAACTAAATACATTTTTCTAGAGATAACGTAGGAAAATTACGGAGCGCCTAAATTTTGAACGTTTTGGAGCATTTATTCTTTTGTACATGCTGTGTCTTATTGATACATACATATCTGGATTCCCACATCTATAAACACATGAATAAAAAGATAGTTATATAGATAATATGAGTAAAAGATAGAATAGTGAAGAAATGGATGAATTTGAAAATTAAAATTAAATTATTAATATTTACTTTAAAAATCATCTTAATATTGTGAAATAAATATTTTTATTATAATTACAATGTGAAGTTTTAAGAGTTTAATTTCCCTGAAAGGGATGTTTTTAAGGGATGAAAATTTTTGAAAAATTTCATTATATCATAAGCAGCAATTTATTTTCATTTTTTTACGCATTCCACTACTTGGAGCTTTCAAAAGGATTTTTTCCCTAATTTTTGTTGTAAGGGTGGTTTTCAGGGGTTGAATCATATTGAAAAATGATGTATCAGGTCGTTTACACTTAAAGAAAAAAATTTTTCTATTCAAGATCCAAAATAAAAAGATTTTATGCTTTTTAAACCGTTTTTTTAATAATTCTGTGAGGGGTAGTTTTTAAGGGTAGTCACATAGTAAAATATCGAAATATTAGTTACATTATAAAAAACAACTTGAACATAATGATAACCTATCACTGCTTCCATCTATTAGTTTTCAATTTTTCCTAAGTTTTATTGTTAGGGGTGGCTTTTGGGGGTTCCATCATTAAAAAAATGTATCAGATTTCTTATACTTAAAGGCAAAAATTCTCCTATTACGATCCAAAATAAAAAGGTTTCATGCTTTTTAAACACATTTTTTTATTAATTTTCGTGTGAGGGGTTGTTTTTAAGGGTAGTAAAATAGTAAAATATTGAAATATTAGATCCATGATTAAAAAAAATTGATATTTAACATATTTGAACATAATTATAGCCCATCACTGCGTTAATTTATTAGTTTTCAATTTATTGGAGTAAGGGGTAGTTTTCACCCCTTAAAAACAAAAAGCACACTTTGCGACCAAGTCAGGTTTGAAGAGGAGGGTAAGATGAACTTAATTCTAAATTTTCAAGAAGATCGGAGCAGTACTTCAGATTTCGGAGATTTGGCCCCTTTTTAACGTTGAATGACTAGTAAAAGTAGCAAACATAATTTTACACCCATATGTATGAATTTAACTTACAATATATCTACTTAATTACACTATATCTATCATAATTTAATAAAATATGATGTTTCATTGTAACATTTATTAAGTTCATAACCGTACTGTACTTCCTATGTAACAACATATAACAAACGTTTAAACTCTAGTAGATCATTTTTAAAGTCGTGAATGAATATAAACAATCGTTTTTGACAATTCGTAGCTATCAGATAAATATAAATGGTTTTAAAATATAATATCTAAGATGCGCTAACCCTTACAATACCTATTAAAGCAATAGCATTCTGAAATTAAATCGATAGTTGATTCGACCCGTAGAGCGATTTTTAATGATTTTGGTTTTATAATCATATTTATTTTATTTGCGACATTTTTCTACAAAAAATGTGTATGACTAATCATAAGACATTTTGCTTATATGTATGTTGATATGTAAAGTTATTTATCAAGAAATAACGTTAGTTATTCTTCAGCAGTTAGTTCATACAATGTTATATTTTTCAGAATTTATTTCATACATCAGCCCTGGTGTCAAATGTCACAGAAGATTAACGAATAATTGAAATGGCTAGTATATCGTAACCTAAATAATATTCGAATTTGAACATTTGTGTGACCTTTGCTTTTTTATTGGAGTCGATATCTTTAAAGGTTAAGATTACTTCTTATTGTATTCAAGATAACCACAAAAGGGAAAATGTCAAAAACATGTCTACTAAGCATTTTTAAGTATCTTACGATACAATATTTGAAAACATAGACGTATATATATAGCATTCAGATGATTTGTAAAGTTGCTATATTTGCACTTATCTATTCTGAAGATAGTTCGGACTCGTTCTGATGACGTAGCAAAAACTATTACTGCATGCATTGAGTATGAATACGATTTGATTGCCGCTGAGGCTAAGTACCATAATAATTGTTATAATTCCATCTTGAGACCCACCACTGGGTGTATAATCGGTCGTCCTCAAGATGACTCGACGAATTTTGAGATGGAAAAAATATTTACATACATTGAAAATAGTGATAATTGTCAGTTTTCGTTGGAAGAATAAAAAAATATCTGCGATAATCCAGCTTTAGATAATAAAACAATTAAGATACGATTGAAGTTGAAGATGTTAATAAAATTATTATAACTGAAAAACCAGGAAGATTAACATTTATCTCTTTTATTGACAATCAACGCGATATTTTTAACCAAATTTGGCATGAGAATTTACAGATATACAGCAAGAAAAAGAAGAAGAAGAAAGCGAAGAAGATATTACTGTTGAAGTAGCATTTGAAAATTATCAATCAGACTAATATTTTCCCGAAATCAACAATAATTCGTGTCACTTTAATCATTTCTAATAGTACCATTTTTTAGTTGATAGAATATTATTTAATAAAACTAAATCACAATATATCGTGGAATATGCATACTGGGGAAACCACGTTAAAAAAAAATGCGCCAAGTACCACTACCTCACAGGTGATGCGGAAATGTGTGCATATTATGTAGAATACGACTTCTTCAACTTTTGGAATTGCGATATCTCAGGAATGGTGAATCGTAGGAAAAAAAGTATAAGAACAATTTCTGTAGATAATTGTATGATGTATAACTACCTGACGTATTTTTATCATAACGCTTGCCGTTTACGAGAAAAATGCAAAAAACTGATATTTTTTACCTTTGACCTTGAATAAATCTTTTAGCAGACGTGGGATCGGTGAAGATTTTTGATAATATCTTATTTGTAATAGTATACCTAAGACCTGTACCAATATTCAGCTCTGTGCGAATTATAGAAAATAAAAATGTCTACTTTAAATGCACTATATTGTCAGAAGTATAGCAATATTGTCAAATTAGTTGTTTAATATTTTATAGTGTACTAGTAGTTGTTCCTTATAAATTTAATTGCATTATGGCTCGTCTGGTTTATTCTAACGAAGATTATTTAAATTAATTTATTATTTATGGAGAATGTAACAAAGTATTAACAAGAACGATATGTTTGCTTTGAGATATCCTGATAAACCCAAGCCGTCACTAAGCCCAATTCTTACAAAATAATAGGATTTTTTGAACTTTCGTAAATATTTTAAAAACCGTTAAAAACAGGGAAGTACCATATTTTTAGTATTAGAATTTGATAAAATTTTGAAAATGGGGGTTTTTATTTAAAAAATTGACGATATTTGATGTTTCTAAATTTAAAGTTGTGACCACTTTTGTACTCACCCTGTATAATATTTAAATATTTTTAATTATTTTGAAATAACTTACGGGTGTGTCGATTACTTCCACAGTAAAAGATATTTAATTTCTTCGGTGGGATATTCACAGGAAGAATATCTTTAGAGGTCTGCAGCTGTCAATATTTCGTTAACAATGTTAATATCTCCAAAACTATAAATTTTAGGTACGAGGTTTGTTATACAAAATGACCGTAAAGTTTTGTAAACTATTGAATCCGCAAATACAAATATGGGTGTTCCATTTAAAACAACAAAGTTTACATCTACCTCCGGTATAAGCGGAAGTTACAGAACTATCAAAATATTTTGGTTGGATGGACCATATACTGCTTACTACGCATAAGTAATTTCACAAAAATTTGTTCAGTAGTTTTCGAGATATGGATCGTGTAAGCTTTCGGTTGGACACT
Organism: Leptura quadrifasciata; assembly: GCA_963675555.1. Classification (NCBI taxonomy): domain Eukaryota; kingdom Metazoa; phylum Arthropoda; class Insecta; order Coleoptera; family Cerambycidae; genus Leptura; species Leptura quadrifasciata. The sequence goes on along the minus strand of OY776679.1, from coordinate 82,735,172 downwards.
ATATATTATGTGTTTTAGGTTTTACGAAAAAATTAGTAAAGATCTACGTTGCGGTACAAGAATTATTAAGTGGTTGATCATAGAGCCGAAAATAACAACCTCTTGGCATGCTTGAAGAATTTGATACAATTATTTTATTGACAACAACACCAAAATAATGAGTTATAATTCACTCAAACTATCTATGTCTAGTTGAATTTCTTTCAACCGATTTTCAAACGAAAAATTAATCAACGAAATAATATGATTATATTGTTCGTTTAATTGCATCCTTTTAAAGGAGGATAGTAATATAATAGTATATTGATTATTTTGATTAAAATTATGACGTTATATTCTAACACTATTTTTTTGTTGCAGGTACGATTGCAGAGTATCTCCTTGTATAACTGTAAGTGTATCTAGATAAGAGATTAAAATTAGGACCTTATGTTATAAACAAGCAGTAATATCTTAAAAAATATTAATATTCGGAACATAATACACGCCTGATTTCAGTTTCGTTAAAACTCTAATAATAGCATACTATACAGGGTGTCTCACCGGGAACTGAATCGATCGATATAGAGAAAAGTAAGTATCAGACAATTTTGAAAATTTGGATAATTACTAATGTCCCTATATATTTTAGGGTTTTCGAAAAGAGCATAAAATTCTGAGTCGAGAATATGTAGCATATCCTATACCTAAACCTAGCCGTTTCAGAGATATTTGACATTTTATAGAAAATTTGAGAGGTGCAACGGTTTGCAAGAACCGTTATAACTTTCTTCGTATAAAAGATCCTCATTTGCTTCTTGTTACATAAAAAGAACACAAGGAGAACTACGTTATACAACTGAAACAAATTCAATAATATCATACCAAGTGTTCCGTTTTTCGCGTTACATTTTGTCAACTTCAAACCTCGAGTACTTGTTTAGGTCAAATGGAACACCCTGTATTTTTTTACGTCAAGTTGTGTAAAATTGAATTCCCTTTTTTCTGATATTAGCATTGTGGGGGTTGAAGTTACTACTTTTTGAAATATTTGCGATTTTATTAGAAATCCATGAATTGTTGTAATCATTTCATCAAAATAGCCTTGATTAGAAACAATAAGTCATGTCGGTCAAAAAATGCCTGCACGTTTAAATTATACCAACGAAAACTTTTTAAACTTGTTTGTTATTTATGGAGAATGTGATAAAGTAATATCAAGAACTTGCAGCACATTTGCTACTCGATATCCACAAAAAAGCAAAATAACACTAAAATAGCAGATAAGATCAATTTAAAATATGATTTCATTTTAATTTAATAATTGCTCAAAATTCCTCCCTCGAACCTCACACATTTTTTGCACCTTCGGATTAGTTCCTCATGGATAGCTCTTCTATTTGAATCCTGTGATATGTTTTGAAATGCATTTCTTACTCTTTGCATACAATCTTCAATGGTTGTTAATGTGCTCTCATAAACTTTATTTTTAATAGTTCCCCAAATGAAATAATCCAGAACTGATAAATCGGGCGAGCGAGGAGTTCATCAGAAAGGTCCATTATTGGCAATCCATTGATTATAAAAAGTTTCTTGTAAATAATTATTAATAAATTATGCGTTATGTGTGGGAGCACCGTCGTGCTGATAAAAATTGTTTCTATGTTCGGCGAGAGGTAAATTTTCTAAATAGTTATTATTCAAATTTTGTAAGATATTCAGATATATTTCACCTAAAAAAAAAAATCACCTTTACATATTAGCAGAAGAGAAAATTTAATTCGCCGTTTAAATTTTCCTGATAAAATTGTAATGCCAAAACTCTATCGTTTCTTATGGCACAGTAAATATTGAACTGCCAACTTTCCTGAAAGTTTCGCTCTCTGAACATATGAGGATTTGAATCATTTTTAGTAAATTTTGCTTCATCTGTCCATATAATATATCCCAAATAAAAATCATGACCCTCAGACCTTATTAGAATAGTCTTCTTAGGAAATATGTTTCTTTAAATCCTTGAACCATATGGAATGGAAACGGATGAAACTTATGTTTTAATAAGATTCTGTGAATTGAATTCTTGCATAGTCCCGATTCCAGAGCAGCTTGTCTTAGTGACATCCTTGGAAATGCATGAAATATCCCAGAATGACTATTTCAATGTTTCTTCATCAACAATAGGCTTTCTTCTTTGCATTTTTGCCTTGACAGAGCCATAATTTTAAAAATTTTCCAGTATGCGTTTTACAGTGTTTGGTGACGGTTTCCGTTTTTCTGGATATCGAGTAGCAAAGTGCTGAAGTTCTTGATGTTACTTTATCACATTCTCCAGAAATAATAAACAAATTTAAAAAATCTTCGTGGGTGCAATTTAAGCGTGTTGGCACTTTTTGACATAAGATAATGACTGACTGTTTCTAATCATGGCTATTTTGATGAAATGATTACAATGAATGATGAATTTCTAATAAAATCGCAAATATTTCAAAAAGTTGTAACTTTAACCCTCACAATGCCAATATCAGAAAAAAGGGAATTCAATTTTACACAACTTGACGTAAAAAAATACAGGGTGTTCCATTTGACCTAAACCAGTTCTCGCGTTTCGAAGTTGACAAAATGTAACGCGAAAAACGGAACACTTGGTATAATATTATTGAATTTATTTCAGTTGTAGAACGTAGTTCTCCTTGTGTTCTTTTTACGTGACAAGAAGCAAATGAGGATCTTTTACACGAAGAAAGTTATAACGGTTCTTGCAAACCGTTGCACCTGTCAAATTTTCTATAAAATGTCAAATATCTCTGAAACGGCTAGGTTTAGGTATATGATATGCTACATATTTTCGACTCAGAATTTTATGCTCTTTTCGAAAACCCTAAAATATGTAGGGTGTTCCATTTGAAATATGCAAGTTGGTATCGACTTCCGGTATAAGCGCAAGTGCCAGCTGCTTGTCATTATTTTAGTTGGATTGGCCACACCGACATTAGTAATCATCTAAATTTCCCAAATTTTCTGATGCGTACTTTTCTCTATATCGATCGATTCAGTTCCCGGTGAGACACCCTGTATACTGCTAGCCAACATTTTGTATTCTAAATTTCCCGACACACAGATAACGTTTTTTATTTTGGTACTTATTAGTATAAATTGAGATTTTGTTGCCGCTATTAAAAGTATCGATGAAAAATTATAAAAAACGATTAAAAATAAGGATATGGAATACGGATTAACTAAAAACGTCAACACTAACGATATAAAATGTTGCAACACGAAGGCATGGATTTTAAATCGTTACTGCTCTAATGTCAGTTATCCTTCGGCTACCTAATTTATCACGTAAGCAAAATCTACAGTCTACGGTTAATAAGGCAAAGAGCAAATCGAATTCTAAAATTTAAAATATAATAATAAAATCTAATATGGCGCCCATAGCAAAAGCCAAAGTTTCAGGCACTTACTCAAAAACAAGTCACGACAGAGATTTTTCGGTAACGTCAACGAAAACACAACATATCACCTACAAATGGATCCTTTATCACATCGAGTAATTGTACATAGTAAACATTAATTTTGCCCACCTTCAGCAATTCCGTTTACTATTTCAATACCAATCATTATTAATTATATATGTCAAAGACAAGGAAAACCCAATACTATAGTGTACAACGCCAACGTTATAATAATGATTTAAACATTTTTTATTAATGTGATTGAATATATTTACAATTTAATTTACAGTTGTTCTGAAAGCCTAGATGTCAATCAGTAGATTGTAATCTTACTTATGTACTTTTTTTTGTTAGAACCAATTATCTATAAAATTAGGTAACCACTTAGATACTTTCTTATGTATAGAAGAGCATACTCCGTAGTAGATAGTAGATACTCGATATATCCTCCGGTAATGTGGGGAAGTCTCAAAGTATGAAAGAGAGATAGAAAATTTAAGCATACATTATGAGATGTCAAAATTATTTTTATATTTATATCAAAACCATGAACTTTGTCACAAACTTCTTGAAAATTTCGATTACGTACCAAATTGTACCTATATTACAAAACACTACAAAAAACAGTATGTAGGAACCATTTTTGACAATCTAAACTATTGAAATCGGGACATGCATTTGATGTGTGCAACAGCCTTACACAAATTGGTTGATCGTGTGTAAATTTCAGTTGGTGATGTTTTTTGCAGTAGGTGTTTATTAAGATAAAAGTTGATTACCTTTCACTTGGTCTCCTTGAATATGGTCGCGGATAAAGCTAGCAACTACTGTGCACGAATATACCAGGTGGGACATAAAAATAGTATTTTAAAATTTCTTCCGACTGTTTTAACTTCTATCTGGCTTCGGTTATCGCGAACTCTTATGATAGACAAGAATTTTTAATTATGATGAACACAGCCACACTATGTTGTATGGTTATAATAATAATAATAATAATAATAATAATAATAATATGCCTTATTTGAAACAGCGTAGCCAGCAAGTACGGCTAAATGGAGTTATTTCCACTAGCAGAACTGTGTTGACAGGCGTGCCACAGGGATCTATTCTGGGGCCTTTACTTTTCACTATTTACACATCGCAATTTCATAAGTTCATAAAATACTCAAAAATACATATGTACGCTGACGATACGCAAATCTACTATTCTTTTGCTCTCGAAGATGCACAAATTGCTAAACAAAGGTTTAATAATGATTTACAATCCTTAGCTGAGCTGTCTTCTAAGCATGCACTGTTACTAAATGCTTCTAAATCTAGTCTACTGTTATTCGGGAAAAGGCATGATAGCTTGTTATTAAGAAATAGTTTTAACGTCACAATTAATAATACGCCTTTACAAATTTCGGATAGTGCTAAAAATCTTGGTATTATTCTTGACCCTTTATTACGTTTTCGCCAACATACCCAAAAAAATATATGCAAAATGCTTATAATGTTCTTAGACTGCTTTTTCCGCATAGACGTCATCTCCATGCAAAGGTCAAAAAATCGCTTTGCGATGCTCTTGTACTCTCTCAGTTCACTTACTGCTCGCCCGTATATTCACCCTGTTTGGATCAAGATTTTATGAATCGTATTCAAAGAGTGCAAAATTCTTGCATTCGTTTTATCTACGGTATACGAAAATTTCAACACATCTCTCATAAATTCTCGGAACTTGGATGGCTAAAAATGAATGAAAGATTTAAAGTGCACACGCTTAGCTTGTATCACAAGCTATTATTATTTAAGTCGCCACCATATCTATACAATAAAATCACTTTCAGAAGCGATGTCCATAACGTCAATATTAGATTCAAAGGTTTAATTACCCCTCCTGTACACAAAACCCACCTTTATGAGCGGAGTTTTCGATACAACATTGCGTTTCTCTATAATGGCCTTCCGACTGAAATGAAATCTCTCAAGATATCCAAATTTAAAAAAGAAATTAAAAAATATATTAGTCAATAGCAGTAATTAGTGATTTCGTAATGTAATAATTGTAATTACGTATTTTAATGGGTGGTTTTAGTCCAGGAAAATTAGTTTTTTATTAGGTGTTTTTTTATGTTTTATCATTATTGTGTTATTGTTACTATTATTATTGTTTCCTTCAGGTTATCATATACTCAATTTAAATACGATAGGTTAAGTGGTAGAGCACATTAATTGTGAACTTCGCCTTTTTTCGGTAATTTTTGTCTCAATGTGTTTATTTTGTTAATGTTTCTGTTATTGTTTTTTTACTGCTGCCGAAAATAAAGACAATTTTTTTTTTTTTTTTTTTTTTTTTTTTTTTTTTTTTTTTTTACAAAAAACCAGTCACCCTACTCTGTGGCTCCGACCCTCACAGAGGGGAGCTGGTAATACCAATAGCCACTCCCCACGCCCGTGGGGTGAGTGACTACCGGGTCCGCGAATCGTGTGCCCTGAGTAGACGTAATGAACCGAGGATGACAGCCTTCTGCATTCTGCCGGCTAAGATCTCTGCCGAATCTCGGCATGCCGGTATGATCTTTAGTTCTGAAAGCAGCGTCTGTCTCATTCCACCGAGGGCTCCTATAATCAGTACCACTATTTTAACAGAATGGCCTGGATAAAGCCTGCGGAGTTCGAAGAGCAAATCTCGATATTTTGTCCGTTTTTCCTCCTCTTTCAAGACAATGTTGCTCTCAGCGGGAGCTGAGAATTCCATGACATACATTGTCTTGAGTTGGTGGTCGAGGAGTACTATGTCAGGCTTGTTGGCTTGTATTTGCCTGACGGTGGGAAACGAGTAGTTCCAATAAATTAGGCACTTCTCATTCCCCACAACGGACTCAATATCCCCCGGAACGTAAGGCAGCACTGGTGTTTCGTCTATCCCATACGAGTGCCTTAGATGATAGTAAAGCACTCGTAATGCTGCGTTGTGTCTATGAATATAGGCCGAGACTGCGTATGTCGGGCAAGCCGACAGTAAGTGCATTACAGTCTCCGGCGCCCTGCGGCAGGCCCTGCAGCTGACATCAGGGACCTCCATACCCATGACACGACGTCGATAGACGAGAGTGTTAAATACACCATCCTGGCAAGCCATTATGAATCCCTCGGTCTCAGACTTCAGCCCAGCTGACCTTAAGAAGGCGAAGGTCAGCCTTTCGGATAAGCCGAGGTCTTCTATATTTTTATAGAAGATTCCGTGCAATGGCTTATCCTTATGGAGCTGCAGAAGGATGTTGTGTTCTGCAGCTCTAATGTGGGCTTTTAGTCGAACGGGTTCCAACTCGGTGACAGAGTCGGGGTTTACCCGCTCGACGTCGAAGATGAGACCAAGTTCATCGGCTGCTCTCCGTGCTGCCTTAAAGAGAAAAGCTCCTACCTCTGCATTTTCATGGTCTCGGACCATGCAGAGGAGGGGATCCGAACTCCTGATGACCTTACATGCTCCCTCCAGAACCATCCTGCTATGGAGACTCTCCAAGCTCAAGAGTCCACGGCCTCCCCGATGTCGTGGGAGATATAACCGTGGAACGGACGATTTAGGATGCAAGCTCCTATTGAGATGCATCTTCTTGCGGGTTACTACATCGAGTTGACGCAGCTCTTCTCTAGTCCACTTCACTACTCCGAAAGAGTAGAGAAGGATCGGAACGGCAAGCATATTTGTAGCAGACACCTTGTTCTTCCCCGACAGTTCTGAAGACCAGATCTGTCGGAGTAGGTGCTGATACTCGCCGCGGAGAGCGTTTTTCACTACACTCACTTCTTGGGTGGAGCGTTGCTCGACACCCAAGTAAGTGTACGACTCTCCGGCATCTAGATGGTGTAAGATGCTTCCGTCCACGAGTTGCGCGTCCTCTCCATAGTCACCGCATCGTCCTCTCTTGAGATGGATCAGTGCGCATTTGTCCAACCCGAACTGCATACCGACAGCCTGCGTATACTCCTGTACCACCCTAAGGGACTGTTGGAGATCCCTCTCTCCAGAGGCATAAAGTTTAAGGTCATCCATATAAAATAGATGGGTGACCTTATGCCTCCTGTCGCCGGGGGTACCGCAGTTGTAGCCACGGGTTTTCCGGAGCGAGACGGATAATGGCAGTAGTGAGATGCAAAACAGAAGGGGGCTGAGGGAATCTCCCTGAAATACTCCTCTTCTGAATGTTACCGACTCTGTTTGGACTCTATCGTTACCCGATGTTATGGCAAAGCGAGTCCTCCAGAGCGGCATCAGTTCTTCAATACATCTCACTACGGGACCGGGTACCACAAGACATCGGAGCAAGTGAACAATGAGCTCATGCGATGTCATGTCGAATGCCTTGCGGTAGTCGATCCAGGCCATAGAGAGGTTCCGCTTATACTGCATGGAGTCCTGCGTGACACATCTGTCAATCAACAGGTTCTCCTTGCAGCCAGCGACACCTCTCTTCGACCCTCGTTGCTCATATATCCGTTCGTAAACCGGTTCAACTGCGTGGAGCACCCGCATGTACAAAATGCGTGTAAACACCTTGTAACATGCGTTTAGACAGGTTATCGGTCTGTAATTCTTTGGGTTGGACAAATCTCCGTTCTTGGGGATCAGCACTGTCCGCCCCTCAACAACCCAAGAAGGGATTTGCTGCTCCCCATTTAACCAGGAATTAAATATTCTGGCCAAATGGTGGTGGGTGCTCGATAACTTTTTCCACCAAAAGTTATTTATCCCATCGGGACCTGGAGCAGCAAAGTTCTTAGAGCCATCAAGAGCCCTACGAACCTCTTCTGGGGTTATTGGTTCGCACACTTCCTGTGGTTGCTGAAGCCTTTGACAAAAGGCTTCAAAGTGTGCAAGGGCAGGAGAATCTCGGTTGAGTGGAGGCCTCTCCTCGTACAGCGTTTTCCAGAAGTTCTCCACCTGATCTGCAGTCGGCGGATTGTCTACAACACGCGGAGGTGGTTGGAAAAGACGCGAGGGCTTCTCGCGGAACAGTTTATTTTCCGCAAGCCCCCTCGCCCGCCTCACTAATGACTTTTTGCAAGTCACTAGCATCCGTATCCTGTCGAGACAGTGCTGTTTGGTGGTTCGCAGCACTGCCTCATTGAGTGTGTGATAGACGCGTCTTAAATTGGCGGCTAATCGACGCACTTTAGGCGTGAACGGCCTGTTGGCCGCCATATAGTCCATCACACATTGGATACGGGATGCGTGTTGCCTCGCCGACTGGATCTTGGCTTCCATCTTTTGTATGCGCCGCTGCGCTCTCTCCTGTGGGGAAGAGGTATTTCGCCTCTCCACCTGAGACGAGCGTTGAGCAGCGGCATACACGGCACAATTTATGTGCCAGATGTCAGCCTCTTCTGGTAGCGCTGTACGAAGTTCAGCGTCCACTCTGGCCAGGTCTTGTGGCCCGGGGGTTTTCAGACGGTGTAACCCCCTTCTGGTACTGAGGCCCTCTGGTATTGGCGGAACGAGGAGAGCCACGTCCTCAACCGGTGAATGTGGCGGCTCTTCGGCCACCTCATTCACCGGCCCAGGAGCAGCCCTCACGTAGCCCCTACTACGAAGGTGGGATACATAGTCACGCAGATTTTGTGGCGTGAAGGCGCTATGCTCTGGTAGCCTCTCACACCACAGAGCATGCATCCGCGCCATGTACCCCCTCCGCGCGGGCTCACTGCTTTCATAACAATGCAGAAGCTCATCCCTCAGTTCATCTGTCCACTCAAAGCGTCCTTGTTCATTGCGTACGTCGTCAACGGGCGGTCTATCCGGTTGGGCCCCACCACCTTGCCCTTGACCCCTATCCGAACGGGGTCGATCGTGGGGGCCCAGTCTTCGGCCTGCTGGAACCAAAGGTTAGAGCCTGTGGGTGGTTAGCCCAGCAGGCCCACGACCGACACCAGAGGGGAAGATGCTTTCCCCTCCCGGGTGCACTAGGGCTGCCGGTTCGGTTTTGCACCCCTAGCTGGAGTAAGTGGTGGCGCTACTCACCAAAGGCTTAACAGATGGAAGTTAGCCCCTCCTGCTTAGACATTTATTATTATTATTATTATTATTATTATTATTTATCAGGTATAAAATATAATAACAATAGAATAGATAATGTGGGTGGCGGTATCCACCATACAACCACCCCATTATATGGAATATACATTGTAACAATAACAAATTTGTCTACTACAATTAATACATAAACAGGTGAATATCCCATTACGTCAGATCTCGATTGTTGAAGATAAACGTTCTAAATTTGCTCTGAATAGCAAAAAAGTTAGAAGCTACCTTGATGTCATCAGGTACAGAATTAAAATTTTTTGCGGCGTTGTAAGAAAAGCTGCGTTGGAACATCGCTGAACTATGTCTGGGAACAGTGTAAAGCTCTCTGTGTCGTGTAACATGCTCATGAATATCGCTACCTTTATCAGTTTGTTATAGAGGCATAGACGTAATTTGAAGTTATCAATTTTGTAGACTAAACAGGCCATGTGGATTATGAACCGTTCATTAAGCTTGAGCCACCTAAAATCCCTAAATGCACCAGATATATAATCAAATTTCCTAATATTGTAACGAAACCTAATGCACATATTTTGTAGTATCTAAAGGGTGTCTTTATCTCTCTGTATTAAAGCTGGCCAGTACACAACATTGCAATATTCGAGATGTGACAGTATTATGGAATTATTTACCAACCAATATTTATGTCACTTACACAACTTGTGGTTAGCTCACATCACTACTGGTACTTCCTAGATGGTGCATCATAAAGCTATTTGCATGAAGTGATGTAAAATTTAACTAAGGTGGTCCAGAGATCACTTCATTGTACGAATTATAATGAATGAGTTAGAAAAGACAGCAAGTCAACCTTTAATGTAAGGAATTTTAAGACACAGGTTTCTTGTCTGTGCACACGTTAAAGTCTCCAGTCTGTTAAATAGTATTCCACGATATATTGTTACTTCATACAGTTATTCTTCCTCGTTCAATGAGAAGAATAGACTGTATATCCAATTTTTACAATAGAAGTAGCAAATAAAAATATGATTTTATACGAATCAAAGACAATTTATGACAAAATATATTCTTTACAATTTGTTTTAAGCACTGTTCTTATATAGGAAAGATAAGATTTTATAATTACTAAATAGATTTCTTATCTTCTTTTGTGCAGGATTATTCACTATATTTTGACCCCACCTATATTTGTGCTATTATTGGAGTTTTATATAAAATAGGGTGGTTCACCACACATTATCGTTACATATTATTTAGATACTCACCTTCCAAATGTTTCCATGGGAAATATTAGATCTTAAGACGACCAGCACATTCCCCGTATTTCTCGCCATTCATTTTTTTTACTGAGATATCTAAAACAAATGTATATTCAATACAGCCTACTGATTTGGAAGACTTGAAAATAAAAATAACTGAAGCTTGTAATAAAATTGCATCAAATATGGTCAAGGCTTCGACTACGAGAAAGTTAGTGAAAAAAATTGAGGAAGTCATTTTAAACATACTGTTTGACATTTTAATAACCGATTTATACTCTACATTACTGTGATTTGATTCTGAAGTCAAATGAAGGAATTAGCATATGCTCTATATATTATTCTTCTATAATCTGTTGAAACAACTTGAATAACAAATATGACACATTGTTTGGCTCAGAATAAAGTTTAATTCCTTATTTGTCGATATAATAGTGGATACTATTAAAAAAAAAATCGGCAGCTACTGAAAGCGGCTGGAACCTCCCCACCCGGTGAATCTTTGAAGCCGAGGAATGAATGTGACGTGACGAGTTTCACTGCGCAACGGCTCCGCGCATCGACCATGCCACGCGAAAAGCGACCTTATGCTTCACATTCTTCTTTTTTTTTCACGGAAACCAAATCGAAAGGGTGCAAGTGTGATATATCGTTGAAATCGGAATTTTAACTGCTTTCCAATGGCTCGATTGCAAATTGTAAGTAATCATAAAATAAACAATTTGTTGTACCAAAACGACGCTAAACGTAATCCGATCTCAACCAAAACCTTTTCAGGTCTTCTGGAGCACTAAAGAAGCCCTCATGCAAAGTTTCATCCAAACCCATTCAACAGTTTCGGCGCTATCGTGCTAATACACACATACGCACGCACATACATACATACGTACATACATACATACATACATGCACACACATACATTTTTCAAAAACTACTATTTAGAGTTCTGGGACCTTAAAACGTAAAGATTTGATGTTATTTCAATTTTAGATTTTGGATCAATTTTAGTAACCTCTCACAATTTTATTGTGGTGAGGTTAATATGAAGTTAGGAATGATGTTAATAAGAGGGTGAAGGATCATATTTAGCGTAACAGTTTGTTCAAATGTCGCACGTACACATGGTACTATATAGTTGAGACATTTGCGAGCGGCAATTTTTATAAATATGCAGATGTTTCCTGCTGTATCGAGCGTTGAAGTCTCCAGTTTATTTTGTATTGTTTTAATACTTGCAATAATGTATTTGTCGAAAGATCACAGCTCATGTATTTATTTGGTATGAAATATCACATGGTCATATTTTGGTGTAGGTATTGTGCTTAAATTAGGTAAAATATTCACATAAAAATAGCATATACTTCGCTTACCTATAAATAAACAGTTTTATTTTTTTAAACGCTATAATATTTTATTAATACAGTATTGAATTATAAATATGAAATGTTCATATATTGTATTATGTATTATCTGAGTGTACGATGTTTTAAATATTATTAATACATTAAGATTGTAAATGTTTCTATGTTTTCTTCCTTTATAGAAATTTAAAAACCTGAAAGTTGTTATACTGGTTGGTGTAGGAACACCAATTTTGTTGATGATCACATAATACGAGTAAAAAAGTTTTGCTCCGTGTCGAGTTTCCAACAAATAATATGACTCATTTTGCATCTTATATGTTCTTGTTTTATAGTCTGTAAAATATGTAATATCAATATTTTCTAAATTTATTTAAAACATTTGCAATTCTACTAATTCATAAAACTTATATGATTTCATTTAAGCATTACTGCGAGGACTTTTCACAAGGCAACTTTTAGCAACATTGCTAGGTTCTTTAAAAGATATTTGTCGACAGCAATTTCAGATATTTCAAAAGGTTGAGAACAATAGTCATCAAAGACACTGAAAATTATTTGCAAAAAGGTTTCCCCACTGTGTAACATCTGCAAGTTTTTCACGTACATATGAATATAATTATAATTATTTTCAGGCCGACATAGACCGAAATAAAATACTTTAATTTCATGAGACAATTATCTAACTGTTAAAGAACGTTAATTTTCCTACGGCAAATAGTTTTTCAGATTTCTAGGCCAAACAAATCTAATAATTTTTTGCTTTTAACTCCATTTAATTTTCAGCTGAATAAATTACGCACTATTAGAGTGGAACAAATGAACAAAGATAAAGAAATATTATTTTTTATATTAGAAATTGGATGATATAATAGATTTTTAAACCAGTAAAGCATTGAAATTCAAAAAAAACTCACTGAAGAATCTCAATCAATGTTTTGGAACTTCGTTGTCGGTTATTTAATTAGTTTAGAATTTCTTCTGCAGCTGTCATTATCTAATAAATATTTAGAATGGGAATTTTTAATTAGTAACGTTTAAGAAGTAGCCAACTTTAACTGCAAAATTAACAAAGTTTTGTAGCTTCCAAATAATTGAAGTACCAACTAGGTCAAAATCTACATTAATTGATCTTGTGATTGTCACTTATGAGGAAAAAGTCGTAGAAAAAACTGTTTTGGATTGTGATATATCGTATCATCAAATGGTTTGTTTTAAAGAAAAGGTGAGTGACGGGAATAGTAAACCAAGAATTTATATGTATAGAAATTTTAATAATTTTGTCTACGACTCTTTTCATAATGACCTGCTCAGTATTCTATATATAAAACATAGATGAAAAACTAACTTATCTTGCCCAAAATATTGTAGTGCTTTTTCGATGTCCGTGCACCCCTTGTAACGTCAAGATTTACCAAACCCTTTGCACCATGGCTAACGTATAATATTATACTAATGATGTTCTCGCGGGATAATGCATTACAGTGTTACAGAAAAATCAAAGATAATAATCATTAGCAGTTTTATAAAGAACATAGAAATGATATAACTTAAGCTATAAAAAGCGTATTTCGAATCCATTTTTAATAATACCAGTCGCAATGACCATTGGAAGCTTTTAAGAAATAATAATATGTTATCACAAAGTAGAAATAGGGAAATTCCGGAACAACTGAAAAATGTGAATGAAATTAATAATTCTTTAATTAACTGCTAACTCGATGACATCTGTCTCACTATTAAATTATTATAGAAATAATCGTTTTAATAATAATAACTTTAAATTTCAAACTGAAAACGAATTTAGAATTCTAAAAATGATTAATGACATCTCTACAAATGCTACAGAGTGTGATGATGTATACGCTAAGCCTCTGAAGTTGTGTTGTTCGCATATAATTCCACATATTACATATAATAATTATCAATGTTTGTCTCTTTAATAATATTTTTCCTATTTTATGGAAGAGCGCGGTTATAACTATCCTGGCTAAGAAATCTAATCCTTTTGACTATAAAGATCTACGTGGAATAAGTATACTGCCAACAATATCAATGACCAAAAAAATCATGAAACCGTAGTAAAAAAATATATTTGACTTTAAATAAATTGCTACCTATTGTTCAGTCTGGTTTCAAGCCAGGAAATAGTTATACCACGTCTCTTCTAAATACAATGGATGACACTATTACTGCTTCTGACCTTTGTCAGAAGCAGTAGTAGCAATTTTGTTAGTTTTGTTGGATTTCAGTAAAGCTTTCGATACGCTAAACCACGAAATATTATTAAATATTTTAAAGTACATCGGGCTTTCTGAAAATGCAATTGAAATATTTAGAAATTACTTAAGTAATAGAGAGCAGAAGGTACGGCTGGATAACATAATGTCAGAAGCTGTGGAGTTAAAAACTGGGGTACCACAGGGATCTATCTTTGGCCCTCTGCTGTTTACGATATATACCAGTCACCTAGTTAATTGCTTGAAATATTGTCAGGTTCATTTATATGCAGACGACTCTCACCTTTATTATTTTTTTCCCCCTTCAGATGTTGACATTGCCAACGATCGTATAAATGAGGACGTTAACAAATTTGCTGTGGAGGTCAAGAATCATTATCTAATGATTAACCCAGCCAAGTCTAATGAAATTGTTTTTGGACCAAGAAAATACAGGGAGGAAGTTAAAATTTAAATTTATTTATTTATTTATTGCATACACTGCTCAACAGGTAAAATACCCAATTATAGAACAGGAATAGAAAGTTATAAAAACAAATCATAAAAGTAGAGTACAATATAAAACATTAAAAATCGATATAAGACAAAAGAACAAACAAAAAAAGCATAGAGAATAATATAAACTAACAAAAACATCAATAAATACAAAGTGTAAATTACAGATAATTAGAAACAAGTTTAATGAGGTACATGTACTTAGAGAAAGACAGAAGGAAACAAAGATTAAAATTCAGTGTAAGAAGAACAAAAGTAATTTGAAGGTATTTAAATTAATTAAATCTTCAGCTTTTATATCATTAAGGCTGCAATTAAAAATATCGAGATTGCTACATAGTTTATTAAAATTGTTACAGATAGTGAACACAGGCGAATTTTTTAATAAGTTTGTATGTGGAGTGGGTAAATAAAAAACTTGGTCATTACGAGAATTTAATCTAGGGACGTGAAGATTTAATTTGCAAATTATTCCAGGAACATCAAGATCATTGTGTAGCGTTTTAAATAAGAATACTTGAGAGACGTATATGCGCCTGTCTTCCAGAGTAGACAACGAGAACCTTTCAAGCAATTGACTCTGCGGAAAGCCAATAGCTGGATAGATACCGTCCGACTTAAACCAAAGTAGTTTAACAAACCGGTGTTGAACTGCTTACAGGTTGCCCTTATGAACATCATAACTGGGACACCAAATAAGTGATGCATATTCAAGTTTTGACCTCACAAATGATTGGTAAAGGATTTTCAATGTATCCGTATTAATAAATTCACGACTGGTGCGAGCTATGAATCCAAGAGTCTTAAAGGCTTCAGAGGCTATGGTATCAATGTGTTTGGTAAATAATAATTTGCTATCAAAGATTACGCCTAGGTCGCGAAAAGTTGTAGGCCTCTGAAGAGTATCACTAACCAAATGATAGTCAAAAATAATCGGAGATGTTTTCAATGAGAATGACATTACGTTGCATTTACTAGCATTCAAGGGTAATTTATTTACTAAGCACCAGTTGTTTACTTTACTAAGACAAGCTTGAAGTTGAAAACAATCACCAATATGGTTTATAATTTTAAGGTTATCAGCATATAACAGGCAAGGCAAATCAATTTCGTCCGTTATGTCATTGATAAATATGTTAAAAAATAAGGGCCCCAAGATAGATCCCTGGGGAACACCAGAGAGAGGAAAGAAAAGACCAGTCAACATTAAGGAGGTTAACATTATAATTAATATTATGATTAGGTGGAAAATTATTAGTAAGATTTTTAGTGGCGTTCATCTCAATTGATATGACCAAGGCAGGGTGATGTATATCCTCATTAATTAACGGATCAAAAGATTGTATTACGTCACAATTTTTGTTATGCAAAACTAAGTCAAGGATGCTACTATTGGAATTATGTACAAAATTGTACTGAGATAAACTGTAACTATCCAGAAAATTATTTAAGGCTCTGATTTGGCCGTTGGGTTGTAGATCTTTCAAGTAAATCGCGTATTTGGAAATAAAGATAACAATAGATAACTCTCAAATTGTTACACTTGATGAAACAAAAAGCTTGGGGGTTATATTAGACAGTGAAATTCGATTCGTCAGTCATATTAACCAGTCATTACAAAAAGCGTATGTAAGCATAAAATTAATATATACAAATAAGCACTGCATACTTCAAAAAACCAAAATTATGTTTTGCGAATCTCTTGGTTTATGTTTGTTCAATTACTCTGACACGTTATATGGGCCCCCTTAAATTACTTATATAAACATAAAATACAAAAGGTGCAAAATTTATGCCTTCGTCTAATATATGGCATACGTAGAGGCAAAAAAGATGTTGGTTGGCTGAACATGTATAATCGCAGACTGCTTCACGCAGCAAATTAGTATCATAAAGTAATTACTCTGAAATCTCCACCATACCTCTAGAAAACAAATAAAATTTAGAACTGATGTACATACACTTAATATTAGATTTAAGGGAACTTTAACAGCTCCTGTACATCAGCTGCACCTAATTAAACGTTCATACAGCTACCAGATGTACAAGGTTTACAATGCCATCGAGAATAATTTAAAGAAAATGAGTACCCGCCAATTTAAAATAAAATATAAAAAAATTCTACTTAACAGTCAAAATTAACATAGTGTCTCGTGTTATAATAAATTAGCCCTAAGAAATATTATTTACTTCTATATTTAGTTTTTTTATATGAACGCCATTTTGAATAGATTTAGTAATTAATTATTAGCTCTTGGTTAAGTGAAAGAACAGTTGTCACATGCTTTTTGTCTGAGCCAAACCGAACTTCGCCATTTATTTTTTGTCCTGCTAAATTTATATGGATGCTTTTTTTTGTTTCTCTCCTCGAAATATTGCCTAATGTATGTATAAAAAATAATAAAGTATTATTATTTAGGAGGTATCTGACCATTTGAAAAATTTTTAGAGAAAAAATTACACATTTGATTTTAAGTTACACGATTTAGCTCATAA
This sequence comes from Leptura quadrifasciata, assembly GCA_963675555.1. Lineage (NCBI taxonomy): Eukaryota > Metazoa > Arthropoda > Insecta > Coleoptera > Cerambycidae > Leptura > Leptura quadrifasciata. The sequence goes on along the minus strand of OY776679.1, from coordinate 82,717,852 downwards.
ATTATATACATTAAATGTGAACATAGCTTTCGAGTAGAAATCCATTATATATTTGAATAGATGACTGCTAAACCAGGAAAAAGTACACTACCGTGAGACAGTCGCATAGGTGATGCAAGAATTATTTTGTAATCATAATTTCTGCATTTGTTTTCTTTTGTCAATATACCTTTTAACAGAAATGTCCTGAGAACAAGGAGCATTGTTGTGAAGTTGGATAAGTTGCGAATTATGCAACAAGCCATGTATTAATATCTAGTAAACCGCGGGTAGCTGTTGGCTACCACGCCCCGTCCATGCTTATTCACAGGGGCGTAGAAGGACACAGGCTTGACCAAGTTGTTGAATAACAGTGAATAATATCAATTCCTAATTAATGCGATGTCATTGCAAAACGGCCTGTAACGGAGAAAATGTCTGACTAAATATACTACATGAAAGAATTGCAAAAGCGCGAAAATTGTCCCTCTAAATTAGCAACACCAGTAAATTTATTTAATTCACAAAGGACTTGGTATACTGAGTGCTTTAAATATTATGAATAATTACAATGTTGAATTGAAATAAAAAGAAGGGAATAACGAAAGCTGCCAACATTCTTTTTTGGAAAACCTACTTAAAACTAATTTCTTGTTTTTTTTGTTATTTATTGACAGTATGATAGAAAATCATGTGTTGCCAGCTTCATTGTACACTGATGTGTTCTTGTCATTACTATAGTTACGCTGATGATACCAATATTATTTTATTATATTTTATTATTTATTTTATTTTAATTATTGGCTGGGGAGCAAAGAATACAAGAAGAGAAGAACATGAACATAGCGATACTTAAACGTTAATGTGCATTTTTTTAAATAGCGTTTATCTATGAAGAAACATTAAATAAACATTCCAGTTTAATGGCGAAACTGTAATTAGTTGTACAAACAACTGTACTTTAAAAACCAGTAAAAAACTTTAATTTCAAATTAAAACTAATATTAGTAATTCTTCATAAATTCCCCTCGCACAGTTTGTTAACTACTCTAAACTATTATTACTGCAGAATCAAATCAATTTCTTCTATTTTGTAATTAAAACTGTAAAAATAGAAACGTTTAAATTCAAGAGTATTAATTATTGTGAGTAATTACATCGAGACCCCAATCCCAATTAAAAATTATCCACTTATTGTATTTATTTTAATAACGTATAACGCCTGCTGCAACCGTTACCACGAATTAGATAAGATCATCAGTAATTTGTTCTTGCGTTATATAAACAAAACGTACGAATAATAGTAACATCTGCTTCGTGTTGCGCTGTGGAGCATAGACGATAAATTATTAATTGATAAGCCGTTTCATCACTATTATGTTGCACCAAGATTTCACTGGATCTAGATGTCGATAGCTTGATTTACAGTGAGTAGAACAGAGAAATTTCTCTTCAGTTATATAATTTTTCATATGATTTCTCACCACCACTTACAACACGCTCGCTTCGTTTCCAAACAAAATTTTATCTATGCTAAGAACGTTCAAGTTTTACAATTCAAGGTACAAATCTACATACTTATCATCAGAAAATAATACTTAAAATATATACTGACTAAAGGAAGGAAATGACTTGTCTTTCAAAGAGAAAAAATTTTAATGAAATATATTAACTGAAATGTCTATACGCATAATATATTTCGACAAAATGGCAGTAGATTTCCCCCTGGTTCCCTCCTGATTTCTCCTGATTTCCTCCTTATTTCTACCGATTTCCCCCGACTTCTACACCTGATTTCCCCAGCGGTTTGCCCCTCGCGTCATTGCTAGTTGAGTGGAGAATTATTTTTAACGTTCTGTGTGTCTGCGTTTTATTTGAGAGAAACTTTTCACATCTGTATTCTGCGTTATTATAAATCAAAATAATGTCGAAATAAATAATGGAAGGAAATAATGATAAGAAAATTAGCGAATATTTTAATAATTTCTTTATAAATATTGCAGAAAACATGGCATGGAATTTAAGTTAATAAATTATAAAAAAGAAGAAACATTGGTTGTAGTTGTTTCTCAAACTTATCACCGAAGACGAAATTATAATAAAGTATATAAACAATTTAAACAATAAATCTGCCTCAAGTGAAGATGTTACATATTTAACTTATGTTTTGAAATATGTTTTTTTCCAAACATGCTAAAAATATCTGTGGCACCTACCAAACAGGTGATAGGACAATAGTAAGTAACTACAGACCCATCTCGGTAATCAACAATATTGCAAAAGTTTCCCAATCAATATGGCTTTAAGGAAGGTATAAATACTGATGATGGTATGTATGGGGTTGTAAAAACTATACATAATACTGTAAATAATAAGAAACAAATCGCAATTTTTTCTGATTTGGCCAAGGCTTTTGATACGGTGTCGCATGACCAACTCAACGAACATGGTATAAGGGATATAATTAACGACTTGTTCAGAAATTATCTTCAAAATAGGAAGCAAGGTGTAAAAGTTGATGAAAGTAGAACTAATTTAAAAATAATAAAATATTGCATTCCTCAAGGAACGGCTCTAGGGCCAATTCTTTTTAATATTTATGTTAATGAATTACTTCAACTTTCAATTAATGAAAAAGTAATACATGCAGATGACACTGTTCTTCTGGTTGAGGATGACTCCTGGGAAAATGTTGGCAATAAAGCAGTGGTAGAGTTTTCAAAACTACAACAGTATCGGAAAATTACCTAACAGCTAACCTAGATAAGACTAAATATATGTGCTTTAGTATATATGACGGAATCGTACCTAAGATAGATACACTTCAGTTACATACATACTCATGTATAAATGAACGAAAGCGTGACTGTATATGTGCCATGAAACTGCAACAAACAAAGAACATTAAATATCTCGAAAATATTATACATCGAAATTGAAAATGGACAGAGCACATTCAACAACTGGAGATAAACAAACAGTTACAGTCACTGAAACAGTAGCTGAGTACTGCTTGTGCGTGACTGAAGGAAGAAAAATAGGATACATATAGGATATATACTCATATATACATATATTGCTATGTATTCGCATATTGGACGATTACGAAGATTGCATGTTTTGTGTTATTTGCTGAATCAGGGTTTGAATTTGTTTGTTTCCTTTAGATGGTTTTCAAAATTTATTTAAATTAGCTAAAGATCCAAAAGGTATGTGTTTTAGAATGTTAATACTTGTTTAGAGTTGTTTTAATAGTTTTTAAGTTTTTATTTGATGTCAACAGTAAGTTTGATACTGACATCTATGTTAGTGGTTATTAAGTTGTAGTTGAAATAATTTCTGACACTTAAGTCATTATGACATTTCTTTCAAGTAGGAAATTTTATTTTTATAGTTGGTAAATGTTTTCCTGGAGAAAGACAAGGGGGTTTAAGTTAGGTTATGTTTGGAATTAAATTAATCAAAATTGATATGGTGTTTTGTTTTGTTTATTTTGAGCACTTTGATATTTAGTGTTATAGAACAACAAACAGCAGATAAAAGAGAGGTTGTAAAATTGAAAAAAACAAATTTAAGAAGATAAACAACAAGTGAAAATGAGGGAGTGAAGAAGAAAAATAATAAAAAAATTAATAATTTGAAATAGAATAAAAAAAAGTCAGAAATTGTGGAGATCAGCGAAGAAGAGTAAAAATAGACTGTAAATAAGAAGGAAGAGGTGTTATTGTGGATAGGAATTGCAGAGGAGATAAGGACGAGATAAGGTGAAGAATTAATTAAAGGAGAATTGTTGGATTTGGAAAGAGAAGAGTGTAGCTACGAAGAAGGAAGTTTTTGTGTGTTTAATTTTGGACAAGGTTGTATATTAAAATTTAAATAGTGTATTAGACTTTCGAACCTGTTATAAAACTGCTAAATTATCTAAATATCAAGGAAAATAAATTCCTTATATCAGATTAAAAATTTTACTTTAATAAATTTTCATTCTAAACAGGAACTGAATTTGAACTTGCTCCTGAAGGAAAAGATAAGCTAGCTGGCCCATTAAATAAATTTAACATACTTTCTGATCAAAAGGTAAGAGATTTTAATTTGATCTTTTTGGTTTCAAAGTTTTTTTTTTTTTTTGGTCTATCTTTGGAAATAAACAAGTTAAAGTTTGATTAGTACTGCAAATTATTAAGTTCAAAATAGTAAAACAGCACATTTGGCGCCCAACGTGGGGCGATTGTAAAATTGTTGATCTGATAAAGTGTGCAGTCTTGGTGAAAGTTTGTGAACTGTTGATTGTGGTACATAGTTTTAAAATTCAATAACAATTTCATTTATTAAGGGTATATAAAGTATTAATTCTTAATTGTGTGGTATTTGTATGAAATTAAGATCAGGAAAACAAACAAAAATGGAGAATAAAAATCAAACACTAGAAATTTCTCGACAAAGTGATACATCCCAACAAACACAAAATGATGATAAATTTATACAATTAATGAACATGATAGCGAACAGATTTGATGAAAACAAAAAAGACATGAATAATAAATTTGAAGAAAGCAAACAAGACATGAATAATAAATTTGATATTTGAGAGCAATTGGAATGGGGAGGAGTTGGTCATTGTGCCTGCCCTCAGCAATTGATGTTATATTGTGCAGAGATATTTTGTTTGGACCAAGGGAAATGTAGTTTTAAGTGCGGAATAAATAAATAATGAATTATATAAAACGGTCAAGAGTTACTTGAACATATATGAAAATAAGTATGATTATTTATTTATTTATTTATTTATTTATTTATTTATTTATATAATTCATCCAACGGGTGAAACCCAATTACAGGACAAATAACAACAGATTTAAATAAAATATCGATAAATAGAACAATATGGTGTAAGTAAAAGGTACACAAATGACACAAATATAAAATGTAACAACTACAATCAAAATATATACTCTAGTAAAATAAATATATATATATACATACATACACATATATACATACATATATATACACATATATACATACACACATATATACACACATATACATACATACATATACATATATACACATACACACATACATATATATATATCACAAGTGTAATAGATATAGACAAGAGCGTGTTTAAATGGGGTTTAAGTAAATGTTCTTTATGTCAGCAATATTACAGTTAAATATATCCAGGCTAGCCTCAATACTATTATAATTTAAACACATTTGATGTAGGGGAGATGATTCTAATATATTAGTGCGTGGAGTAGGAAGCATGAGTACATTATTTGTTCGAGAATTTAATCTCGGAATTCGATACCTAAGAAGTGAGGTGAGGCAGGTGCAGCTAATTTTATTATTGATAATTTTGTGTAAGAACATTATTGAATGCATTACACGTCTCCTTATTAAGCTACTCATACTAAATTTATTTAAAAAAAATTCTTGTTGTGTCCCTCTCATTGGATATGTGCCCTCCAGAATAAAAGTTGTGGACTTAAAAAATCTTCGTTGTACTTTTTCCAAGGACGCTATGTGAATGTTGTAACTAGGACTCCAAACAACGGACGCATATTCCAGTTTGGATCTGACAAATGTAACAAATAACATACGTAGAGTAGATAATTCAGTAAAATCTTTGCTGTTTCTCAAAACAAAACCTAAATTTCTAAATGCACTACTGGTGCTTTCCTCGATATGTTTAGAAAAAGTTAATATAGTATCAAAAACAACGCCAAGATCTTTTATAAACTCAGGTCTATTTAGAGTACAGTCGTTTAATTTATAGTTAAATGAAATTTTATTTACTTTACGTGTGAAAGACATGACATTACATTTAGCAGCATTAAGAGGAAGACGGTTATTAATGCACCAGGTATTAAGAAGATCCAGGTTACGCTGAACCCTCAGGCAGTCATAGTCGGAATTTATAGGAAAGTATATTTTTAGGTCATCAGCATAAAGCAAATAGTGAACATCCAAGTCATCAACAATGTCATTGATAAACAGTACAAAAAGCAATGGTCCAAGTACCGAGCCCTGTGGTACTCCAGATGATTGGCTGTAATGATCAGACCGATAACCACGATACTGAACATATTGAGACCGATAGGACAAATAAGACATAAATAAATTTAGTAGCGAAGTACTGATTCCAAAGCTTTCTAATTTAGTCAATAAAATGCCATGGTCTAATCTGTCGAATGCTTTAGAGAAGTCGGTATAAATTACATCAACCTGACCCTTACGATCTATGACTTCAGAAATAAATTGGGTGATACATACCAGGTTTGTAACAGTTGACCGACCGCCCATAAAGCCATGTTGTTCTTCAATTGTTGAACTTTTAGTATGGAAGGATACGTAATCATGCAATAAGAATTCAAAAATTTTAGAAAAATTGCATAAAATTGCGATGGGACGATGGTTCTCTATTTCATTTTTACTGCCCTTTTTAAACACTGGACAAATTCTGGATAGTTTCCACTTATCAGGGAATGTTTCTGTGCTTAAGATTAAATTAAATATAATACAGAGAGGTTTGTAAAAAACATTAGCGCAATCTCTTATAATAAACGCGGGTATTTCATCAGGTCCTGTAGTCATGTTTGCCTTGAGTTTTTTAATTGAGTTTAGGACTTCGCTCTCAGTGAATATTCGAATACGCATAACATTGTTATTATATACACTGTCACCAGGCAAATAGTCACTAGAATTAATATACGCATTAGAGAAAAAATCAGCAAAGGAGTTAACTATATCTTGGGGGCTTTCAAGAGTGGCATTGTTGTAGTTCATAGTACTAGGAATAGATGTGGCATTATTTTTTGAATTAATATAACCCCAGAACTTATTTGGGTTAGATTTTATGGCATTCTCGGCATCCCGTATGTATGCAGCATAAGCATCTTTTATAGTCATTTTTAGCAAAGCTCTTAATTCATTGAATATTATTAGATCATCCTGGTTTTTAGTCCTTCTGTATGTATTACGTGCCCTGTTCTTCTGTTTAAGCAGTCTAATTGTATTGGAATTAAACCAGGGGGGATACTGTTTGTGTGATGGTGTTTTTTTAGGGACGTGTTTCTTAAAAACAGAATATATTTTGTCATGAAATTCAAACACAGCTTCGTTTACTGCCAGATTAGAAATAAAACTCCAGTCAACTAGAGCTAGCTCATTGTAGAGTGCGGGGTAATTAGCTTTTTTAAAATTAAACGACTCATGACTAAATAGTGGAAACTTATTAGTCGTAAGATTTTGTACACACACATTAATACAAAGAGCAGGATGATGAAGATCTTCCGCTAACAAAACTGAAGTTGATTTTTGGACGTTACAAGACATATTACTTAAAATGAGATCTAATAGTCTGTTATTAGCGTTGAGTATATTATTTTGTTGCTTTAGATTAAAAAAGTTCATAAAATGCAGCAGGGAATTGTATTTCCGACTGGGAGTTTTTGAAAAATATTCAGGGATGTTAAAGTCGCCAATAATGAGAATGTCGGATCCATACAGGTCATATAGTGATTCAATATTATCAAATAAACACTCATAATCCTCACAGGTAGCGTCAGTGGGAATATATAAAACAAAAATCAGAAAATAGTGATTACATGTTTTAATTCTTACACCCAGTATATCGATGCTCTTGAGATTATTAAAACCTGGACATAGGGAACGAACGTCAAATAAATAAGCATTGTATTTAATTTTAAGTGCGAGTAATACTCCACCTCCTCGCGTTTTATTACAAGCTTGAAAATCCCTATCAGCGCGAAATACATCATATACATTTATATCAAACAGTTCGGCATTTGACAATCCCGCATGAGCCCATGTCTCGGTGAGAGCAATACAGTCACACTGGTCAACGAGTGAATTAGTAAATAACTCATTAGTTTTTGTCCCTAGTCCACGAACATTCTGATAATAGAACGACATAAAATAAGAGTTCTTAGCCATTGCTTTTTCAGTGTTTATAAATGTTTTTGTGGTTAGCGCATAGTCGGAACTTAAAGGAGCTGATTGCTACCGAATACCTAAAATATTATTCCTGAACTTTGTAAGATTTTGTTGGAAGACAAAGCAATTTTTATCCCATGCTGCATGATTAGTATTAACTATTGAGTCTTTATTACCCTTATTGAAGGTTAGGCAGTTGATACAACAAAGATCTTGTGATTTACACTCTGAGATGTTATGTTTTTGAGAACAACGCGGACAGATCACATGCTGGAGGGCACATTTATTTGACAGATGGTGAAAACCATTACATTTAAAACAGCGTCTCATTTCAATAGCATCAAAAACATTACAATAATCATAGCCAACGAATAATTTACCCTGCTCTAATATATTACCATATGTAGTCTTATCTACTTGAAGGATAGCCTGAAATATTTTGCTGTTTTTTTTTATATGTGACACAGATATAACCTTACACTCACTGTTAGGCACAATAACATTTTTATTCTGTGATGTTAGAAAATTATGGACAGTTTCAACATCTAATTCTTCCGTGATTCCGACTACACGCACACGCGGGTGTAGAGTCGCCAACTCCTCAACAACATATTTATCAGAGAGTCTTTCAGCAGCTAATTCTTTGAATTTTTGTGAGTCAGTAATATCACAAGAAACAACTAGGCCTCCATCTTTAGCAGTTCGAACCTTACTTAGACTTATACTGGAGCTTACCGGGTTGATGTTCTGAAGCATGTCCGATTTGGTAGTAGAAACAGTTTGCTTATGCATTGGTTTAATAAAGAATGTTTGATTAGCAGCAGCAGTAGCATAAGATTTTTTGTTAACAGAATTACAAACAGATGTCGAAATGTTGTCTATTTTTGGCTTAAGTTCATCAATTTTGGGAGTAACCAGTTTATCGATATTGTGGTGGATGACTTTCTGGACCTCGGTTTTGATTAAGTTAGTAACTTCGAGCTTAATGTTATCAATCATAGAAGTAAACCCAGCAAGTGCTGCATCTATGTGACCCTGGACCTGGGAACTAATATTGGTGACTGTTTCATTAAGAGCAGTAAGATTCTCGGAATAAGCAGAAACTTCAGTTTTTTCAAGAATTTCACATGTACGCCTGCATTTATCACACAGGTAGAATAAACGTTTGCTTTTTGAAAGCATTCCAAATTCCATGTTAGATAGGCCAGCACATGAGTAATGAAACCACTTATTACAGATTCCTTCACAGCCTACAAGCCCTTCACTTTTATCACGGGTACACGATGAACAGCCCGACATGATTGGAGATGAAACTGTTCCGCCACTGGCGGGCAGTTAGGGTTAAGTAAAAATAACGAATCTTCTAGGACACAGCATTCACTAACTGATGTTTCTTAATTACAACAACGGACTGCCAATTAACTTTAAGCTTTTTAATTTCGATTCATTCGGTTGAAAACCAACTTTACTTGAGAAACAATTGCACGGTACCACTTACTACTTACTACCACTTGATAAATGATAAATGAAAATGTAATAAGTGCGGAGACGCGTCAGTTCTCCAAAGGTATATACATGGTGAAGTTACTACATATGGTCAATTTTAATTTTAAAATATCCAAGGTCCAAACAAAATGTTTATTCTCAATATGATACTCGTGCGTGAAGAAGAAAAATAATAAAAAAATTAATAATTTGAAACTGAATAAAAAAAAGTTAGAAAATGTGGAGATCAGCGAAGAAGAGTAAAAATAGACTGTAAATAAGAAGGAAGAGGTGTTATTGTGGATAGGAATTACATAGGAGATAAGGACGAGATAAGGTGAAGAATTAATGAAAGGAGAATTGTTGGATTTGGAAAGAGAAGAGTGTAGCTACGAAGAGGGAAGGTTTTGTGTGTTTAATTTTGAACAAGGTTGTATATTAAAATTTAAATAGTGTATTAGACTTTCGAACCTGTTATAAAACTGCTAAATTATCTAAATATCAAGGAAAATAAATTACTTATATCAGATTAAAAATTTTACTTTAATAAAATTTCATTTTAAAACAGGAACTGAATTTGAACTTGCTCCTGAAGGAAAAGATAAGCTAGCCGGCCCATTAAATAAATTTGACATACTTTCGGATCAAAAGGTAAGAGATTTTAATTTGATCTTTTTGGTTTTAAAGTTTTTTTTTTTTGGTTTATCTATTGGAAGTAAACAAGTTAAAGTTTGATTAGTACTGCAAATTATTAAGTTCAATAATACTAAAACAGCACAATATATACACATATAGGATACATGTAAAAAAATAAATAAATAGCATACATATTTGAAGATGATATCTAAGTGAGATTATATTGAATATACTAAGTAGTAAGAAAAAATAAAAAAGTAATTTATTTTTTGGAAAAAATATTTTTCGATTTTACTTATTTCTTTGATTGATTATATCATGAAATCGAATAAGTTCATTATCTAGAAGCCATTTTTTCACTTTAATTTTAAAAATTTTGAATTTTTTAATACTTTTAATATAGCTGGGCAAGGTTTCATATAGGCGGGGTCCTAGATAATTACAGTTATGTTGGCCTATAGTCTTATCGCTTCAAAATGCACAAGTATTTGGAAATTCTACCAGCTAAAAAATATTTTGCCTTTTAACACTTTAAAGTCATTGTATCATGCATTGGTCGAATCAATTCTTAGATATAAATATAAATAAATAACACCACAGGTAATTACGACCCTCTTTATCCCGGAAGGCTCTAGAAGAGCCTTGTGTGGGAGGGGGCTACACATTTAGAGACAAAGGACACACACCCAATATCCGTGTATAGTGGAAAAATCCCTCTCACAGTATTTTCCACGGCCACGACCGGGGATCGAACCCGGAACTTTTGGGTGAGAAGCAAGTGCTCTCGACCACCAGTAGTGGAATAATAACATGAGTGCATATTGGACAAATTTAGAGTCTTTAAATATATAAATATATTTAGTTTATTTAATTTGCAGCTTCTATATAAAAAGTCTGCTCTAATATTTACACATAAACATAAAAATTTACTAAGTACAATACAATATGTATACAACACAAGACAGAAATATAATTTAAAGGTCACAATACCTCAAATTAGATGCACAACAACACAAAGATTTATAACGTATTATGGTTCAAAATTTTATATTTTACCTGTCCATTTTAAGCAATATAATAACATAGGACTATTCTGTGATAAAATAACTGAAAACATTGGTAGGTGTTTAAAATATTGAATATGGAAATAATATAATAGTGTTATCTACTGATCGTATAATTCACTTTTGATCATTGTATAGGGAAATTTTGAATAATAATTAAGGTTTTACAACATAATTAAGTTGTTGCTGGTACACACACAGATTATTTACGCAATCTAGGTGTACTACATAACATTAACGGTTAATACATATTAAAATAGATACTAAGTATGTATTGTTCAAATGTGCTTTTAGAGGGCGGAATATTAAACATAATATTTTTAGTCGCAAACTCCTCTATAAATCCTTATTTTACTATAAGGAAAATAACCAGACTGCAACCAAAGTTACAAGTCTGGCGCGTTAAGTGTAATAATTGCATATTACCATCAAAACGCTAAAGCTTCGATTGCAACAAACGCCAGCCGAAAGACTGATCCTACTTAAAGGAGCTCTCTTGCCAGTCGTCACACACCACTTGCAGACTGCAGTTTCGAGCTGTTGGCTCTCGTCAGTGCAAGGTAGGCATGCGACGACCGGCACGAGAATCCTTTGACTACTTAGTACATTCCGCTATTTCTACAATAGCGACATGTAAAATAGCCAGCAGGCGCCATCTAGCGGTCCAGTGTCTGTTGCAATCGAAAAATAAATAGCCTGACTTGGCTTAGCATAGTTCAAATATGCTTTTAGAGGGCGGAATATTAAACATAATAATTTTTAGTCGCAAACTCCTCTATAAATCCTTATTTTACTATAAGGAAAATAACCAGACTGCAACCAAAGTTACAAGTCTGGCGCGTTAAGTGTAATAATTGCATATTACCATCAAAACGCTAAAGCTTCGATTGCAACAAACACCAGCCGAAAGACTGATCCTACTTAAAGGAGCTCTCTTGCCAGTCGTCACAGTCGTTTAAATATGTATTGTTATAACAATAATAATAATAATCCTAAATACTTTGTAATTATGGAATTGTAATTGGAAAAAACCAGTAAATTTGATTTAATTTGATTTGAGTGCTGATATAGGAAGCACACTTCGTTAAGATAAACTTACAGTCAAGGAGACTGTTTTGAGTATACATTTTTTAAAACTTCTAAGCACTCTGTCAAATCTAGTTAGTTAAAGTAATTCAACCGGCATAGTCACGACACCTGCCGAATTTAACATGCCTACTGAAACAAATAATTTGTTGAAAGAATAAATTTTGACAGCACAATCAACTGTAAACAATAAGTGCCTATTTAGTGAAGAAGAAAATTGCGTCCAGTTTCTTTACAGCAATGCCCTCCCTATTTAGGTTAAATGCATTTACTTGTACTGGAAATATTTAAATAAGTCCAACTGACCCACTGACTGTGATAATTTCCTGCCTTGTTAAATTAGTATTCCGCGCATTGCATAACCTAGTCGAAACTGACCGCCCGCTAGATAGTCACATTTTATTAGTTACCTAATGATATAATATAAAACTCTAAAGAAACATAACCATTATAATTAATATTGGAATGAATAGTTGTTATATAATTCCCTCTTCATTCTTGATAAAGGTAACTAGGACTGTTAATGATATATTTATTTAAAGTAGAGGTTATCGATCTGTGATTTGCGACACACAAATTTATATTTAATTAATTTCATATTTGATTAATCGTTAGTAAGTAAGCTATTAAAGATATTTTAAGAACTTATATAAACTAATTTGATTTGGATAAATTAAGTTATTGATTGTACAAGGAGGGATTTGTCAAACTTTAGTTTTAATTAGTTAAAGCTGAGTTTTAACTATACATTACGAATGGTTAGTGTCAATCAATAATTCCAGGCTTGTTCATGACGTTATTTTACAACTAAAAGATAAATATTAGCCTTTAGTAAACTTCATACAAGTAACACTAATTTTCTAAACTTAATACAGTTATATTTCCAAAAGTTTTAAGCTTTTATTTGTTAACATCATTACCATGTACAGGGTATCCCAGTTTTTTAGATATTTTTTTTATTTAAATCCTGTCTGACGTAGTTTTTCCAAGGGATGCTTCTAAGAAACAAGCAATTGAGCATGAAAGAAAAAAGTTTTGTTTTTATTTTAATCGTCATATTTACATTACCGTTTTGGCGGAGTTTAGCATTAGCCATTTCACCACTCAACCATGACACATACATGTAGACAATTACACAACAACCATTCCTGCATTGCCATACGCCGTAGTTGAGACTCGAACTCAGGAGTGGTACAGCGTTGTCTCTCACACAATTCCGCTTAGTCCACTGCTACTACTACTAGGGTGGCAACACTCTCCACAAAGCATCTATACCTTAATCAGAATTTGAACCGAGAATCCCGTGGTTTCAAGCTTAACACGTAAGCACTGAGCCACTGAACCGATAAACTAATTTCATAAACAAATTCAAAATTCAAAATGGCGGATTTTTATATTTTCTTAATTGATTAATTCACAGAAGTAAAAATATATTTTAATTAGCACTTCATTATCTAAATATTGTCTAAATCTCAATTGTAGTGTTCTGTTTATATATTTTTCTACGTCAGACTAGCTTTTCAACCAGAAATTTATCTCCAACACTACCGAGAAAATTGAACATAACACGTTAAAGGGAACACTCTATACAATTCTGTTGGGGAGGTGCTCAAGAGTACCAAAAAAATATTTGTATTTCAAAGACTTTGTGCTCCAATTGTTACTAACAATTTATTTTTTAACCGCATTTTTCAACCTAAAAATGTGAATAGTTTAAGATATAAGATATAGGTCTGATCGGGACAAAAAACCACCAAAATCTTTGTAATTAATTTTTCTGTAAATCTACGTGCTGTAGGTCTTAGAAGCGCAACCATAACCTACAACAGTGAAGAAACTGGCCAAAGACTGTTTTTCTTTCCATTTGAATTTGCCTTTTAAAATTCGAATTGGCAATTTTATGCCATTAAATCCAAAACGGGTAATTTTTTTCTAAAAATTAGATCTCGACGCCGACTTTTTGATGCCATAAAAAAATTTTAAATCTATTTTAGCCATTTTTTGCATTTGTTTAAAATCCAATTAACATGAATTTTTTTCAACCATTTTGAATTTTTTTTATCGCATCAAAAAAATACCTTTATTTCGATTTAAAAAAGTTTATTTTGGTCAAACTAGACTCAAGAATATCTTGAATCTAGTTTGACCAAAACAAACTTTATTTTTGGAATAATTATAAATATTCAAAACAATAGTTACAATACGCACTTGGTTTATTGTTTCATTAGTTTTGTTCAGATTTCTCTGACATATGTATCTGCCTTGCGACCATTATCAAAGAGTCTTAAAAACTGACCTGAAAGTGGTGGTTTACAGTATATATCTTAGAAATATTCTACCTACTTAGAGGGGGATAATAACTTGATTTGCTATTTCTTTAAATTTAACAATACAGGCCGGAACTACGAACTTAATTTTAATTTTATTACTGTGTCTAGTACAGGGTTGTTCATAAATTCTGTTTGTGTATTTGTAACGTTTTTATGGTTTCTTAGAGCCTTCTTAATTTCTAAAATTTCAAGCATGTCTAGGATTTTCCTTTGTTTGCATTATGCAAAAGTTTAACACTACTACCGTTAAAAACGTGATTTTGCTCAATGCAATGTTCGGCGAAACCAGTTGATTTTTTATTGCATAAAATAGACTTCTTGTGTTCTCTTAACCTCACATCTATGCTACGGAGACTCCGACCTATATATATACGGCATCACAGTTATCACACTCATTTTCATTTTTTAATATCTTCTCTCTTTTCTTTATTATTAACCAACAAGCGACCTAAATTACATCTATTCGTTTTTTTTTTTTTTTATACATTTATTTAACGTCGGCCTATTTCCGCTACTGAGGCCTAACACCGACGCCTGTAGACGAGCTACTCCCAACCAGGAATTTTGCCGAACCTCTTCCCTTAAGAAGAGTAGGGATCTTTTACTTGCCTAACATTTAATAGACAAGGGACCGACGGCTTTACATCCCCTCCGAAGGATGGTATATCTCCTATACAACCCTCGCCTAAGGTTGTATAACTTCCGCGCATACACTGATATACAAGCCGCTGGAAGATGTGTGAGGCGAGGACGCGGTTTCCGTTGGAATGGTCACCCATCCAGCTACTAACTGCGCCTGTCGTTGCTTTACATCGCATACCGAAGTATGTACATAATAAAGACGCACCTACGCTCGCCCCTCATCTATTCGTTGATATTGTATTTATACCTAATTTATTTAATCTATTACATACTGAGTTGCTAACCTTATATACATAATTTATACTATGCCACTTTTTGTTTTCTATATTTGGCACATTATAAAAATGTTTTTGTAATAATTTTCTCTGTTTATTTTTTATTAATTTGTCAATAAGTGACTCATCATAGTAATTGTTTTTTGCTAGTGTTTTAAGAATTCTAACTTCTTTTGCAAAGTTAACCCTATTTAAATTTAGATATAATAGTCTGTGTACATAGCTATGAAACGGTAACATTTTTATCTTCCTTAAAACACCTTGGTTAGAATTAAGACAGCGTGTTCACCATTTTCGTTTAAAAATATCGTAAATTTGACATTCCTGAAAAACTGTATTGGTTTAGATGACTAAATAAAATAAAAGGTCCTTGCTAGCCAAAAGTAATGTAACAATAATTATAGCCATTTCAATAGGAAATACTAGTTTTAATTTTTTTTTAAGAAAATAACATTTTATACAAAACAGCGTTGCATAATTAAACCATTTATTTTATTTTATCCATATCGATACGACTATGATCCCGGGAGCTCAGAATTAATGAAGAAATAAAAACTCGATTTTATACGCAGCACCTAATACATAATTTAAGGTAAACATATGAACACGTTACATTTGGAAATATTGAAGTTACGAGAGAATTAGTTCTTGTCTTAAATTGCATAAAGGACTTTTTAAAGTAACGTTCTTTTACAAAAATTGTCAAACTTAGTATTTAGTTTATATTTTCTAAGATTTTGCGAATACCGCCTTGATAGTCGAATATTAAATAGGCAGTATATTGGTTCCTTTATCTATTGATGTGGTAGTAACACCAGCAACTCCACAGGGATCCATTCTAGGGTCGTTGACTGACATTTATGATATTTATCGGTGGTATTGGAAAGGATATTGGAGATAATGTTCTTCTATAAGTTGATAATCTTAAATGTATTGTATCTACTAACTCCGATGAAAATCGCCTATTCAAAAATGAATTTATGGTGTAAAAATAACAGACTCCCTTAAATATACCAAATGTTATGCGATGGCTTTTACGAAATGAAATAAGCTGATATATGTTTTACATAAAATAGTCAATGAAACGGTTATAAGTTGCTGTGAGTTTAATGATCTAAAAATAATACTTAATTCGATATTATAACATCTATAGGAGGCCCCCTTCATCTTAGACCTCTCCTCCTGTCCTTGAATGGACGTTTTCCTTCATATTTTACGGAACAGTCACCGATTCAATTGCCTCCACTAAAGTAGCTCCAGAAAAAGAAATCATGTGGCGTTATGTCCGGAAGCTTTAGCAAATTTCAAAATTAAGTGGCTTTTTAACTTTTCCAAAATGCCCATAGAAGTCCTTTTAGTGTGAACTCTAGCTACTAAACGCTATCCCTATACGATAGCGTACTTGATCATCTAAGAGGTTTCACTTATCTCTCACCACTACTTCATTTCCTTAGTCTACCTTAAGACTAGCACTATACCCACTATCACTTAACTGTTCCATGACCTATGGCAAACTGGTGAGAGCAAAACAGTTCGAACCCGGTCTATGTCTGGTTGGGAATTGATAAATGATAGTTGGCTACCAATCCATAAAAATTTGTAGGTGTAAACCAATGCAGGTCGAGGTATTTGCTCACTGAGTAGTTGTTTATTGCAAATCCTGATTAGCAAAATTGTGTTTAGTCCACTAGAGCTAGAGGTCGCCGCTCTTGGTGCTTGCAGAGGAGCAAATCGCTATAAGTCACAGAGACATTTATGATGTCCACCGTATAGTAGCATTGATCATCAAAGAGGTTTCACTTACCTCTCACCACTATATATAAATTTTAATTTTGTTTATTGGGTATGGAGTCGTACGGCACAAAGAAATCTCTTTATTTCTGTTCTAGCTTTCGAGGCTTTATTGTCTCATCAGGAACTGAAAAAAATTAGGTGGTTATAAAAGTTGCACATGTGGATAGAAGAGGTTATTATATAACATATAAAAATATGGACAAGTTTATCACAGCTTACAATATCTTAAGTTAAAAATTCTTTAAAAATCGGAATATTGTCAAAAAAAATAAAATTACATTAAGAAAATTTGAATTTGAAGAAGCATTGTGGTAAAGTATAAAAGAAAATTTAGAAATAAGTTTAATAATCCTTGTGCAAGTTGTTCTATATAGTTTTATTGTATTGCTAAATATCTTTCTTCACTTTCACTATTCATTTAGAATCATTTGTATTCATAATTGCTTCTTTTGCAAGAATTTATAGGTATAATTTGTACTTAATTACTTATAATCAGGTGTAACGTGTTGGATACATAAAGGTATCATTATCGAATAACTTCTTTTTGCTGGATCCCACAGCCCATTTTCTGAAAACTAGAGCAAAATATCTCGCGAGGGAAATTGCTTGATTACTAACTTTTTGTGTGGGCTTTTTTTTATTAATATAATTACATCGTTTATAAATATAATTAATATATAAGTTATTGAGAATGAAAGCGAAAATAGTCTGTGAAAGTCCGCCATATTTAAAATTGCAAAATTATGTTACTTTTCTAAAGTTTAATCAATCTTGACGTAGACAATAGAAACAAAATTCGAATTCTAAGGGTAACTTATAAGTCAGGTTGTCTTGATTTTCTTTGATAACTCCCGTCTTGATATATTGGCAACATATCCATTTTTCAATTAATGAATCAATCAGGATATGCTTTCCTATCTAAAACATCAAATTACTTTATATTTAGTCCAATAAACTGAAATATGTTTAGCTTAAGTTTTCTATATCAGTGTAGCTGTTTATTGTGTTAGGTTTTTAATTTATAGTATTTCATGTATTGTTTTTCGGTGATCGTTTGATTCTTTTTCTAAAATTATTGCATTGTCAGAGTCAAAGTTATCGTTATACTCTAAAGTATGTTTATAATCTAAGATCCCACTGCAAGAAATCTACTCTCATCTGTTTTTTCATCAAAATGCGGAAAAAATGAATGATCATGTATTTTTTAATGTATCACGGCCAGGTTGCCTATCGAAATCCTGCTGCATTTAAGGTTAACAAATTACTTAACAATTAATTTTATTGTGGAAATTACACTTATTTGTGTCTTCATTAATTCAAGCGCCGTTTTAAAGATAAACATCTGTGCTACTATAAAATCAAGGGTTGCCAACCCTCAGCCTGCTGCAACCCTTTGGCAGACTGCTTGAAATAGTGGAATTTTTATTAACAATTTACTCCCATGCGTTTTTTAAATATTTTTTGCAAAACGAAGCTCGAAGCTGCTGCCACTTGGGGGTTGCCAGCCGATTTATTATTCCATTCTCGAGCTTGCTATCGAAAGTGAGTGGGAAGAAATGCGCACGCAATTCCGTACGACAGAAAAGGACACAGCGTGGCGGCATGGCAACTGGTCAAGGAAGTCAAGAAAACTATGTATTTTGGTGTTATTGTTATTTCCTTAAAAAGAAAACCGAAGAAATCAGTAAACATAATGCTGTATGCTTGATTTTAGAGATATTCCTAAGAATATTCGCGTTGTATTAATTTCTTTAGGTCATATCACCTTCAGCATATTAACATAATTTTAATTCTAAACCAGGGGGGAGTAATTAAAAACTATCAGCCAGTTTCATTGTCTACTGCGACGGTACTGTTCCCACACAATAACAGTTTTCCGGAACTTCCGGTTTTTGGTAAACATAAGGAATTAAAATAAATAAATGCCAATTAAGGACTTGTAGAGTTTGACGGAACGTTATACGTCGACAAATTGCATGCCATTTATGTAATGTTTCATACAATTGACCCAATTATAGGCAATGGAAATGGTAAATTATAGTAATTTTTATGCGATTAAATATAATAATTTGCGATATTAATTTCGCAATACATGTCGCTTTATATTATGTTCTTTGAGATACAAATTGGCGCGGTTATATTTCAGAAATTTATTGCCTTAAGTATCTGTGTAGAAGCACAAAGCTCAATTCTCTTAGTGTAATGTATATTATTGGTGGCACCAGATTGAACCGGCCGCCGCCGGCGCCAGGGTTTTTTAAAACTGGGACCCTCCTAGGTTTTTGGAGGAAATAGACGGTGGACCATTAATAATAGGCCATGGTTTAGGGGTAGATTTTTTGGGCCAAAATATGAAGATATAAACAAATATGCTTTAGTAAAATGTTGCTGTGAAAAAAGATACAGGGTGTCAAAGTTGAAATAATCTTTTCGTTTATTTGCAATAACTCAACAGCCTCTTGACTGATCTTCGCCAAATTTGTTAGAGGAACTTTTTTTATTCTAAGAAACAATAATTTATGTGTTACATCACGTTTGATCATAGAGGGCGCCGCAGAACCTGTATCAGATGATGAATTTATTTAATTTTTTTTTTGACGAAACGTTGTGGTACTTCTGACCAGAAAATCTGATGAGGGCGACATTTCCACGTTTAAAAGGCACTAGAACTTGATAACTCCAACCGTTTTAGAGGAAAATGCCTTTAAACATTTCAATAATTTTTTGAAAGACAAATTAAAATTTAATGAAACAAAGTATATATATTGTTTCTTAGAATAAAAAAAGTTCCTCTAGCAAATTTGGCGGAGATCAGTCAAGAGGCTGTTGAGTTATTGCAAGAAAACGAAAAAATAATTTGAATGTTGACACCCTGCACCTTTTTCCACAGCAACATTTTACTAAAGCATATTTGGTTATATCCTCATATTTTGTCCCAAAGAATCTACCCCTGAACGATGGCTTATTATTAATGGTTCACCCTGTATAACTTATTCTTATAACTTGCAGTGTATTAAACTTATTTTGCAAATATTTATTTCTTGTTCTAATAGAGACGAACTAACGATTTCGAAGATAAAAGCGAAAATATAGTCAGCAGAGGGGAGTTGAGCCATGCACCATGCACAAAAAAAAATGTTCTTTACATTTCAAAAACCCAACTAATTATTTCACCAAATTCCTCCCAGCTGTTACCTTACCCTTGCTAGCGATTTTCGCAACTCAGCATTTCTGCAGTGGATGACATAGTTGAACTTACTAGCTGACTCGGCATTGTACTAATACATTTTGAAGTATTATTTTATAATTTAAAGATATTAATTTCTACGCAGGCATAAAGTAACATACTGAATGGTTCAAATAAATAATAATTAAATTAAAATTACTACGTGACAGTATATTACGGGTAAGGGTACTGATTACCTCTCACCACTACTCAATTTACTATAGTTTGTATAAAACTAGCAGGTTGGCCACTATCATTTGTCTGCTCCATGACCTATGGCATACTGATGAGAACTAATAAGTTCGAAACCGGTCTATGTCTGGTCAGGGAGTTGACAAATGATATTGGTTACCATTCTTTAATGATTTGTAAGGTGTAATTCAATGCAGGTCGGGGTATTTGCCCGCTGAGTAGTTGTTTCCTGCAAATCATATATTATAACAGTAGGTTAAGTCCACCTAGGACTGAAAGGTCGCCGCTCTCAGGTACTTGCAGAATCGCAAGTCGCTATACGCCCATAGAGACATCTATGGTGTATAGTAGCAATTGACCATTTGAGAGGTTTCACTTACCTCTCACCACTACTGATATATAGTAGTTATCTCAATAAGGATTACTAATTTTAGTATAAATTAATAATAATGTTATTAACGATGATTTGTATATTTTGAACTTTGTAAATAAACAGAATAAAAACAACCCACAAAAGAAGATCTTGTGGTGGGTTTGTCTGGCTACCTTATAAGTTTAAAAACAGTGATCATAAGATATATTTAATATAAATAAGCATATTTAATGGGGTTTTGTATTGGCTGACGGATTGTTGATGCGGTGGTATACATTTAGTAAAGTAATCCTTAAGAGCAATTCATAGGTATAAAAAGATCAATTAGTCGGGAATTTTTCCTTTTTTTTTCCATTTTTAGTCTTGGTAATTGTTTTCTATATCAGTTCACTTGTCAGCAAAAATTGTAGTTTTAGATAGTAACCACATTTTAATTTTAGATTTAAACGTAGGAACTGAATTTAATATTTATAAGCTAAGCGTTACCTGGATTCATACTTTAGGGCCAGGGAAAGAGAAACGTCGTTGAGCTATTGTTTTAGAGACTTGGTATTACAAAAGAGCCCTGCCTACACCTAGTTGTATACGATTGAGTAATACTGATTTTCGATTTCAATTTTTCTGTTCCAAGATAAGTTAGTACAATGGAATTGTTTAATGTCTAATACTTGTGCCAAGGAGTATAGCGCTTCGCTGGGATATAATTTGTTTTCCCGAATATTATTTTTAGAATCCACTTTTATACAGTCTCTAAATTTTTTATGTGTACGTTGTAGGCCTCTCCCCAGGTGACGATACCATATCTCAGTTGGGATTCGACGAGGGCATAATATATTATTTTCATCTGTTTAAGATCTAGAATGTGCCTTAATGGTTTAAATTTAGAGAGAAGACTTCTAACTTTTTGGACTAGGGTATTTATATCTTTATCCCATTTTAAATTACCGTCAATTACGATGCCTAGGTATTTGATATCCAGAGTTTGTGGACTCTCAACGAAAGTATCCTCGCAGTTTATTTCGAGAGGGAGAAGATCTGGGATACTGCTATTGTTAATTGCAAACGGTAAATACTATGTTTTGTTAAATTTTATAGTGAGCAATCGGGAGTCGAACCAATTCTTTTTATTTTTAAAGTCAGTCGTCACCTAGTTTAGGAGAGCTTCCCAGGTATTATCGGAGTAAAAATAGCCGTATCGTCTACAAAACTAATTACTTGATCTTTGGATTTCTGTAAAAATAGGTTGTTGATATGTATATTAAATAATATAGGACCGAGCACCGTACCTTAGGGGACTCCACACCGAACTTTTTCGTCACTTACTGTACCGTCTATAGACAGTCGTTGGTTCTTTGGGACAAGTAATTTTTTTAAAAATTCAAGCTGTTACCACGAATTCCCAGATCTTCAAGAGTATCCAGCAGCATATCATGATCCACCGTATCAAATGTTTTGGCGAGATCTACGAAGATACAGAGTGCAGGTTTACCTTCGTCGAGTGCCTTGTATATATTAGATGTAAGCTTCATAATAGCATCTTACGCAGCTTTGCCTTCTTGAAACCCCAATTGAGAATTTGATATAACCTTGTATTTATCACAATAGTTAACTAAAAGGGTTTTTATTAACGTTTAAACGAGACACCCGGTATAAAAACTGATATGAATAAATCATACCATATTCATAAGGTGTTAGATTATTAAGCAAATTGGCTAGTTACCACATTTTAAGAATACACAATGCATTTACATATAATTCTTCACCTAATAACGCTATTGCATTAGCTTGACAAATCTGTCATCATCATTATAATCATTAAAATGATGCTCGCTCCCAACATAATGGTTTCAGTAAGTATCAGATGCAGGTATTGTCAGGATGATATTATATACACTTTCAAAAGCCCATGATGGTATCAGTTACTTCCGTAGATTATGTTTGTTGAATACAATAGATTATGGGCCTAGTTCCAGTATGTAGTGAAAGGATGTGTTCTTGCATAAGTTTAAATATCTTTTTTTTTGTAGAAAAATTACAAAAATGTACTTATTGCACCAACAAGGCTGTGCCGCATGGTTGGTTCGGGATGTAATAAGTTCGGAAGTGTGTAATTAAAATTGTTTTTCTATCAACTTCATTTAGTGATGTTTTCCTACAGCTGCTATAAAAAATGACGATAGTAATTAAGGCGACGCGAATCGGATATTAAATATTATGGCTGGACGTGTAGTAAGTAGGTTTATTAAAGTCTTTTGATAATTATTGAACATTTTATGGACTACTCTTCGCGGTATTTGTGGAATTTGAAAATAAGTCAATATTTTGGATACAACTGTTGTACTCTTAATTCGAATTATGTCGTGACGATGTCCGTTTTGTAGGTGAAACGTGGCACGGAATCACGATCACTAAAATGTTATTTATTTATTCATAATATAATATCTATAGGATAGAGTCCCAAATGATATATACATACATACACATATAACAGAAAAAATAAACATATAATAATGTATCAAGTATCACAAAACACAGAATAAATTAATGGCAAAAACTAATAAAATACAACAGACTAAACCATATTGTTACTAACAGATAGACAATTCTAAAAATTTCTAAACGAACAAATTGACATCAATATTTGCTGGTAGATTATTAATAGCCGAAGGAAAAGGTTTGTTTGCGTTGATATGACACATAACGTTTTTATACGAATTTAAAACATTATCAGCTACAATAAATTCTAATGCCTTAGACATAACAGAATATGAGAAAACACATCGATAATTTTCTATATCTGACTTTGGACCTGACTTGTTAGTTATGAAAAGTTATAAAAAATATACTAATTTTGCATATATTTTCGTTGATTTTTTTACTTTTGATGTTGCATACTAACTACCACGATGTCGTATCAATTGGATTGTCTTGTAAAAAAATTTAAAAATCGCACACTTTAAATAAATAAATAATTTTACTATAGCGTTATATATAAATAGCAACAAATTTTTCCTTGGTGCAGGCAAATAGAATAGAGACGAATGCGAGCGAGTCTGCAAATTAGGAACATGAAATCTAATGCAAGAATTTCAGGACAGTCAACAGTCCCATTTAAAATCTTAAAAAGGAATATAAGAGAGTGATACACCCGATCTAGTTGAATATCACTTGTGTTGAATATACGTAATGTCACAATCTGGAAAACCTCTCTCTGAAAAATTTCTAGAACTTTTGAACCAAAGATATTTAAGAAAACGTCTCTGAGATTTTTCAATGCTATATCTATGATTTTCATAACCAGGACTCCATACTATTAAATCATACTCAAGTCTTGACCTCACAAATGAATTAAAGAGAAGTATTAGTGAATTTTCGTTAATTACTTTACAATCACGGATAATGCAGCCTAAATTTTTGAAGGAATTAGCGGTGATTTGATTGATATGGCTAAAAAAAGATAAGTTTGGGTCGAATATAACTCCTAGATCTTTGAGATGAATACTGCTCTTCATTATTAATTGTATAGATAATATTTTTATGAGATTCTGTGCACGGGAGTATGTCATAAAGTTACACTTTGAGATATTTAACTGTAAATTGTTTACGCTACACCAAGGCCATAGCTGTACAAGATCGTTTTGCAAATCAGCGCAATATTCTGCATTAGTTTTATAGATATACAAATTTTTAAGTCATCGGCATAAAATAATGTTTTGCAGTGTAAGCCAATGACAACATCATTTATAAAAATGTTAAATAGCAAAATCCCAAACACAGAACTTTGGGGAACACCTGGTCAGATATCTATAGATCAAAATCCACAGTATTGTTCATTTACTCGTCTGTTTACTGAGTAGGATTCAAAAAAGTTTAGGAAGTGCTCAGTTGGTCCAAATTTGAATAACTTGTTCAGCAAAAGTCCGTGGTCCAGTCTGTCGAAAGTTTTAGAATAACCTGTATAAATGACATCTACTTGGCCTCCAGCTTACACAAAGCTATATTTGTCTGCCAATACCTCAGTTGTAGCAGGTGTTCCGCAAGGATCTATTCTTAGGCCACTTGTTTTTAATATACTCATTCGAGACTTTCACTGTATTCAAAACCATGTTCGCTGACGATATCCAGTTAATATATACTTTTTTAATTCCATATTTCAAATTGCAGAATTTTACATCAATAATATATACTAATGGATATATCAAAATGTTAAAACAAAAGTTAAAATATAATATTTTTAGTCGCAAACTCCTCTATAAAATCCTTATTTTACTATAGGGAACGTAACCAGTCTGCAACCAACAGCTACTCTCCGAGCTATGTGCCCCGCCGAGGGCTGAATTACAAGTTACAAGTCTGGCGCGTTAAGTGTAATAATTGCATATTACCATCAAAACGCTAATGCTTCAATTGCAACAAACACCAGCCGAAAGACTGATCCTGCTTAAAGGAGCTCTCTTGCCAGTCGTCACACACCACTTGCAGACTGCCGTTTCGAGCTGTTAGCTCTCGTTAGTGCAAGATGGGCATGTGACGACCGGCACGAGGATCCTTTGACTATTTGGTACATCCCGGTATTTTTACAATAGCGACATGTAAAATAGTCAGCAGGCGCCATCTAGTGATCCAGTGTATGTTGCAATCGAAAAATAAATAGCCTGACTGGGCTTAGCATAGTTCAAATGTACTTTTAGAGGGCGGAATATTAAACATAATATTTTTAGCCGCAAACTCCTCTATAAAATCCTTATTTTACTATAAGGAACGTAACCAGAGTGCAACCAACAGCTACTCTCCGGGCTATGTGCCCCGCCGAGCGCTGAATTACAAGTTACAAGTCTGGCGCGTTAAGTGTAATAATTGCATATTACCATCAAAACGCTAATGCTTCGATTGCAACAAACACGAGCCGAAAGATTGATCCTACTTAAAGGAGCTCTCTTGCCAGTCGTCATACACCAGTTGCAGACTGCAGTTTCGAGCTGTTGGCTCTCGTCAGTGCAAGGTAGGCATGTGACGAGCGACACGAGGATCACTTGACCATTTAGTACATTTCGGTATCTTTGGGATAGCGACATGTAAAATAGTCAGCAGGCGCCTTCTAGCGGTCCAGTGTCTGTTGCAATCGAAAAATAAATAGCCTGACTGGGCTTAGCATAGTTCAAATGTGCTTTTAGAAGGCGGAATAGTAAAATATAATATTTTTAGTCGCAAACTCCTCTATAAAATCCTTATTTTTCCTATAAGGAACGTAACCAGACGGCACAACCAACAGCTACTCTCCGGGCTATGTGTTCCGCCGAGCGCTGAATTACAAGTTACAAGCCTGGCGCATTAAATGTAATAATTGCATATTACCATCAAAACGCTAATGCTTCGATTGGAACAAACACCAGCCGAAAGATTGATCCTACTTAAAGGAGCTCTCTTGCCAGTCGTCACACACCACTTGCAGACTGCAGTTTCGAGCTGTTGGCTCTCGTCAGTGCAAGGTAGGCATGTGACTACCGGCACGAGGATTCTTTGACTATTTGGTACATCCAAGTATTTTTACAATAGCGACATGTTTGTTGCAATCGAAGCATTAGCGTTTTGATGGTAATATGCAATTATTACACTTAACGCGCCAGACTTGTAACTTGTAATTCAGCGCTCGCTAATTTTTTCATGAAAGGCTAGTTTTTTTCTAGTAGAAAGTGACTCAAAAACGTTATCAAAATTTACCCTCGCGAGCCTTTATAAACAACCCTATGAAACGGAAAAATTCAGTTTTTGCTAACATCTTGAAAAATAATGAAAAAAAAAACGGATAGCACCACGTGAAAGAGCGGGAAATTTTATAAAAAAATAGTATAAAAGTGTCTTTTAATTTTTTCCTTAGCACGAGAAATTATTACAGTTCGCTCAATATTTCAAGCGCGTCGCACAGGGAATGAAGCATTTCTCGACCGCCGACAATTTGTACCCATTAAAAACGAAAAACAAAAAAAGGTTGCATTTTAAAGAGGAAGAATTCAGCTTTCCAATGGTATACTTATTTTTAATTTTTCTAATTTTTATTTCTTATAAATTGCACGTGAAAGTTAAGCTTTATCATTTTCTTCCACCCTATATTATAAATACCACAGAAATTAGACAACCCC